>OY986966.1:11970713-12484321 GCA_963920575.1 Narthecium ossifragum
CGCAGAAAAACTCCAGTGTTAAGCGTGCTTGGGCTGGAGTAGGTTTGGGAGGGGTGACCTCCTGGGAAGTCTGATCGATCGGTGGGTTTATCGATCGATCGGCTGCGGCGAGCCAAAAGCGGACAATATTGTGTCGGGTGGGGGCCCTCGGGTGGATCCTGGTCGGACTGGGAGCCCGCGGGCCGGGGCTCAGTGGAGGGCCGGGGCGTTACAGACCTCCCCACCGCGTTTCTTGTGCCGGGCTCATCTCTTCCCCATCTCACTGCCAGCAAAAGAAGCATCCGCCGGTCTAGCGACCCAGACGCGCTGGCAGCGAACAACAATGCTGAATGTCAATTGCTCCATTAACAATCCAGCAAAGAGGTCTACGCCCTGCTGCTTGGCGCAAGCTTGAAGCAACAAATTGCTTCTCGAAGACAAAATTTCAGAGCAACAAGTTACACCTCGTCGGTAAAGCCTGAAGCAACAAATTGCTTCTCGCCGGCAAAATTTCGGAGCAACAAGTTACTCCTCGTTGAAAGGCATGAAGCAACAAGTTGCTTCTCGCTGGCAAAAACTCAGCAACAAATTGTTTCTCGTCAACAAGGCCCGAAGCAACAAGTTGCTTCTCGCCATCAACCATCCAACACAAAAAAAAGAAAAAAAAGAAGGCATATTCGCATCCCCACAGGTTATCCTATTTCCAATGACAAACACCGTCTTTACCCGCAACTACTGTGAAATGATAATTCGCAGTGCCACCACAGCAATCCGGTGACGTGTCTGGAAGAAAAGAGACGGGAGAAGGAAAGCAGCCCAAAATTTTGATCAACAAAGCATGAATAAAGTGGATCATGAAAGAAACCTGAGCTCGGAGATGTCATCCTCCCCACGTGCGGACGTCATTTTCTCCTCGGTCAAAGTTCCTTGCGTCCAAGTCTCATAAACTCCATAGCTAAAAGAATAAAAAATTATTATACTGTATACATCATGTATATAGGTATAGGATGGAAATATGATTTTGAGTAGGATTTTCCATAATTCTATGGGATAAGGATAGGCCTAAATTCAAATCTAACAAGAGTTATCTCAAAAAAAAAAAGCCAAGAGATGAATCGGCACATAAAGACTAGAGGTGTATCTAGGGTCCATTGGAAGGCGTTCATGTGATATACTTGACTCCTACTTTTGGTTACTTTTGGTCAAAAGAATATCTTATTGAGATTCTAGTCCAACTTGTACTCATCCAAAAAACAACCAGGGATTGGAATAGGATAAATACAAAGCAATCCTATTCTAGCTAGGTTCAGATATCTTCAGATTCGAAAATGTTGTTTGGACTCCTAATGCAATTACTAGAGTCCTAATCCATGTGCCACCATAGCATTCATATCATGGCCCGCTCATTCTTACGACAAAATTATGAGCAGTAACCAAAAAACCAATTATATTCTTTTTGGCTTAAATCTGAAAGAATTGTTAGCCTAAACTATTTCAAACAAGGAGATTTCTTCCCACGGTACGACATCTTGCATTCGGGAGAGCCTCTTGGTTACCCCTCGAATAAGCAAAAGTTTTCGAGCCCTACGCGTTCAAATCACACAAGTTTCTCACACAGGCCTCGAGGGGGCATATGTAAACACAAATTTTGACTAAGGTCAAATCTGAGGGTATTTACGAAATTACCCCTACTCACCTCAGACATTCCTCGAAGGCACGTTATCGGACATACAAGTTCAAACACACAAAGCACACATACACTGCTCTATATGTGATCCTTTATGGTTTTGAAAGTATCCTACACAAACTAGGAGCATAAAGGGCGTTCCGGTAATTTTACCCGTCCAAGGGTATTTTAGGAATTCAGGACAAAATACATGCCCAAACTCTCTAAAACATCCTATCATAACCCTATATAGCTTTTACGGCATCCTACAAAAGCTAAGTCGATATATGGGCATTTTGGTAATTTTACCACATCAAGGGTATTTTAAGGATTTAAGCAAAATATATGCTTAGACTCTCTCTTATAACCCATCGTGCCTTTTACATGATTCGGATAACATCCTACTTAAGTTAGAATGACTCAGGGGCATTTTGATAATTTTGCCTGCCAGGGGATATTTTGGGAATTTTGACCAAAATACATGTTCAGGATCCCTACAATATCTGAGAAATACCCCTGTATGGTTTTTATAACATCTTATACAAACCGGAAGCGTAAGGGGTATTTCGGTAAATTTTACCTTCTAGAGGGTATTTTGGTCATTTTAGCCAAATATAGGCTTGACCCGCCTAGAACATTCTAAATTAGTCATTAATGGTTTTGAAGGCATCCTACATAAACCAAGGACATATAAAAAGGGCATCTTTGGTCATTTAGCCCCCAGGGGCATTTTGGTTATTTGCTCCAAATGAACAATTGTCACAAACATACATGACAAATATTGTTTCCACCCTTTAAAGTATCATTTATTTTAATTGCATTCTTGTCCAAAACATATATGGACTCTACACCAACCAAAGTACCAAAATGGTATTTTGGTAATTTCACCCTCATATCAGCCTTCTTAAAGCCTTGACGGCATCCTATACAAGCTACATCGGTCGAGGGTATTTTGGTCATTTTAAACCTCCAGGGGTAAAATGGCCCAAAATATATGTGAGCATTATTACCCGCTCTAGGGGCATTTCGGTCAAAAGACATAAATGATTTATAACATGGGTATTTTGGGAATCTACACTTACCCCTTGTCTAAAGGCGTCAAGGTAAATTACAACATGTTCAAATATTTGAAATTTGAACAAATATGTGAAATTTGAACAAATATGTGAAATTTGAAATTCAAATTCAAAATAAAGTTTAAATTCAAAATTCGAATTCAAATAGATCCCAACTCCCTAACACCCAAGACCTTAACCACCCAAATCCCAACCTCTTAACCATCAAATCCCTAAACATATTTCAAAAATCAGCCTCAACTACTCCTAATCCTCACCTATAAATAGGGGTAGGGGTGAAGCTTGGAGAGGCCAACGCATAGAGATCCTAACACACATAGAGGCTGCTGGAGACAGAGGCTGCTGGAAAGAGACTCCAAAAGAAGGGGATCCTACTGCAATTGAGTTCTAAAACTCAAAAACCATAGAGAAGAAGTCAAGAGATAGGAGAAGGAAACTTATTTCCTTGAAAATCATGCCATCAATCCAAAAGTCCAGAGCAGGAGATTCAAGGGTTCTTCATCAGCAACGAAGGTGTGGGTCGAAGGCCTAAGCCTTCACCCAAGATCTTCTATTTCCTTTCTTCTTCCTCTTCTTATTTTTCTATTTTGGTTGTAATGGGACTTTAAGGACCCGAATCCTTAATCAGGGGTTTTCCCTTTTGGGTTGTAATTGATGAGTTGCCAATTTAATCATCGGTATGCAGTTCCCAAGGAAAAGAGGATCTGCAGCTTGTAATGATATTGGGAACTCAGGAGTGTTGTTCCAACAAATCCCACCATTTAATTCAAACTTTTGATCACAATAAAATAGAAATCTCGTTCCCGCGAGATTGACATTTTATTGTCGAACAATGCTGTTTTATGGACGTCAGTCTCATCGATATATATTTGATTATAGCCCGAGTAACCATCTATAAAAGAATAAATCTCATCTCCAGAAGTTGAATCGACGAAATTATCTACTGATGGCATAAGGTATTCATCTTTGGGTGTTGCCAAATTTAAATTCCTAAAGTCAACACATACCTTAAGTGTGCCATTCTTTCTTAAAACAGGTACAATATTGGACAACCATTGTACATATCTGGCTGTTCTAATAAACTTCGCTTTGGCGCGTGCTTGTATGGCTTAAAATTTGGCTGAATAGAAAGTTCATGTTTTACAATATTTCTATCTAGGCCATGCATTTCTTCATCATCCCATGCAAAACAATTTTTGTATGAACGAAGTATAGAAATGAGTTCGTACATTATATCTTGGTCGAGGAGCTTACTGACGAATGTTGGATAATTGTCATCTTCATCGCCAATGTTGACCTCCTCCAATGGATCTTAAGCTTGCATATTTCCATGTTTGTCGTAGGGAACTTCTTCTTCCTCCTCTTGAGGAATCTCCTTCAAGCAGTCGATCTCGTTCATATCTTGTTTGATGAACGTTTCTAAATGATAAGCCATCAACTTGGCTTTTAGGGTCGCAACATCGCCCTAATTCTTTCCTTCTTGAGTGTTCATTTTTTAAACCTTTTTGCCGTTAATCGGCCAGACTTTACAACAAAGACTACAGACCTCGGTCACGCATGATCAAGGATTTCAGCTACACAATTTTTTATCACTTCACAATTCTCTGATACTACCCTTACGGAATCGTTCACTTCCATGAACTGTAGGTGTGAGGACCTGTCCCTCTACTCCTGGGTCGACCGGTTGGGTCGGACTCGTGGCTCATTTGTTTGTTTCGCGTCGAGCGCGCGATCCGGTGGATCGTATTGTTCCTTGGACCGCAAGGGCAATTTGGTAAATTGCGCCTTGTTGGTTTATTTCACACTCGCGTGTGCACACACTAACCTTGTATGTGTTAGTGCTTGATTAGAATGGTTAGGTGGACCCGGGATCGGAAGATCCCAGCTCGGGCGCGCTGAAGCTTGCTTTTGGGCAGCTTACGGCCCTTGAGCGATCGATCGCTCCTAGGAGCGATTGATCGGACTCGTGAGCAAGTCGGTGGCTTTTTCTCTTTCGCGAGGACGGCCGCCGGCCGTCGCTCTCCTCTGTCAGAAGGGGAGGACTTTCTCTCCCCGCCTTCCCCTTTCCCCCGGCTTTCCCCCGGGCTTTCCTTCCTCTTCTTTCCTTCTCTTCTCTTCTCTTCTTCTTCCTTCTTTCTCTTCTTCCCGCGGTGCTCTGCTTCCTCTGTTTTCTCCCGGCAGCCCTCTTGTTGTTCGTCGTTCTCCCTCCTCTGACCACCATTTTAGGAGCTTAAAAGCTTGTTGGATCCTTGGCGACGAGAGGAAGATCGCTGAAGTGGTTTGGAGCCTTGTTGGTGACTGGTTTGCGAGGGATCAACTGAGGAATGCGCTGTTCGGTAGGTGTTCTACCTACGTGAGATTAGTTTAATGGGTTTCTCTAGATCTTGCCGTTGGATCTTGTTGATCCTTGTGTTTTTTGCTTCCTCTTGCTTAGTAGAATTTCTGATATAAGTTTCATGATCTTTGGTTGAGATTTTAGTAGGATTTATGTATGTTTAATCTCGGATTTTCCGGTTTCTGCTGTTCTTGGAGAACAGCCGGCTTGCGGCGCGTTTTTCGGCCGGTACATGCCTTATCTTGGGTTGTGATGAACATAAGAGTTGTAGATCTTTGAATCTACTCTCAAACCCAATTGATTTCATTATTTTCCAATTTTCCTACGAATGGTTATGATTTTCGCACGGAGGGGCTGCGTTGCAGCAAGAGATGGTAAATTAGCGGTCTTGATTAGTGTTCTCCCATTAACCCAACCGTTGGATGTTTATGGATTTTGGATATGTTGATCCAGGCATATAGATCTACTAGTGGCTAAGTTGGATCTCGAATCTGACGTCGTTTGGACGTCGGATCTACGGGGTCAATTAGCCTCTAGTAGAGAACTTTTGGTGTTTTAAATATAATATTATATGTCGGATTATAATATTATATTACTACTGTTCATCAGCGGTTTTCGGGGTTGCTTTCCGTTGTAGGAGTCCGCGGTTGACGGTCGTGGTACCGTCGTAATGCCAGGACCCGCTGCGGATCAACTGGCAGCGGTCGGTAGTACCGCTGCAACGATCTGGTTGACTTATATGATGTTTGTCATACTGTTGCATGCTTTACTTCTTATCTGTGTATGTTCATAGCATGCATTCTCTGTTGTGTATTAGTTGCATTGGTTAGGGCGTGGGTGATCTGTGGGTCTCCTTCCCGAGGCTGGAAGCTCGGACTTAGCCCTAGGACCGGGGTTGGGTAGTTTGAACCCGGTTTGAATGGTGGTGTCCAGTCGATTCGATGATAGGCCTAGAGGACTGGTACACTTGTTGCTTGATGATTGTAGAGGTCGTGTCGGCCTTGAGTCGGATGCTGAGGTGTAGCCGGTGTTCCACTGTGTTGACTCTTGAGTGGAAGAGAGGCCCCCTCAGCGGTGCCTTTTCCCGCATGCAGTGTCGAGTTCCTGCATGTGAGTCAGCTGTGTTTGTTGAGCTTACTGATGGCTGCTCCTGGGCCTCAGGGACGCGCGGTGGGGTTATGGGACCCCTGTATACACCCAGATCCTACTTGAGGGCGACACTATTGTGTTTCCCTCTTCCTTCTGTGTGTCGTAGTGTAGAACCCTACTGAGCTTAGTGCTCACACCTACCCGGGCTGCGTTTTGCAGGTGCAGGCGTCAGTTCTTCTTCTGTGGCCCCTACCGGGCAGTTGGTCGACGGTGCGGCGGCGCCTGGTGGACTTTGAGAGGTGGCGATCTTTACTGCTTTTATGCCCTTTGTTAGTTAGTCTCCTACGGGAATAATGTTGTATTTGGATCTTCCCCTCTCCGAGGATATGTATATTAAAATCTTTTTGGGATCGTAAATCTGTGGTTCGAGGCTTATTAAATTATTGTTTTTTAATTGAGGGTGCTTTTGGTGAATTGTTAGGCAGACCAATAGGTTAGAGGGAACCCTCGCCAGCTTTTCTTCCGCGTTTTGTTAAGTTCCGGTTCGCGTCGCCCGGTCCAGTTGGGCTTTCGTGGGTCGGGGCGCGACAGTAGGGGCTTGTTTGGTTGGGGGATTGGTGTGTTGTCGCAAGTAATCAAAAATAAAAACAATGCTTTCAAAATAAATATAGTAGTGCGAGTAAGGATCGATCCCACGAGGAGTGTCTAACCTAAGTTTTGCGCTTTGTGAACAAATATGGGGGGTTTTGAGTATAACGAAAATAAATAAGAAATAATCTAAATTGGAGAATCGAATTTAATCAAGATAACAAACCTTGGCCTAAGTCAACATCCACCATCGGAATCTTTGTAACTAATCATCATACAAGTATATATCAATCTACACCTTGAATATTCACCGTTGGAATTATTTATGTATCTCTCCTTATCGTAGTTAATTAGAAGCAAGTGATCTAATTAACCCTAACTACTAAAAAACCCAAGACAAGCGCTGTAGATTTAATCTAGTAGCAGCCTTAAGATTCATAGAGATCGATGAAGCTAAATAACACAAGCACATGCGGTTGCATTTAATTTAGTCGAATGTTCTTCCTAAGATCTAACAATCTCTGAAACGCAGTAAATCATTAAACCCCAGTTGCTTCACAGATTAGAGGGATCAAACAATGACGGATTTGATATCCAACCTAACGGTAGATTGCAATGAATAATATACTAGTAGGCCTCCTAGCAATTAGACAAGACAATCATGAATATAATCACAGAAGAACTTTCAATACTCATGTATAAATTGAACAATAAAAATAGATTAGATCTCATAGTTCATGGATTCCGAGGTTTCAATTTCCTTGACCAAGGATAAATATTTAGCCGCACGGGGCCATCAAGAACAATCCTCAAAAGACAAAACTATTCAAGAGAAAATCCCTAGAAATAATAAAGAAATAGAAAAGTAGCAACAAAAGTATTTAGGATTCCCCCTTTTGAATAACCCTAGGTCCCCAATTTATAGGTTCCAAAAGTCTTCAACTCGGATTAGATATGAGCCCTTGATTTTGCTGAACTGCTATAACATGATCGATCATTTCATGAACATGATCGATCATTTCCTCCCAGATCTGGCTGCACCTCGATGATGATCGATCTTCTTATAGGGAAATGATTGATCTTCTCCATCGTCGATATTCTCAATTTGCTCAGTTTCGAAGATGATTCATCTGCTTATAGGAAATGATCGATCATTTGTATCTTCAATTTCCTCCGTCCATCAAAGATCGATTTGCATATAGCATGTGATTGATCCTGTTAAACATGGCTCTCTGTCATCTCTGGGTGCATAAATGATCGATCATTTATGGAAGAGATGATCGATCCCTTCAAGTCATGCTCTCTGTTAACTCTGTCGTAGCGGAAAGATTGATCATTTATGAAAGATGATCAATCATTTATTTTCTGCATATTTCTTCTGCTATTCTTTCCTGCGCTGGTGGTAGAAAAAGCATTGTAACTTTCTCTAGAAAGCTCGAAATCATGAATCGTAAAATTCTCCAGAAATTAGACTTCCATAGCTTTCCAATAATATATTGAACATCATTTGGTTCTTCCTGAGTAGGTACAGTTTAATCTTTGAAGCTGACCCATCAACTTTGCATTCTTCTTCGTACCTTCTGACTTCAATTTCCTTGATGCATTCAACCAGAATCTCTCAAAACGCAAAACATGAAGGTTGTAGATATCTTTCTTATCTTTCCAAAGCATCTTGGATCATCCCAATCATAGCTTGGATGGAAAAGTTATGCTCCGATTACGAACTGCTGTCAAAACTATCCAGAATTGTCCATTTGGCTTCGTTTCACACTTAAGGTCTTCAATTGCGTCCTAAAGCAAAATATAAGAGTAATGAGTATATTTAGGTACCAAATAAGCTTAAAAGACTAGGCATTGAGGGATAAAAGTATGATATTTTGCATTCTCATCAAATTCCCCCTCACTTAACCTTTGCTCATCTTCGGGCAAAATTAAAATACAATTCACTCAAAATATCAAGGTTGCAACGTCATCAACAAACAACAACCAAGCTCTTCAAAACTCATAACATATCATGAACAAACATTCCTGAATAGCCTAATATCAATCAATAAGCATTTTTACTTGAAGATGGAGCAAACTCAAATAAGTAGACCCTCACGGAAATCAACACTCAACTCTCATATGTTTGAAGGATATGTGTTTCACTCAAATTCATTCCAATGAAAATGATCTACCATAAGCTTGCATATCTTCTCATTATCCACCACTAGAATGACATGCATAACATGGATCATAAGAAATTCCAATGGTTGTAACTGGGTTTAGAATCAAGGTGAGAAATATTTTGGAATGTAGCTCAAAAGCCAGTGGAACTAATGGAGCAAAAATACATCAGTAAGACATGTATAACTAATCACTTCATTCAACTTCTTCAATTTGGCTACAAAATACTCAAACCATGTAACATTCATGCATTGACAAAGAGATTGTTCAAGGCAATTTTTTTTTTTTAATTGCGACAGGGAACAATCTTTTGCAAAAACTTCCACCTTTGTAGAAATTATACATAAACATACCCCTTTCTTGGAGTATTAAGAGGATTCATAAACATATTTTGTAACATGAGAAACAGTTTCCTCCTTCATTTTTCATTTTTTTTCTTCTTTTCTGTTTCTTTTCTTCTTCTTTTTTCCAGAAACAGCATACTCACGGATTGCAAATGAAAACATACTCCATTTCACCAATCATAGCCATACCACGAATCCAAACACCCCCACACTTGAAACTTGCACACCCATACATATCATAACGATGGACAATGCTCCACTAGTTCTACGTCTTGGGTAAAGGCATTTTTTTCAGGTTTAATGTGAAGACATGTCCCTCTACTTCTAGGTCGACCATCTAGGTTGGGCCCGTGGCTCGTTGTGGACCGCAATGGCAATTTGGTAAATTACGTCTTGTCGGTTTGTTTCACACCCGCGTGTGCACACATAGCCCTATGTTTGATTTATGTGCTTGTAAGAACCTTAGGCGGGCTTTGGATTGGAAGATCCAAGTTCGAGCACGCAAAAGCTTGTCTTTAGAAATGCTGATGGTGCATGTGCGATCGGATCTGTGTCGGTTGTCTGGATAAGGATATGACTGACATGTCATACCCCGACCTAGAAAACCCATCCAGGATGGGGCGTGAGGGCTCCTATCACTATTCATCTCCAACTGGCGCGATACAATGTGGAAAACATGGGTAAACTTAAACAATTCATATTCCATAGGTAAACTGTAAATCAAATTATAAATACATCAAGTTGTACTGTTTAAACATATGATACAAAATTCTTATCAAATTCCTCCAAGGGAAAAGATATTATACATATAATCCAAAAATCCTCGAAAGATGTTTATAATATACAAAACTATCAAAAGTACAACAATCTTCCTGCAACAACCTTAAACGCCTCTGGAAGTACTCGCGCCGCCAAAGGCCGATCCCGCCGGCTCTACTGCTGAAGAACTGGCGCCTGCACCTGCAAACGCAGCCCGGGTAGGAGTGAGCGATAAGCTCAGTAGGGTTCTACTTTACGACACACAGAAGGGAGAAAAACATCAACAGTGGTTTCTTCCCGCTCAAGCCTAAGGAATGCCACGGGGTCCCACAAGCCCTATCGACTCCCCAAAGGGATCCTACTCTTCTCAACCGACCACGCTGGGAACATCAACCAACACGCTGGGAGGAAGAGAAACAAAGATAGTAGGATCACTGTTACCCAGCAGGAAACCACTGCATGGGGACCATGTCAGGGATATCGACAACCATCCTTAACACTTAGTCTTGGGAAGACAACACGACCTCTAAACCTTAAAGCAAAGATCACATCCAACTATGATACATCCTCGATAATAGGAGATTCAAATTTTGATCACGTCCTAATCCTCACTACCCATCCACGGTCCTAAGGCTAGATCCGAGCTACCTGAGAGCCTCGGATCGGCGATCAACCCATCGCTCGCCTAACCTGACATGCCTCTAATGCATACAATGCATGAACCTATACAAACATCTATCCTAAATGTCTCTACATGCCACAACATCAATTATACAATAGCCCTCGGCACTCGTCGGCAACGGGCTAAGGTTCCATAATATCTCGTTAGCTAACACTCATAGTTGGCTAACGGCTAGGGAAAGCGATAAGTATTTAAACTACTATCAACCAAGTATTTAAATGCAAGTGTAAGCCATAAATTCGTTGAAGAGGTTAAACTCCCAATTCAATTCCAAATCTCGATAGAAATCCCGTTAAAACCTCGTGTATGCTTCCTAACATGATTGGATATCTATCATGAATGAAAATCAATCAAAGGAAACCCGAATACACATCTCAGTGGCCCACGGTAGATGCGACGGTCGATCCAACGGTCGACCGTGAGGCCACGGTCGATGCTACGGTCGATCCGACGATCGACCGTGGGGTCAAATGAGGGGAAAACACAAGGGCCACGGTCGATCGGTGCATCGACTCTGGGAAGCCCAAAACGGGACAGAGCCTCACGGACGATGCGACGGTCGATCCAACGGTCGACCGTGAGGCGGAATGAAAAAAGGGAGGGAGCCCGCGGTCGATCGGTGCATCGACCCTGGGAGACCAAGAACGCGGCAGAGCCTGACGGACGATGCGACGGTCGATCCGACGGTCGACCGTGAGGCCACGGTCGATCCGACGGTCGACCGTCAGGCACAAAGGAAGCGTTATCAACGCTTGACGGTCGATCCACAGTTCATCAGAACAGTACTCCTACAGCGAAAATGATGGGGAAGCGTTATGAATGCACAGTTCATCAGAACAGTGCCGAAAATCCAATTTCTTGGATTTGAATGATCAAATCAAGTTTGAAGTTGATGAAACTTTGCAAGCATGTGTAAAAGATGATAGGGAAGCTAATGATATGAGTAAAACACGATTT
The DNA here is from genome assembly GCA_963920575.1 of Narthecium ossifragum. Classification (NCBI taxonomy): domain Eukaryota; kingdom Viridiplantae; phylum Streptophyta; class Magnoliopsida; order Dioscoreales; family Nartheciaceae; genus Narthecium; species Narthecium ossifragum. The sequence goes on from OY986966.1 coordinate 11,982,355, forward strand.
TGATGGTTAAATCTCAAACCTAGGTCTCAATGGCCAAAAACCGACAAAACGGCGATAATACGGAAATCATCCGATAAAATACGGAAATCGACTGATAGGAATACTAGAAGCAAGCTATAATACACATGCATTGAATCACACAACATTCTAACAAGTACTCCTACAGCGAAAATACAAGAAACCTATCCTAGGAGAACCCGATCACCGGATCGAGGTAGAAACACCTACTTGAGTAAGTAGGGCAGCTCCTCCACGCGTCCAACCAGTCAAACCGCCAAGATCCGCGCCTCGAAGCTCGCGTCCCCAAGCCCTAGCCCAGCTGTAGGAGAGAGAAAGAGAGAGAGAGGGAAAGAGACGTCGACAGCAAAGAAGAAAGAGAGAGAGAGGGACAGACTATATATAGAGACCTGAAACGATCTCGGCCGTCCGATTCGATCTTTCCCGATCGAGCTTCGATCTTCCGATCGAACGCACCCTTAAGGTTCTAATCAAACACATACATCAATCCAAGGCCGTGTGTGCAACACGGGTGTGAAACCGATCACCAGGGGGCATATTTACCAAAATGCCCCTGGGGCTAAAAACCACCATACGATCGCCCGATCGTACCCGACGCGGAACCAAACGAAAAGGAGAACGACCCTCGACCCACGTGGTCGAGCCATGTCGGAGGGGCTGGCCCTCACATGACATGTCCGGATAAGGATGCGAACCGACCTAGTCAGGCCTAGTCCGATCGATCGAGCCTATAAGTAACCCGACACCCCTTTGTTTTTCCGGCTTTTCTTCTCCTCTCCTCCTACCTTAGAAATTATCATTTGGAGCTTGATCTTGCAGCTTGGGAAGCTTGCCAGGAGCTAGAGAAAGAGATCTACACCCTCCTTGGACGGTTTGATTGGAAATCAAACGTGGATTAGCGTGGTTTGGTAGGTTTCTTCATTTAACCTTAGATAGGTGTTCATGTGTTGTTTAATTGACTGTTCCTCAATTAAACTATGTTAGCTGATGTTTGATAGCTTGTTTATCACCTGATTAAATTTTGGTAAGATTTTGTTTGGATTTGATGTGGATTTAAGTAAGATTTCATTATGTTATTTTTGGATTTTCTTGTTTAATTAGAATAGTCGTGTTCTAACGTGATTTACGAGTTGTACGTGAATGAACTGAGTTGGTATTCTGAATGAACGTTGTACATCCATGAGTTAGCTTTCATTTCCAATTGGTTTCATGATGTTTGGAGCTTTGTACAATTTCTGATGAATTAAATGGATTGTCTGTGCTGAAACAGGACAGTTCGCTTGATTAATGTAATTAACTGGTTTTTAATTATTTAATTAAGTAGATTCTTGTCTGCGATGATCTTGCTGATCTTTGGAAGAGATTTGCAAAGTCTTATTTTAGTCCTAGTTATTTTCAATAGGATTTTGATTGATTTATCAAATCTGGAGTTTTACAGAAATTGTAAGTTTTGATCAACTTTCATTTATCCGATTGATCTGGTTTTTGGATATGTGATTCGGGGTGGGGCGATCAGTGGGCGTGTGAAGTTTCACATCAATAGAACGGTTAAATTGATAATTATGATTTTTTAGATTTAGTAGATCATTTGCTCAAATTGGATAAATTAAGCTGTTCGTTATCGCTTTATAATAATGTTATTATATCTGCGAAGGCCATGTGCTTGGCATGTGGTTGAACCAAGGGGGTCACGCCCCTTGGGATGTGTAGAATAAAATATGTATTTTATCTAGACCATTGCCATGTTCACCCCTTGGCAAGGCAGATTGCAGCCCTCAACAAGAAGATAGACGCAATGATGTCCACACAAGCAAAACCGGTTGAGGTTTGTTCAATTTGCAATATTATTGGTCATAGGTTAGATTCATGTCATTCTGGTAATGAATTTCCTGAATATGTGCAAGAACAAGCTAATTTGATGAATGCTTATAACCCGAGACCTAAATTTGACCCTTATGCAAATACTTACCATCCCAGTTGGAGGGAACATCCGAATTTTTCATGGAAAAATACTGCTAATGCTAGTATGCCTTCTGCTAATCAGTCTAACCCACATGTTCAGTCGTCTTTGGAAGCGACTATGTTAGCTTTTATGCAGAAAATAGACTCAAAGATGGAACAATAAAATTCGACGATTGTTCAACATGAAGCAGCATTGAAGAATATGGCAGCATCCATTGGAAAGTTGGAAGTTCAAGTAGGACAGCTTGCGGATGCTGTTCGAGCCCATGTTTCAGGCAAATTTCCAAGCCAACATGAGAAAGCGAAAGCAGTTACAGTTCTTTGTTCAGGTAAGATAATTGATAATGAGATTAATCCAGAATGTGAGAACATGTCCCTCTACTCCTAGGTCGACCGCTTGGGTCGGGCCCGTGGCTCGTTGTGGACCGCAATGGCAATTTGGTAAATTGCGTCTTATCGGTTTGCTTCACACCCGTGTGGTGCACACACAGTCCCTACGTTTGATTTATGTGTTTACTAGAACCCTATGGTGACTTGGGATCGAAAGATCCAAGCTCGGGCGCGCAGAAGCCTGTTTTTAGGGCAGCTGGCGGCCCGTGTGCGATCGGTCGCTCCTGGGAGCGACCGGTCGAACCTTTGTGCGATCGGTCGCTCGTTGGAGCAATCGATCGGACCTGTGTCGGTGGTCAACGCGGCCGACGTGTCCGGATAAGGACGCGAATTGACTTAACCTGGCCCAGTCTGACCGATCGGTCCCTGGACCGATCGATCGGACTCGAGGCTATAAGTAGCCCGAGACCTCCTCTGTTTTGTTTCCCTTCTCCTTCTTCACCTCCGTTCTCCCTCCTCCGGCCATCTTTTTGAGTGCCTAAGGGCTCGTTGGATTCATGGCAGCGATAGGAAGATCCTTGACTTGGTTTGAAGCTGGTTCGATGCTCGTATCGCGGGGATTCAGCCGAGGTTTGCATGTCCGGTACCTACTTGAGTTTGTTTAGGGGTTTTCTCTTAATCTAGCCGGTAGATCTATGTGTTCTTAGTGTTTTTGTGTGCATATTGCTTAGTTTAATTATTGTTTTCGGTTTCATATGATTTGATTGAGTTTATAGTAGGATTTTAGCATGTTTAAACTTGAATTTTTCGGTTTCTCTGTTCTTGAAGAAAAGCAGGCTAACGATGAGTTTTCCGGTCTGTACATGCATGATCATGATTTATGATGAACATGAGAGTTCTAGATATTTGAGTCTACTCTCTGACCCAACTGGTTTCATAATTTGATGATTTCCCTATGAAGTTTTATGAATTTCCTACGGATGGGCTGCACTGCAGCAATTAGAGGTAATTAGTTAGATTAATGGTTTTGATTAGTGTTTTCCCGGTAATCAAGCCGTCGGATGTTTCCCGGTTTTGGATATGTGGATCCTAGCATGTTTATCTGCGGTTTTCTAAGTTGGATCGCGAATCCAATGCGTTTGGATGTCGGATCGACGAGGTCGCTTAGCCTCTAATTAGAGGATCTTGATGATTTAAATAATATTATATGTTCAAAACATATAATATCGTATTATATGTTCATATGAGTTTTCGGGGTTGCTTCCCGTTGTAGGGGTCCGTGGTTGACGGTCGCGGTACCGTCGTAATGCCGGGACCCGCTGCGGATTGGCTGGCAGCAGTCGGTAGTATCGTTGCAACAACCCAGTTGGACTTGTGTGTTATTTCTATCATACTGTTGCATGCTTACCTCTTACCTACGTATTATCATAGCATGTATTTCTGTTGTGCATTAGATGCATAAGGATAGGGCGTGGGCGATGGGTTGATCTCCGATCCGAGGCTTTCGGGTAGCTCGGATTTAGCTCTAGGACTGTGACGGGTAGCAAGGTCCAGGTTGGATTATAGTATTCAGTCGATATCGATGATAAGCTCAGATAACCTGAATACATATTGATCGATGATTTAGAGGTCATGTCGGCCTCGAGCCAGGTGTTGAGGGTGCAGCCAGTGTCGTTGTTTCATCCTTGGGCAGAGGGTGTGCCTGCCCGGCAGAGACTTGTCCTGCCCAGCAGTGTCTTCGTGCTGCTGTACTAGATATTTCCGGGATGGGCCCAGTTCGTTGGGGTGACCATGGTTGGATACCTAGAGACATTGGAGAGGTTATGGGACCCCGTAGCACACCTAGGTCTAGCTTGGGGGCGACACTATTGAGTTCCCTCCTTTCTGTGTGTCGTAGTGTAGAACCCTACTGAGCTTAGTGCTCACTCCTACCCGAGCTGCGTTTTGTAGGTGCATGCATTAGCTCCTCTTCAGTGGCCCCTACCGGGCAGGTGTTTGGTGATGCTTCGGCGTCTGGTGTTGCTTGAGTAGCAGTGATCGTCTTCTACACCCTTTTGTTTAGATAGTCTCCTACGGGAGTATGTTGTATAAATGTAAACCCTTTTGAGGATTTAAATATTATATTATATCTTTTGAGGTTGTTGATTATTGTTAAATAAGGGTGCTTATGAAATGTTTAGGGAAACCAGTAAGCTAGAGGGAACCCTCGCCAAAAAATTTCCTCAATTAGTTAGGTTCTGGTTCGCATCGCCCGGCCCGGTTGGGCCTTCGAGGGTCGGGGCGTGACACTGAAGTTACTGATGAGTGTAGTGATGATAAAATTGAGAAAGTTGAGAGGGATGAGTTCTCGAAAAGGCCACCGAAGGCCACATCTGTTTCTGAGCACGAAAAGAGAGGAATTTCATATTCTGAGATTCATCACAACACTCCTCCACCTTATGTGCCGCCAGTTCCTTTTCCAGGTTGCCTGAAAAAAGCCAAAATGGATAAGTCATATTCTGAAATTTATGATATTTTATCTAAGGTTAATGTGAAGTTACCATTACTTGATGTGATTAGGAAAATACGAGCCTTTCCAAAGTTCTTCAAGGAACTAAGTACTTATAAGCGTAAGTATGAACCGCATGAAAAGGTGATGGTTTCAGAAACGACAAGCGCGGTGCTACAAAGGAAGCTTCCACCCAAGCTTAAGGATTCAGGGAGTTTTAACATTAGTATTACAGTTGGTGATACAAAAATAGGGGAGGCAATGCTTGACTTAGAAGCCAGTGTTAATTTGATGCCTTACTCAGTTTTTGTGATATTGGATATGGATGAATTAAAACATACTACTATGTCTCTACAACTTGCAGATCGTTCAATTAAGTATCCATTAAGCATTATAGAAGACATCTTAGTACAAGCTGATAAGTTAATTATCCCTGCTGATTTTGTGATATTGGATATGGATGATGCACCATTGAATGATACAAATTTACCTATTTTGTTGGGACGTCCATTCATGGCTTCAGCTGAGACTATGATTAATGTGAAGGATGGTAAGCTTAGCATAATAGTTTTAGGTGAAACTGTTGAATTTAAAGTGTTTGAGTTTATGTCATGTGCTTCAAACACTTTTGATTGTTTTTCAATAGATGTTGTAGATTTATTGGTGTTCTCTAATTTCAAGCATGAGCAAGTGAAGACTGCATTGGAAGTGGACTTGACGATGGTGGAGGATGACTTGTACAGTTATGAGAGAGCAAATGAGGTCTTGGCACCCCTTGAAACATTATGGGAAATGTTTGAGCAAAGGATGACTTGTACAATTATGGGAAATGTACTTCGACGGAGCCTGCAAGTGGTCAGGAGCGGGGGTGGGATTGATCTTTGTTACTCTAGAACAAGCTCTCATCCCATACTCTTTTACATTGACATCTGCTTCATCCAATAATATGGCAGAATATGAAGCTCTCATTATAGGCTTGGAGATAGCCTCAAAAATAGGAATGGATCCGCTTATAGCCTATGGAGCTCCCAGCTCATTGTGAATCAACTTCTCAGCATGTATGCCGTCAAAAAGGAAGAATTAGTTCCATACTATCAAAAAGCCAAAGGACTCATTAGCTCTTTCAAGGAGCTGAAAATCCAGCATGTTCTGAGATCACAAACCAAAAGGCAGACGCATTGGCTAGTCTCGCTACTGCTATGGCTCTCTCACCTACAAAGAAATTAGAAATCAGGGTTGAAGAAAGGCGGGTACTGCCCACTCTCCTCGAAGAAATCCCAAACAAGTGCTTATCAGTACTTACCAACACTATCTCCATATCTGAGGTCCAAATAGAGGACTGGAGAGCCCCTTTCCTAGATTACTTCCTGTCGAGAATACTTCCTACTAACACCCAAGAAAGACAGAAATTAAGAAGGAGAGAAACTAGCTACACATGCATTAACAACACCATGTATCGAAGATCCTTCGATGGCCTCCTACTACGATGTCTCTCCAATCAGGAAGCAGGATCGGCTCTCGAAGAAGTCCATTTAGGTGTATGTGGAGCGTATCAAGCCGGTCCTAAGTTGTATCATCAACTAAAGCATTTAGGATATTATTGACCTTCTATCGTACGGGATTCCATCGACTATGCCAAGAGATGTCATGTCTGTCAGATTCATGTAGATTTCATACATATGCCGCCGGAACCCCTTTATCTCACAAGTATCTCTTGGCCTTTTGAGGCGTAGGGATTAGATATAGTAGGCCATATTCAACCTCTTTCATCAAAGGGACACTGCTTCATCTTGGCGGCAACAGATTACTTCTCTAAATGGGCAAAAGTTGTCCCTTTGAAAGACGTGAAGAGTGAAGCCGTTGCGCATTTCATCAGGACACAAATCATATACCGATTTGGAGTTCCTGCTCGGCTTATTTCGGATAATGGCACACCATTCAAAAATAGAATTGTACAAAATCTTTGTGCCAAGTTCAAAATCAAGCATCACTTTTCTTCAGCATAAAACACCGTGGCTAATGGACAAGCAGAGGCGTTCAATAAAGTTGTGAGGACCTGTCCCTCTACCCCTGTGGCTTGTTGTAGACCGCAAGGGAAATTTGGTAAATTGCGCCTTGTTGGTTTGTTTCACACCCGTGTGTGCACACACTGACCTTGTTTGTGTTAGTGCTTGATTAGAATGGTTAGGTGGACTCGGGATCGGAAGATCCCAGCTCGGGCACGCAGCAGCCCGTTTTTCGGCTGCTGGCGTCCCGCGTGCGATCGATCGCTCCTTGGACCGATTGATCGGACTCGCGTCGGTGGCTTTTCTGCTTCGAGAGGACGGCCGCCGTTGGCCGTCGCTCTCTCTTGTCAGAAGGGGAGGACTTTCCCTCCCCTCCTTCCACTTTTCCCCTCTTCCCCCGGCTTTCCCCTTCCCCCGGCTTTTCCCTTCCCCATTTCCCTCCTTTTCTTCCTCTTCTCCTCCTCCTTCTTCTCCTTTCTTCTTCCTTCTTCTTCCTTCTCCGGCCACCGTTTTGGGTGTTCCAAGGCTTGTTGGAACCGTGGCGGCGTGAGGAAGATCCCTGAAGTGGTTTGGAGCTACGTTGGTGACCAGTTCGCGGGGAATCAGTCGAGGAGTGTGTTTCCGATAGGTTTCTACCTACTGATTTTGTTTTTGGGTTGCCTCTAGATCTAGCCGGTAGATCTTGTTGATCTTTGTGTTTTTAGCTTCCTCTTGCTTATTATAATTTATGTTATAATTTTCATGAACTTTGGTTGAGATTTTAGTAGGATTTATGCATGATTAATCTCGGATTGTCCGGTTTATGTTGTTCTTGAAGAACAGTCGTCTTGCGGTGAGTTTTGTCGGCCAGTACGTGCATGATCATGGGTTGGGATGAACATAAGAGTTGTAGATCTTTGAATCTACTCTCTAACCTAACTGATTTCATAATTTTTCGATTTTCCTACGATTTGTTATGAATTGATTACTGTAGGGCTGCGTTGCAGCAATTAATTGGTAAGTTAGTTTGATTAGCGGTTTTGATTAGTGTTTTCCCGATAACTCAACCGTTGGATGATTATGGATTTTGGATATGTTGATCTCGGTATGTAGATCGACTGATGGCTAAGTTGGATCTTGAATCCGACGTCGTTTGGATTTGGTACACATGTTGCTTGATGATTATAGAGGTCGTGTCGGCCTCGAGTTGGATCTGAGGTGTAGCCGGTGTCCGGTGTTCTTAACTCTTGAGTAGTGGAGTTGCCTACTCAGTGGTGCCTCTTCCCACCAAACAGTGTTCTGTGTCCTGTTGAGAGTCAGCAGTGTTGTTTCCTGCTACTGAGTGTGATCTGACATGTGACTAGCCCTGCTGGAAGACCATGATCGTGGGCCTCAGGGACACGCGGTGGGGTTATGGGACCCCTGTATACACCCAGGTTCTACTTGAGGGCGACACTGTTGCGTTTCCCTCTTCCTTCTGTGTGTTGTAGTGTAGAACCCTACTGAGTTTAGTGCTCACACCTACCCGGGCTGCGTTTTGCAGGTGCAGGCGTCAGTTCTTCTTCTGTGGCCCCTACCGGGCAGTTGGTCGGCGGTGCCGCGGCGCCTGGTGGACTTTGAGAGGTGGCGATCCTTACTGCTTTTATACATTTTGTTAGTTAGTCTCCTACGGGAATAATGTTGTATTTGGATCTTCCCCTCTCCGAGGATATGTATATTAAACACTTTTTGGGTTTGTAATCTGTGGTTCGAGGTTTCATTAAATCATGTTTTTAAATTGAGGGTACTTTTGGTGAATTGTTAGGGAGACCAATAGGTTAGAGGGAACCCTCGCCGTCTTTTTCCGCGTTTCGTTAGGTTCCGGTTCGCGTCGCCAGGCCCGGTTGGGCTTTCGCGGGTCGGGGTGCGACAGCTTGGTATCAGAGCATAGGTTGTAGATCCCATGGATAGGATCAGGATTCGGTTGAGATTGAGCGTGGAATGGGTTAGTTCTATGTCTAGAACATCCGTGCATGCTCCTTTTGATGTGTTATGCTTTTCCGCTTTATGTTGTGCTGCTTTGTCTTGGGTTTTGAACGAGTGGACGCTCGTTTGTTGTTGGTGATTGCGCAGATGTCGGGAGCTCGAGGCTGACCTTCGGTTGTTGGTCGGGGTGGGGCACAACTTGGTCGACCCGCCCGACCAGACAGGGTAGCACCTGTCAGGGAGGTCAGAGCTAGACGGACTGAGCCATCACCAGCGACGGTTTCAGTCGCACGGGAGGAGGTCCTTCTCGCCGAGGAGGGGGTTCTCGCTCCGGTCGACGCGCGGACCGCTGTGGTGGTCTTGCTGGGGTTTCAACAGTATGCCACACGGTTCACTCACTTGGTCCGTTTCGCGGGGGCAGTGGCAGTAGATTCAGTGGCCAGGGCACGGCAGTTCGAGTGGGGTCATCGATCAGAGATCAGGCGACGGACCAGTTCTTTCCGCTTCTAGGCGTACTCAGCAGTTCTGGACTGCGCCTTGGCAGTAGAGGCGCAGTTACAAGACTAGAGGTGACGGGCAGTTCCACCGGCATTCTCTACCAGCACACCGCAGAGACCCCAATTCAGAGGGGATTCGGCAGAGGGCACCACCAGCGGCATCAGCGACGCTTTCAGCAGCGGTCGCAGCGCCCGCAACAGTTCCAGCTGCAGTTGCCGAGCCCGGCAAGCTAGTTTCTCCTGACGGCCGAGCCGTCTGGGCAGGCTCCGTCGGGGGGAGGCCAGGGTTAGCAGCCTGATAGCGCGTCAGTCACGTGCTTCTCGTGCGGGCAGCAAGGACACTACCGTAGGGACTGCCACTTGCGAGGAGCGTGGGGCGCTCTGCCGCAGGGGAGTCGAGGCGGAGGGTCCAGTGCTTGGCAGAGGAGAAGTGGCGGGCGCGGATCAGGGGCATGACCGGGCCGCTCCAGAGGTGGAGGCGGCCAGCGGGGGCGTGTGTTTGCTCTTCCGGGGCGTGAGCAGCCGGACACCGTTCTGCTTTACCAGCCGTACCAGCAGCCGCAGCAGTACCAGCAGGCAGCGGCAGAGCCAACCGTCCTCAGAGGTATCTTTCAGCTTTCTAGTTCTTTATTAGATGTGCTGATAGACTCTGGGGCGTCTCATTCCTATATTGCTAGCATGTGTGTGGCATCGCTCGGATTAGAGACGAGGTGGTTAGAGGTGGCATAGTCTGTAGACTCACCGATCGGCGGCACAGTCAGGGTAGACCGGGTCTGCCGATCTTGTTCTTTGGAGGTTGGAGGCCTCCGTATCTGTCTAGACCTGCGGGTGCTAGACATGACAGGCTTCGATGTGATACTCGATATGGACTGGTTAGTAGCATACCGAGCTATCATCGACTGTGGTCGCCGGAGGGTGGTCGCTTGGACACCCGATGGGACACAGTTTGTGTTGTTGGGGGATCGGTTTTCAGCCGATTCCTTTGCTTGTGGTGTGGGGAGGCGTGGCAGCGAGCTCTCAGCCTTGTTGGCCAGCCTGTCCCTGTTCGGTTCTGAGGGAATGCAGCAGAGCAGTTTCCCTAGGATCGTGTGCGACTACACTGACGTGTTTCCTGAGGTGTTGCGCAGGTAAAATATTTTGCACAGGTACACTCCAAGCTTTATAAGTTAAACTGCAAGCAAAGCCAAGTTGGATTCATTTATGTCATGTCAAATTGAGTCATGTGCCCAACAACGTGCCAAAATCAAATATAATAATAAAATAGCTTCAAGTTCCTTATTTGTGAAGCAAACTCATGTCATGTCCTTGGTAGCAACAAGCATATATATGCCAAACGACATGTCTAACATACTTGGTAGATTAACTATTTGAAAAAAATATATATAATGAGTGGGATCTTTATTCACCAAATATAAATCTCTAACAGTCTGCAAGTGAAAAGAGAAGGGGGTTCAAACTATATGGATATGAGTTGAACAAATGCTAAAAAAAAAGAGATTCTAAAAAAAAAAGAGAGATCCTAATGACCCCATGTCTCTAAAGTCCCAAAGATATCACCTAGCTCGGTACAGAGGTTGTTAACCCTGCTAGTCTCCAGAAGGGCAAGCAAAGAATCAGCGGCATCGTCATGGCTTCGCTGCAACTCCTCATGTCTGGACGAATATGCTAACTCGTCGGCCCCCAAAGATGTAGCCTTCTCCCTAAGGGTCTCTAACAGCTGCTCCTTTTCTTGCAAACTCGCCTTAAGTGTAGTAGCCTCAGCCTCTTCCTCCTTTACCTTTTGGAGAAGACTCTGGTGGTTCTTGGACACTTCAGCTTTCTGGGATTCGGTTACCTCCAGCTGATCAGAAACCGTACAAATAGTTCTCTCATATTGATGAGACGCCTCAGCCTCCTTGAGAGACTCTGAACAGTAAAAGGAAGCCGGAGATGAAAGCAGCTGTAAAGTCTGGCTCAATGAGACCGAGCCGAAGTCTTGCCTAGACAAGAACTTGAGTAACTCTCTGATATGTTCATCCAAGCCATCTGAGTCAAGACATGTCCTCAGTATAGGGAGAAGAGCCTCCAACATCCTCCTCTCTGACTCCATCGAAATATGGATCGAAGAGGAACGACATGAATCCAAATCAATAGTGGGGGCAACAACTACTAATTGAACAACCTCACGAGGACTCGCGCCTTCAATTACCTGTTCTGCAGCTACTGGGGTGGTTGTGATATGAACCCCTGCATCAACAGACGGCTGCGACTCTGGCATCCCTACGAGATCAAGAAAAATATCTTCAAGGGCGCCTATTATTTCTTCTTCAGAAAGTGGAGGTGCACGATTATCAAACAGAAAGTCATCCAAGGCACCTGTGTTAACTTCATCAACAAAGCTGCAAGTCTCTGCAATCTCAGGAGTCACAATCCTCTGCCTCTTGGAAGCCCAAGGTCTGCTCTCTGGAGATCTAGCATCTTGAAGCCCATGCTTTTCATCTGCATCAAAGAAATCCCATTCTTCTTTCAGGATCCTCCAATAGAGTTCCGCCTTAGAAAGATCATATTTTTTGAGCTCAATAGCCCTGGCGTTCTTTTCTCCAAGAGACGGCTGGCATATGGATTCCCAACAGTCTCGTCGAGGGGAGGAAGAGTTTTGCATGATCCATTCCCTCACTTCCGATGAGGTCTTCCCTGTGGGCATCCCATGGCGTAATGCAAGAACAATGGTGGTAAAGAAGTCATATGTGTTGTCTACCCACCACTTGGCCCAAGAAAGGGTAGTGATGGCTCATCTAGTGCTCGAATTATACATAAACTCTTCTCCCTCACTTGGCCTCAAAAGGTGCTCCTAATGACAATAGAAAAGCCTAGCACGACTCTCCTCTAAAGGATAAGAAAGTCCAACAGCAGGAATCAGATAAAGTTTCGGGATTGCAACATCCCGAGGGTAGCTTTCAGTACGAGATACGGATTGTGTCAGCGGCAGACAAATTAGTTGATCCAGCTGAGCTCGAAGCAGATATGTGACGGCAGAGATCAAAGACCGTATTCGAGATTCAGCAAAGGCATCCCCAGGACCACGGGACTGTTGACCACATTGACCAGGAGACCGAAGGTCTTGTCTTAAAGTCACTATGTTAGTGCCTTTAAAGGTGATAGCAACTAGTAGTTGCTAGAAAGGTTTCGACCTTTCGGGTATTTTACCTTTCAGTTTAGGCCAATGTTGTAGTTGTTACCTCGGGCAGATGGGCCAGAGGAATTAGAGCAACTTTAGCGGCAGTGACAACCCATCAGTGGCGGAGATGGAGGCAGTTATCTAGTTTAGACATCACTCCTTACCACTCAGAGGATGTCAGCATTTCAGTCTAGAGTGATGGTGATGTGAAACGATGACACGAATCTTAAGGAGGTCCGTGCCCAGATTGATGCCCAGCGTGCAGATGAGAGTCGGCATTGGCAGGCAGTAGGTTGTGTTTCAGAGGCCGAGCCTTAGTTTCAGAGTTGTGCAATGATGGTGTGCAAGCGTCCTACTCCTTTCCTTTGTTGTCCACCTCGGAGGCATGGTGGAATATCTTGACCGTCATCAGCGTTGGTAGCACAAGGTGCAGAGTTCGTCCCCACAACTTCACCTGTTAGGAGGTGAAGGCGGAGCATCAGCAGATAGCAAACCCGTTGCAGCTTTTCCAGTGTCAGTGAAAGTGGAAGCATAGCATGGTGGATGTCGTCACCAAATTGCCGAGGACTCAGAGGGGATGATCCAGATCTCGAAGGACATGCTTAGGGCATGTGTCCTCGATGCAGCAGGCAGCTGGGAGGAGTATGTCGCTTTGCTGGAGTCCGTCTACTTCAACAGTCGTTAGTCCAGACGTACGTACCATTCGAGGCATAGTACGGCAATTCGCGCCGTTCTTCTGATTGCTCAACAGAGGTTGTTGAGGCATCATCCACCATTCTAGACGCCATCAGATAGCCCTCAGAGAGATTAGCACAGATCAGATAGAGACTCCTGACAACGCAGAGCAGACGAGAGCTACGCAGGTCAGAGGCGATGATCTTTGGAGTTTTTCTGTGTTCCTGAAGGTCCATCCACACAGAGGATTAGTTAGAGTTGGCAAAGAACATAGATTCCTAACGATATCAGCAGACAGTTGATTGTGCTCCAGAGGCTGAGGTAGCCCTACTCCGATAGTTTGCACCAGAGTCATGACTACGTGGAGCGACGATGACACAGAGCCTACAGAGATACATCATGGACATCGTCACCAGCTTAGTTGGCATCGGTGTAGAGGTCAGAAAAGAGAATCAGCGTAGATCAGGTTAGAGTTGATAGAAGACTTTGTGCAAATCAGAAGCGACGACTGTTGGAGACACAATTGGCGATAGAGTGTCATTTCAGACGATACGACACATAGATCCATTCAGTGTTGGTAGCAGAGGTGCCGAGGAGGCGTCGTTCAGTTGCGTTGTGCGTCATCAGACGTGATGATTCGAGCTTGGACCAGATGCATTGCATAAGAGGGCAGTTAGTTCAGATGATTGGCAGGAGAGACCAGTCACGAGAGACACGACGGTTCCGTCAGAGTTAGTCCTTTGAGGTACAGAGGTATTGTAGGGGTAACTTGGGAGCGCTGGAGGCGCATGTGCAGTTTGTCCCAGGTGTTCCTCAGTCTTGTGTGGTTGCTCGGGTTACGAGCTTGCTAACCTTTCTTGTCTTGTGCAGGTGTGCTTGTTTTTGTTTTGTTGTTTTCGACCCTACTCTTATCGAATTTCGAGACAAAATTTCTTTAAGGGTGATAGGTTGTAAGGATCCGTTCCTCCAACCTGGTCCGACCGCGGTAGGTCGAGGGTCTGGTCTTGTGGTTTGGTTTGGTTGGCCTTGGTTTGTTGATCGTATCGCTGCTTTTGGACCCCAAGGGTAATTTGGTAAATTGCGCCTTGGTGGTCGGTTTCACACCCGCGTAGTGCACACACAACCTTGATTGATGTACGTGATTGAGTAGATCCAGTATAGATCACAACTTGGACCCTGATCGGATTCAGTCCGATCAGTTGGCTCGTCTGAACCGGCTAAGCCACTTAAGTGGCTTAACCCTCTTCTCTCTCCTATTTACTTTCTCTCTCTTTCCTTCTCTCTTTCTTTTCCTTTCCATTTCTTTTCCTTTCTTTTTCTTTTCCTTCTCTTCCTTCCCTGCTTTCCCGTGCCCAAGCCCCCTCCTTCCTTCCCTTCTCTCTCCCGCGGCAACCTTCCCTCTCTCCCGCGGCGACCCCGTCCCTTCCCCGGCGGCCTGGAGGCGGCGGCGAGGTCCCCTCCTCCTCCTCCTTCCTCCCCTCTCTCTCTCCGGCGGCAGCCATCTTCCTTCTCCGACGACGGCTGCGGCTATGGGAGGCCTCCGGCGGCTCTCCGGCGAGCTGGAGACGGCGGCGGCGACGTAGGACGGCGGATTAGCAGAGGATTGAAGCTTGGATTGCGTTTAAGGTAGGGTTTCTACCTATATCTTAGGATTGAGCTAGATCTAGGGTTTGATTGTTTGATCTATTGTTTTATTTGTGCTAATTAGTCCCTCTAAGCATGCCAAATTGCTGATTGAAGTATCTGGAGATTTGATTGAGATTTATTTGGGTTTTATGCATGTTTTTCCCGGATTTCATCAAAGTTCTGTTTTTCTACGAGCTGAGCTGTTCTAGTTCAGATCTGGGCTCGTACGTGCATGATCTCGTTTGATCATCAAGATGAAAGTTGTAGATCATCGAATCTACTTTCATTTGCAGCTGATTTCATAATTTTTGGAGTTTTCCACGATTTATGATGATTTTTCTTCGGATCTGCGACGAGATCGAAATTAGTGAATTGATTAGTGAATTCCGGGAAGATTAGCCATTAGATTAATCCAATTCTTGGGCTGCATGTTCCTAGCATGCTAATCTATATTTGCCCAAGTTTAATTTTCAATTCGACGTCGTTTGGATGTCGAATTGATAAGATTTCATCCTCTCTAACTTAAGGTTATTGTAGAGGTTCATAAAAGAGTATTTTAATGGATTTCGATGTTTTCCTCGTGTCTAATTCTTCGAGATACATGTAATTATTATTCCTAGTTATCTTGAGGGTTTATGCCGAGTTTTAAGCATGTGTAGCTCTAGGTTTCAATTATACAAATATTATCTTTTCTCGGAATTAATGTTAATATGGTTAGATTTATGAATGTATTTAATTGCGTAGAATAAATGGGCTGACTGTATGCCCTTTACTGCTTTGTGGTTGAACCAAGGGAGTCATGCCCCTTGGGATGTTTAGATAATTAAATGGGCAGAGGTATGCCCTAGTTGATGTATCTTGCCAATGTGTTTGATTATTATCTGTGTGACCGGGGTTGTGCCCCCATTGTAGAAATTACGGTTGACGGCTGTGGCGGTTGACGGCTGTGGACGCCGTCGTAATGCCGAAATTTCGATTGAATGGGTTGTTTCCTGTTTACGGCCATGGGCGCCGTTATAATATTGGATTATTGTAATTTAGACCTTTATCTGTTTTATGCATGTTCACCCTCCGACAAGCTTGATGCTTCGCCTAGCCCGTGTATGTTGTATTGGCATATTGTCGCATGCTACTATTCCTGTATCCCTGTGCTTGAGCATTGCATGCATTTGATTGCATTAGAAGCATCAGGCTAGGTGGTAGACGATGGATTTGATCGTCGGTCCGGGGTTCTCGGGTAGCCCGGATCTAGCCCTAGGGCCGGGGTTTGGGTAGTCGAGGATTAGGACGTGATTGTCATCAATGATCATGTTTGATATTATTCTAGGATTATTAGGTAGTCGGACTAGAATATTATATTGTTTGAGGTTTAGAGGTCGTGTCGGTCTCGAGCCAGGTTCTGTGGTGCCGGTGTCAGGTTTAGGCTCTTGAGTAGAGGGTGTGCCTACTCAGCGGTGTTGGTTTCCCGCCTAGCAGTGTTGGTTTCCTGCTGGTGAGTAGCAGTGTTGGTTTCCTGCTGTACCGGTGTAATCCAGCACATGACCAGCTCGGCTGGAAGACCGTGACTGGAGCTCTTTAGGGCATGCGGCAACCCAGACCTTGCTTGAGAATGACACTGTTGTGTTCCCTTTCCTTTGTGAGTGACGTAGAGTAGAACCCTACTGAGCAAGCTTTGTTGCTCACTCCTACATGGGCTGCATCGGCGATGTAGGTCGATGCAATCCCTTCTTTTTTAGGTAGTTGCGGTGTTGGAGGCGGCACTCCCCTTGGTGGTGCGTGAGATCGAGGATATCATCAGTTTATTCTATTCAGTTGATGTACAGCTTTAAATGTATAAATTGTAATCTGAAGGAGAAATGTATTTGTATTCCAATTTGATATAAATTGATCAGAGATTGCTATACTTAGAGGACTTGAATCATTATTATATCTTTTGAAAGTTAATTGAGCATTGTAGTAGTTAATTTGTATTATGTTTTGATGATAGGATAGTTTAAATTAATTGTGAATATTATAATCATGCACCAGGTTTAAAAGTGATGTTTACAGGGGAGGCTCTCGCCGTTTGATTTTAGAGTCTAGGACCCTCACGTCCCGGTCCGGATGGGTTTTCTGGGTCGGGGCATGACAGTGGTGATGGCTCGTCTAGTGCTCAAAGTATACATAAACTCTTCTCCCTCACTTGGCCTCAAAAGGTGCTCCTGATGACAATAGAAAAGCCTAGCACGACTCTCCTCTAAAGGATAAGAAAGTCCAACGGCAGGAATATCCTCGTCAAAACCAAACTGTCGTGCTAACTCCTGAGGGTTGTAAGGCTCTGCATACATAACTGACTCCTGGCAAACCAACCTCCAAGAAAGCATACCATGACGAATGGCAATGAAAAAACGAATAGCTTCAGGTTTTATTCTTGGAGCGTCTGTTGTGTGCCAAAAATTATGCTCATGCTTATGAAGAAGTGCAGACGATCGAGTAGCAAACTCCTCCTTCATGTCCAGTCTGTCCCTCGCCTCTTCTGCTGAAAACTTGACAGGAGGATAGAACATCAAACCACTAAGAGCAGGCAAAGCCCCGGCAAACTTTGGCAGCTTCCACATTTTCACCGGATCTTTACAGAAAACACCATTGAAATGCCGATGTACCCAACCCACTAGGATATGGATTGCCCAACTCATTCATGTTGACAAATCCAAGTCCAGCAAGGTGTTCGCACATACGTCTCATGCCTCGGTAGAAAGAACATAAAGCTGCAGGAGCCAAAGAGAAAGAGCACCCTGTGACCATCCATGATGTTGTCACAAACACCCCAGGACGAATGCCAAAGTCCTCGTCTGGAACAACAAAGTGACACAGCCATATGGCGAGAAAAGCCGCGTTGTAAACATCTCGCTCAAATCTCTCGAATTCCCTACGCGGATCGAAATCCTCAGATTCCTGCCATATCTGTCGAGAGGGACCAACAGAACAATGTTTGAGAGGACCTTTATAAAAATAAGCAGTCCAAGCCTCAAAGGAGATAGTAGTTCTACCCCCACCTAACTCTCTCCAAGCCTTCAAAAGACGATAGGCGGAAGGGAGATAAAGAGGATACTCTACACGACGGGGGTAAGAACCACCGAACACGTGCCTATCATATGGCAAGTATTCATCATATGGATCCCCAGAAATAGGAAACCTCGTGAGGTGGAAAATATCCAATAAAGTGATAGTATATTCCCCATGGCGAAGTAGGAAAGTGTTGGTCTTTGAGCACCATCTTTCCATCAAACCTCGGAAATATTGTTCATCAATGGCATAATAACCCAAAGAACAATATGTAGCCCCTTCGAGGTCAACATCTTTGATTAGCGTTTTCCCGTTAATCGAACCATTGGATGTTTCCCGGTTTTGGATATGTCGATCCCAACATGTTTACTTGTGCTTTCTCTAAGTTGGATCTCGAATCCGACGACGTTTGGACATCGGATCGACGAGGTCGCTTAGCCTCTAATTAGAGGATCTTGATGATTAAATAATATTATATGTTCATCTGTGTTTTCGGGGTTGCTTCTCGTTGCAGGGGTTTGCGGTTGACGGTCGTGGTACCGTCGTAATGACGGGACCCTCTGCGGATTGGCTGACATCGGTCGTTGGTATCGCTGCAGCAGTCGGTCGTTGGTATTGCTGCAGCAGTCGGGTTGAACATGTTTCTTATCTTATCATATTATTGCATGCTTACCTCTTACCTGCGCGTGATCAAAGCATGCATTTTGATTCTGCATTAGATGCATAAGGATAGGGCGTGGGCGATTGGTTGATCGTCGATCCGAGGATTTGGGGTAACTCGGATTTAGCTCTAGGACCGTGGCGGGTAGCGTGGTCCAGGTTGGATTGTAATATTCAGTCGATATCGATGATAGGCGTAGATGACTTGAATACATGTTGATCGATGATTTTAGAGGTCGTGTCGGCCTCGACCTAGGTGCTGAGGTTCCAGCCGGTGTCGTCATTTCATCCTTGGGCAGAGGGTGTGCTTTCCTGACATAGACTTGTCCTGCCCAGCAGTGTCTTTTTCTTGCAGTACTAGGTGTTTCCGGGATGGGCCTAGTTCGATAGGGTGACCATGGTTGGATACCTAGAGACACCGGTGGGGTTATGGGACCCCGTAGCACACTTAGGCCTTGCTTGGGGGCGACATTGTTGTGTTCCCTCCTTTCTGTGTGTCGTAGTGTAGAACCCTACTGAGCTTAGTGCTCACTCCTACCCGGGCTGTGTTTTGCAGGTGCAGTTGTTAGATCTTATTCAGTGGCCCCTACCGGGCATGTGTTTGGTTGTGCGGCAGCGTCTAGCGGTGCTTGAGGAGCGGTGATCGTCATCAACCTTTTTTGTTATAGTTAGTCTCCTACGGGAGTGTGATGTATATGAATGTAAACCCTATTGAGGATTTGAATATATCTTTGTTTTATTGTTGAGGTTTGGAATTATTGTTAAATAAGGGTGCTTATGAAATGTTTAGGGAAACCACTAAGCCAGAGGGAACCCTCGTCAAAATTATTCCACATTTAGTTTGGTTCCGGTTCACGTCGCCCGGCCCGGCTGGGCCTTCACGGGTCGAGGCGTGACACTTATTATGTATGCCTCCAGCCTTAGACTGTTGGTGTGCTTAATTATATTTCTTTGCGCTTTGAATTGCTAAAGACTAGCTATAAGCTGGTTGGGGAGTGTGATGAGTGCATGAAAGTGCACTCTGAACAGCATTATAACCATCTTAATTGTTAAATTATTCAGCCTTAATCAACATATTTAGTGCTATTTTTACACTTATATGTTGCTTCACAAAGATTGGTTGAAAAATACAGGAAATTGGAATTAAAAGGAGCAAAGAAGCTGAAAAGATTACATGAGTCAATTTGAAAGATTAAATTGTACCTGCTCATGAAGAACAAGATGATGTGTCATATATAGTTGGAACGCACTTCAAGTCTAGTTTCTCAAGAATTTTAATGTTTGTGATTCCGAGTTTCCTAAAGAAAGTTACAACAATTTTAGTATCAATAGCACAGTCTGAATAGCAAAAGAGAAAATACGCAGGACAAATGATCGATCATCTTCTCCTAAAAAGATTGATCATTTATGTGATAGAGCGCTATACTTCAAAGGATCGATCATCTCCCTTAGAATGATCGATCTTGTTATACAGCCAGAGATGACAGAGAACTTTGTTTTAAAAGATCGATCATCACCCTTCAAATGATCGATCATCTTCGCAACTGAGAAAATTGAGAAAATCAATGATGCAAATGATCGATCATTCCCTTTAAGATGATCGATCATCTTCGGGGCGTGACACTTCTACGGGATGAAATGATCGATCATCTTTCCCTATGATGATCGATCATTATACGGCGGCTGGGCAAAATCAAGGGTGCAAATCTAATTCGAGTTGTACACTTTTCGAGGCAATAAATTGGCAACTTAGGGCTATTCAAAGGGGACTTCCAAGAGGACTTTTCAGGAGCATCTGGAGGAGAGGAAGCCACGTTAGGGTTTTGTTTATTCGTCTTTCTTTCTTTATTCTTCCTTGAACACTTTTGTTGTCTTCATGATGAACATGAGTGGCTAGTTTCTTTTCTAAGGTACCGATGTAGCCTAACAGAATCATTCTATGTTATTGAATCATGTTTATTTAATCAGTTTATTTTCCTTATTTCATTCATTATTATAACTGAAATCTTAAATACTTATATATAGTTAATAGAAGTATTATAGATTGGTTGGTATGAGATTGGGCGAGCGTTCATTCCCTAATCTTACAAGATCTGTGAATGAATGAGTTTATGTAAAAGCCAGGTTCAAACTAAGACAATTCTTGGTTCATAATTATTTTTCAGAGCTTAATGGATTCTTGATTAGCACTTAGTTATGGGTTCATTAGCTATGATTAATTGAGGGTACTTGGTGAAGACCGCGGCCGAGCGGATCATCATACCGGAAGAACGAACCCTTGGAGTTAAATTGAGATCTTGATTGATTCTGTGAGGACCCGTACCTCCAACTCGGTCCGACCGCGTTAGGTTGAGGGTCTGAGTTTGTGGTTTGGCTCGGTTGGCCTTGGGATGCGATCGGTCGATCGCATCGCTGTTTTTGACCCCAGTGGCATTTTGGTAAATATGCCCCTTAGTGGTCAGTTTCACATCCGCGTTGCACACATGGCCTTTTGATTGATGTATGTGTTTGATTAGAACCTTAAGGGTGCGTCCGATCGGAAGATCGGAGCTCGATCGGGAGAGATCGAATCGGACGGCTGTGATCGATTCCAGCTTTCTATTTAAACCCTTTCTCTTCTCTCTCTTTCTTTCCTTCTTCTTCTCCTGTCGTTCTCTCTTCCTCTCTCTCCAACCGGCTGTGCTAGGGTTTCGGACCGCGGCTTTCTAGGAGCGGATTCCGGCGATCGGAGTTGAGGGATGCGTGGAGGAGCTGCCCTGCTTGTTCAAGTAGGTGTTTCTACCTCGATCTTGTGATCGGGTTCTCCTAGGATAGGTTTATTGTATTTTCGCTGTAGGAGTACCTATTAGAATGTTGTGTAACTTGTAGCATGTATGCTGTGGATGATTTCTTGTATTCCTACCTCGCGATTTCGGTATTTTAACGGCTTGTTTTCGTATTGTCGCCGTTTGTCGGTTTTCGGCCGTTTTGACCTAAATTGGAGACTTAACCGTCAAAATCATGTTTTGATCGTACCATTAGCTTCCCCATCATCTTTTATGCATGCTTGCAAAGTTTCATCAACTTTCAACTTGATTTGATCCTTTAAATCCAAGAAATTGGATTTCCGGCACTGTTATGAGGAACTGTGCCGTGGGGCTGACGGTCGATTGATGGATCGACCGTCAAGCGTTAATACGCTGCTTTCCCGCCTCACGGTCGACCGTCGGATCGACCGTCACATCGTCCGTGAGGCTCTGTCTCGTTTTGGGCTTCCCACGGTCGATGTACCGATCGACCGTCACCCATGTGGTTTTCCTCGTTTTGGCCTCACGGTCGACCGTGACATCGACCGTGGCCTCACGGTCGACCGTCGGATCGACCGTCACATCGACCGTGGGCCCTTGAATAGTGTTTTCTGACTTTTCTTGAATGGCTTTCAATTGTGATTGATCTTTAAACATGTTGGGAAGTTTACAAGTTGATTTTGTAGAGTTTTCAAAGGATTTCTATCGAGTTTGAGGATCGATTCGAGTAATTTCCGTTTTGGGGAAATCTATGGTTTTGATTGCAATTAATACGTGTTGGGTCGTAGTTAAATGCTTCTTTGATTGCCTAACCATTAGTTAGCTATGAATGCTAGCTAATGAGAAATTGTGGAACCTTAGCCTGATGCCGGCGTGTGCCGAGGGCTATTGTATAAATGTTGGCCAGTAACCTGCGGGGTAACTATGGAACCTTAGTCTTTCAGGTGCAAGAAAGCACTGAAGACTATTGTATATTTGTATTCATAGCTTTATTCAAATCTTTGTTTGATTAGCATAGATTATCTGTATTTGAGGCCCTTGCTATGCTTACCCTTTGGCTAGCTGTAAGCTATGCCTAGCCCTATATGATTAATGACATCTTGTTGCATGCTTATATCTCTTTATCTGTGCCTGAGCATTGCATGCATCTTGATTGCATTAGAGGCATATGAGGTTAGGCGGGCGATGGGTTGATCGCCGATCCGAGGCTCTCGGGTAGCTCGGATCTAGCCTTAGTACCGCGGCTGGGTAGTCAGGATTAGGGTGTGATTGTCTGATCAGAATATCTTGTTATTGAGGATTTGCGATAGTTGACTCTGATCAATGTTTGAGTTTTAGAGGTCGTGTCGGTTCTCCAAGACCAAGTGCTAAGGATGGTTGTCGATGTGTTCCCGACGTGGTTCCCCAAGGCATGGGTTCCTGCTTGAGTAAGGGTGATCCTGCATGTTACTGTTCCTTGGCCTCCTGGTAACATGTTCAGGAGAGAGGTTTCATGACAGGAGCCCTTGGGACATCGATAGGGTTATGGGACCCGTGACATCCTTTAGACTTAGGCAGAGAAACGCCACTGTTGTTGTTTTCCTCCCTTCAGTGTGTCGTAGAGTAGAACCCTACTGAGCTTATCGCTCACTCCTACCCGGGCTGCGTTTACAGGTGCAGGCGCTAGTTCTTCTTCAGTGGAGCCGGCGGGATCAGCTTTTGGAGGCGCGACTACATCCAGAGGTGCTTAAGATTGCTCCATGAAGATTGTTGTACTTTGACAGTTTTGTAAATTGTAAACATCTTTCGAGGACTTTTGGATTATTGTATAAGATCTTTTCCCTTGGAGGAAATTGATAAGAATTGTATTCATGTGTTTAAACTGTACAACTTAATGTATTTATGAATTGAATTTCTGTTTCACCTCTGGAATATAATTTGTTTAAGTTTATCTATAATTCCGCATTGTATCGCGCCACTTGGAGATGAATAGTGTGGGTTTCCCCTCACGCCTCGGCTCGGATGGGTTTTCAGGGTCGGGGTGTGACAGATTCAATGCATAGAATGAGGATGTTATTGTGAAATTGGAACCATAGTCTTCATCCATAAGATTTCCATCGTTTTCTTATTTCGTTATTAGATCTTCTATTTTCAATACTTCATATTTCTTACTTTACCTTTCTTATTTTCTTTCTTCTCTGTTTCTTAGTGTTTAGTCTAATAATCTTTACAAATCTCTGTGGGTACGATACTCGTCTTGCTGATATACTGACCACACCGATTCGTATACTTGCGAGATATAAAATTTATTCATCACCATGCTTGCTTAAGGGCGACACTGTTGTGTTCCCTCCTTCTTGTGTGAGTCATAGTGTAGTTTCCCTGCTGAGCTTAGTTGATCACTCCTACCCAGGCTGCGTTTTGCAGGTGCAGGCATTAGCTTTTTTTCAGTGGCCCCTACCAGGCATGTGTTTGGTGGCGCGGTGGCGTCTGGCGGTGCTTAAGGAGCCGTGATCGTATATTTACCCTTTTGTTAAATAGTCTCCTACGGGAGTGTGACGTATAAATGTTAACCCTTTTGAGGTTTTGAATCATATCTTTATTATATCATTTGAGGTTTGTGATAATCATTTTAATAAGGGCTCTTATGAATTTTTTAGGGAGACTAATAGATTAGAGGGAACCCTCGCCAAAACTTTTCCGCTTTCAGTTAGGTTCCGATGTTTAGTTAGGTTCCGGTTCGCGTCGGCCAGTCCGGTTGGGCCTTCGCGGGTCGGGGCGCGACATTTAAAGCTTGTAATGTGGGTTAACATTGAAGTCAATAAAGCTCAAAGAGGTTTAGCAAAAGGAAAAATATCGCAAGGTAGGTTATTTGGGTTACGTAGCCTATAACAAAAATGGCCTTAATCATGTTCATGTATGCATGTGTCAATGTGATCTCAAATAGAATCAAAGCAAGTTTTAGAGAAACAAATCCATGAAAGAATATCTCTCATGAAAGAAAATAGTGAGACTGATATATGCGTCAGTCTAAAGGCTCAAAATCTCACAAGTTGTTGTCTACTCATTTTAGTCACTACCATCTCAAGGAAAATAACTCAACTAATTAATTCTAAGTCGCAAGATTACTCATTCAATCATGTTATGAATATGTCAAGTTTAATTGACTCTTGCTCATGACAAATGCAACCTAGATCTCCTCCCCCACACTTAAAACCGACATTGTCTTCAATGTAAGGTGAAATGCAAAGAAAAGGTAAAACTAACTAAAATTTAAATGTGAAAATAAAAAGACAAAGGAACGAACTCCCCTTGGGTTGCCTCCCAAGCAGCGTCTTTGTTTATTGTCATTAGCTCGACTTCATGCTTCCTTCTTGAATATTGTAAGAGTTGCCAAACTTTGAATTTCAACTGACATAATAGCTGAAATCCTGCCCAAGGCTCCTCATGGCGGCTGAATTTCCATAACAACCATGGCTGGGGCGAATTCTTCAGGTAGGATAGGGTATGCTCGATCACCTAAAAACAAAAGCAAAGCAAAAACAAAAGCAAACATGCAAACACAGAACCTAAAAATAATTCAAGCACGCTCCAATATAGAGATTTTTAATCGTACCCTCGGTGGACGTTCTCTAGCATGATGGGATGCAAAATCACTGAGTGCCAGAATCTGAATATTTAACCTCAATAGTGCCACCAAGGTTAATTTAGCATATGAATCCAAGTGGCATATTTAAAAAATGAGAACTAGCTTTTCCATACAAACACCAGTAAACAAGATAGCTAGATCTCTCAAACAAAATACATGTCATCCTGGTGATCAGGAAGAAAGGAGTCAACATTATGCTCAACTATAATCGAATCATCCATTGACCTATTTATAATATCGTCGTTCGCATTGTCAACGATGTGAAGATCACATGATTGAAAATAAATCCGTCGAGATATGAAAGTATCTACTAAGGTCATCTCCTTTTTAACCAATAATGAAGATGAAATAGCCACATGAAATATACCTCGCGACGTAATACGAATGCTTTCAACTTCAACCGGAGGAGGTTCGTCGAATAAGTGCTCCTGGTATTCTAGGCGGTCAACCGAATCTTCCTCACGATCGACTGGCCAAGGTTGGACAGCTTCTTCATCTGCCTTCTGTACAAACTCCCCCGAAGCATCTCCAACCGCAACTTCCAATTCCCTCACATTAATAAAATAAACAGGATAATCATCAGTAGGATACTTCATAGCATCATATATTTTAAACTTAACAGTTTCACCATCAAATTCCATGTTAAGTGTGCCACTATGAATATATCTTAGTCTTAGATGTCTTTAAAAAAGGTCTTCCCAACAAAATAGGAGTAGTGTAATCACCATTCTCCATATCAACCACATAGGAATCAGCAGGGAAAACTAAATCATTAACTTGCACAAGAATATCCTCAACAACACTTTTAGGATAGACATTAGATCTGTCAACCAATTGAATCACAACACCAGTTTCATTCAAAGGTATAAGTTTCAAAGAAGCATATATAGAATATGGCATGGCATTGATAGAAGCTCCTAAATCTATCATGGCCCTTTCAAATTTAGTGTTACCAATTGTACAGGGGATAGTAAACATACCTGGATCTTTGCACTTCGCAGGGATTTTTCTTTGAATAACTGCGGAAACATTCTCTCCTATTCTCACATTCTCACATCATTTAAGTTTCAGTTTTCTCTTAATTGTGCACAGTTCTTTCAAGAATTTAGCATAACGAGGTACTTGTTTAATAGCATCTAAAAGTGGAATATTTACCTCGCATCGGTGAAAAGTCTCATATATATCTTTATTCTGCTAATCTCTTTTAGATCCTGCTAAAGCCTGAGGAAAAGGAGGTATTGGTTTATAGTAAAAAAGAGGTGGAAACTTACGCTTAGGCACATCATCGTCATTAGGAATGTCCTTGTCCGTAACAATGTTTTTATCTTTTTCTTGCTCCGACGATGCAGGGGCTTCTTTTACTGGAATCTCAACTTCTTTACCACTTCTGAAAATGATTGCACTTACATTTTCTCATGGATTTAATACTGTTTGAGAAAGTAATTTTCCCGAACTTTGCGCCTCTAGATTGCTAATTGTTGTCGCTATCTGGCCCACCTAATGTTCTAAACCTTGAATACTGGCTCTCGTCTCTTGTTCAAATTGTTTCGTCTCCTGTTGAAATTGCAAAGTATTAGGAGGAAGGGATTTAACAATATCTTCTAAAGACATACCAGAATTAGAAGTTAGGTTCGGTTGTTGTCTTGGAGGGTATGGCTGCTTATATTATTGATATTACTGGCCACTTGGTCGGTTTTGAGTCACGGACTGATTTACTTGCGGATCCCCATAACTGAGATTGGGGGGATCCCTCCATCCAGGATTATATGTGTTCGAGTAGGGATCATACTTCCTTTGTGGTTGTCCAGGGAAACCACCAGCTGCATTCACTTGTTCAATGGGGTTCATCTTGAAGAGTTGGGCACATATTAGTTTGATGTCCTACCACCGAACAAATTCCACAAGCCTTCGTTGTTTGCATATTACCTACAACCAATTGAGAAACAAGAGAAGTTAGACTCGCAATCTATTGTTCAAGGAATGAAACATTTACCTCATTAACATGTTTTGATAAATGGTCAGGCCTAGTGTTAAACTGTTGAGAATTAGCTGCCATATTTGCAATCAAGTTCCTCGCGGCTTCAGGAGTTTTATCTACTAAAGCTCCTCCACTAGCGGCATCAATCATTTTCCTTTCTGTGGGTAGAAGGCCCTCATAAAAATACTGAATAAGAAGTTGCTCACTAATTTGATGATGGGGGAAGCTTGAACAAAGTTTCTTGAAACGTTCCCAATACTCATGTAGAGACTCCCCGTTGTACTGCCTTACACCACATATTTCTTTTCGAATGCTCGGCTCTCTTGAAGCTGGAAAATATTTCTCCAAAAACACCCTTTTCATCTCATTCCATGTGATAATACTCCCAGAGGGTAGATAATTAAGCCAATCTTTAGTCGAATTCTTCCAAGAAAACAGGAACGCTCTTAACTTAATTTGATCTTCAGTCACCCACGTGGGTTTCATACTTGTGCATACAACATGAAGCCCTTTTAAATGCTTATGACGATCTTCACCTGCAAGACCATGAAAAGTGGGTAAGAGATGTATTAATCCAAATTTTAATTCAAAAGTAGTGGCAGCATCCTAAGTAGGGAATGTAATGCATAATGGTTGTTGATTCAAATCAGGGGCAGCAAGCTCTTTCAAAGTTCGATTTCCAGCCATGACTTCTTCCTCTTCTAATTCACATTCGCTAGCAAATAGGAGATCAAGAGTAAAATCGTTATCCTCAGAATTTATCCGAGCTTCCCTCCTTAACCTGTGCAAAGTTCTTTCTATCTCTGGATCATACTACAAATCATCTCGATTAAAAGATCGAGTTATTCTCATAAACAATCAAGAAGACTCTGATAAACCGAGAAAAAAATCAGCAAAGATCTAGAGTAATGAAATAAACAAAAATTCTACGCTAAAGGGCAAATAAACGAAGTAATTTTTTTTAACCGAAATAAGGATCACAAAAAACACGAAATTCAACTAGAATCTCTTCCTTGCACCGGCGCCAAACTTTGGTGTGATGTCGCAAGCAACCAAAAATAAAAACAATGCTCTCAAAATAAATGAAGTGGTGCAAGCAAGGGTCGATCCTACAAGGAGTGTCTAAGTTTTGTGCTTTGTGAACAAAGATGGGGGGTTTAGAGTATAACGAAAACAAATAAGAAATAATCTAAATTGGAGAATCGAATTTAATCAAGAGAACTAACCTTGGTCAAAGTCAACATCCACCATCGGAATCTTTGTAACTAATCATCGATGCAAGTATATATCAATCCACGCCTGGAATATTCACGGTTAGAATTATTTTCGTATCTCTCCTTGTCGTAGTTAATTAGAAACAAGTGATCTAATTAAACCTAACTACTAAACAACCCAATACAAGCATTGTAGATTTAATTAAGTAGCAGCCTTAAGATTTGTAGAGATCAATGAAGCTAAAAAACATAAGCGGTTGCATTTGATTTAGTCGAATGTTCTTCCTAAGATCTAACAATCTCTGAAACGCAGTAAATCATTAAACCCTAGTTGCTTCCCAGATTAGAGGGATCAAACAATGACGGATTTGATATCCAACCTAGCAGTAGATTGCAATGAATAATAGACTAGTAGGCCTTCTAGCAATTAGACAAGACAATCAAGAATATAATCACAGAAGAACATCCAATACTCAAGTATAAATTGAACAATAAAAATAGATTAGATCTCATAGTTCATGGATTCCAAGGTTTCAATTTCCTTGACCAAGAATAAATATTTAGCCGCACAGGGCCATCAAGAACAATCCTCAAAAGACAAAACTATTCAAGAGAAAAGCCCTAAAAATAATAAAGAAATAGAAAAGTAGCAGCAAAGGTATGTAGGATTCCCCCTTTTGAATAACCCTAGGTCCCCAATTTATAGGTTCCAAAAGTCTTCAACTCGGATTAGATCTGAGCCCTTGATTTTGCTGAACTGCTATAACATGATCGATCATTTCATGAAGATGATCGATAATTTCCTCCCATATCTGGTTGCGCCCCGACGATGATCGTTCTTCTTATAGGCTAATGATCGATCTTCTCCATCATCAATTTTCTCAATTTTCTCAGCTTCGAAGATGATCGATCTTCTTATAGAAAATGATCGATCATTTGTATCTTCAATTTCCTCCGTCCATCAAAGATCGATCTGCATATGGAAAGTGATCGATCCGGTTAAACATGGCTCTCTGCCATCTCTGGGTGCATAAATGATCGATCATTTATGGAAGAGATGATCGATCCCTTCAAGTCTTGCTCTCTATTAACTCTGTCGTAGCGGAAAGATCGGTCATTTATAGAAGATGATCGATCATTTATTTTCTGCATATTTCTTCTGTTATTCTGTCCTGCGCTGGTCGTAGTAAAAGCACTGTAACTTTCTCTAGGAAGCTCCAAATCATGAACCGTAAACTTCTATATAAATTAGACTTCCAAAGCTTTCCAATAATATATGAAACATCATCTGGTTCTTCCTGAGTAGGTACAGTTTATTCTTTGAAGCTGACCCATCAACTTTGCGATCTTCTTCGTACCTTCTGGCTTTGATTTCCTTGATGCATTCAACCAGAATCTCTCAAAACTCAAAACTTAAAGGTTGTTGAGCTCTTTCTTATCTTTCCATAGCATCCTGGATCATCTCGATCAGAGCTTGGATGGAAACGTTGTGCTCAGATTATGAACTGTTGTCAAAACTATCCAAAATTGTCCATTTGGCTTCGTTTCACACTTAAGGTCTTCAATTGCATACGAAAGCAAAATATAAGAGTGATAAGTATATTTAGGTATCAAATAAGCACAAAAGACTATGTATTGAGGGATAAAAATATGACATTTTGCGTTCTCATCAGGGATAGGGAATCCCTATCCCAGGTAAAGCCCACTTTATCCCTGCATTGTAGTCAAACACCATCTAATCCCCATTTTTATCCCCCACTTTTATCCACATTCTTATCCCCACTTTGTCCCCACTTTTAAACCAATCATTACTATCTTTTCTCTTTTTTTAACCAATCACATCAGATTTATCCCTACTTTTTCACTTTTCAACAAATCATTACTTCATTATCCCTACTTTTCAACCAATCACATCAACTTTATCCCTACTTATTCAACCAAATATTACTACTTTATCACTACTTTTCAATAAAATACCATACATATCCCACTACTTATCCTAGCATACCAATCTCTATCATCTCTAATCCTGGAATTGCTTATCTCGCAACCAAACGACACCTAGGGGTCCATAATTGCAGTCGTAGAATGATGCTTCCACATTTGTCTCAACACTATATGACATATTATTGGCCATTACATGTTCTACCGTCCCTTCTTCATTCCACAGAAAAAGACACTAGTGCAAGGACGATGGTACACACTTGTTGCGCGCCGTGGATCTAATCTCGACCATGCAGTAGATTGTAGCTTGTCGGCGAATCCATGACAAAGAACGTTGTCGTTCTTGTGACACTGCCAACCTTGATGTCCAAAGGAAGTATAGCCATTGATGGTACTGGTATACCACTGAACCCTATCAAGGTAATGTCTGTGGGAATCAAAGCGGCCTCTGTTTTCCCAAACCGCTTCATCATCTTAATCGCGATGACGTTGATTGAGGCCTCTGTATCTATCAATATTTTGGTGACTGGTGTCCCGTTGATCTTGGCCTTAATATGGAGAGGGCGAAGGTGGTGTGTCATTGCTTCTAGTGGCTTGTCAAACATAACATTGTTAGACGATTCTACAATCTTCTTCTGCCATCTGGCAAACGGTTCCCCTTGGATCATCTTCCCCTTCACGTTTGCCTCTACCTTGTTGACTTCATATTGTTTTTCCTTGTGCCATTCTATTGAGGTCCACCCATCGGTCTCTCGTTGTGACTGCAAGTCATCTTCTTCGTCGCCCCAACCAGTTGGGAAATTTGTTGGTCTTCTGGTAGATGGATCTCCATAGCAAACTAGGTAATCATACTTGCTACTAGATACCTCTGCTTCAAGCTTCTTCTGCTATATCAATCTTTTCTTCAATTTCTTCAAACTCTTCTTCTTCGTCGGCCAATAAAACGGCTGACGGTTGGCCGATGTTTTCCTCGGCCAATGAGGTTGACGCTTCTCTATCATTGGCCATGTCTAATACTTCTGAGTCACTCTTCATTGGACATTGTTGTCCAAGTCCACTAGGTAAGATGTAGTGATTGGTGATGACTGGGGAGTAAAGTTCCAAACTAGATCATATGTTTCTCTTCTTCGTCATCGTCATCCTTTTTAGGACGATAAAACTTGCTATTATACTTCTTTGCTGCCTTGGAGCCGACAGTGTTTTCTTCCATATCTGTAGTGTCCTCAGTCTGTTCCTGGCTACTTTCTTGAGCTTGTTTGGCCCTCATCATTTGGCCATACTGTTTCTAATATCGCCGATATTGGGTCCTGGTCATCTCCTCCAGAGGAATTAATCAGCGAGCGTAATCGTTGTAATTATACCACCTATCTGGTCGATATGGTTGAGGTAAAAAAACTCCGAGGTGCATGGACTCTGTTCCATTGCCATTGTTATGACAGATGAAACTAGTGTCCAACCTTAGGAATTACTGGACGATTAACGCCCCAATGGCATCTTGGACATAAATGTCCCATTTCTACATGTTCCTTGCCTTTGTTCTGGCCGAGCCTAGCAAATACATCTGGATGATTGTCGTCCTGGTTTTCATCGATCACAATCTTGAACTTTGGCAACTTGAGATTTGCCACATCAAACAAGACCATCGAGACTTGCACATTCTTGGGGAACGGATTCTTATCAACACCCATGTCTCTCGCATGAAAACTGATTATGTCCGAGTCAATAGCATCCTGCAAAACATTACGGAAAATCAAACAATTATTAGTGTGATATGACCAATTATTATGCCATTTACAATATGTTTTACCTTTAAGTTGGTCATGGTTTGGCATAACATGTCTATTATTCAGTTTGACTTGTTTATCTTTTAATAACTGATCAAAAATTTTATAGGCCTTTGAGATATCAAATGAAAATTTCCTCACTTGACGTTTACCTTTTTTTGCTTCGTCTTTATTCTTAAGATCTCATTCAAGTCTTGTTAAAGCTTTAGTACTATATGGCCGACCCTTTAATAATTCAGCTAGACAAACATCGTTCATACATTCAAATTCTTCATCAAACTCATCAACTTTATTAATAGTATAGTTTGAATCTTTATAATATGTTCCTCGAGAAGATGCTTTTATTTTATCTTCTTCTCTTAATAACTGCTCATAGCATATAGCGCTAGTTTGCAATTGAAAGAGCTCGACAAAATCTCTATCTTGAAACTTTTTCTTAAGTTAAAATGATAACCCACTCTGAGTGATTTTAACAAATTCCCTCTCAGGTAATGGGATGAAGCACTTACTCCGTGCTCTGTTAAATCGTTCTATGAACATTTCCGCATCATCATCGGGTCGTTGTCTTAATTGAGCTAAATCGGCCATTGTAATTTATGGTTCTGTTTTGTAAAATTGAGAATGAAAAGCATGTTCCATTTGTTGCTAACTTTGTATAGAGTTAGCCGGTAACTTAATGAACCATGAATAGGCGAATCCAGCTAAGGATCTTGAGAAAAGGCTTAGTTTTATGTAATCGTTCACTTCTCCATACTGCATGGAAAATTTTCCAATATGCTCAAATGGTAAACATCTCGTCCACACCAGAGAATATAGTAAATTTTGGAACTTTATAGTTCCTATAAAATGGATATATTTGATCGATCCAATTAGGATAAGGCTTTGTATAAATTGGCCGAGTAGTTGGTCGTCCTAAACCTATTTGTTCTTGTATTATATCGGCCACCTGTTCTCATAGAACATCCATTCGATCATATAGAGGGTTATAATGCTTTTGGTTATACTGCTCATTCTGTAGTCGACCATTTAATTGGGGTATATCAGTTGGTCGATAATTATTTTGAGGAGGTATGTCGTTTGGCCGATAATTATTTTGAGGCATATCATTTGGCCGATAATTATTTTGATGAGGTAAATCATTTAGCCGATAATTATTTTGAGGAGGTATATCATTTGGCCGATAATTATTTTGAGGAGGTATATCGACCATCCTTGGACCGTTACCATTATTTCCAATCGGCCTATTATTTTGTCCGCCTACTTGACCAATACCTTGGCCATTATTATTTTGGCCAAAATTCTAGCCATTGTATGGGCCATTAGCATTTGGGACATTTAAAAGGATAGGATTAGTTGGATTAAAAGGAATACCATTATATGGTAATCCTATCGGGCTAACAATATATTCTGGGCTACCATTATTGAAGATTGGCTGCTGATTGTTAACACCTCCTTGCATATGTCCATGATATTGTTTAGAAATCAATATCTAAAGGACTGTCATTCGATACTAATGATCTACTATAAAGATCGAAAGGTAGAACTGAACGATTAACGTTCCAGTCTTTAGATATTTCTTTTAAAAAATATCTCAAGAATTTAAAACAAAATGTAGGGACTTACAAAGGAGGTGTAGCAGAACTTCAAGCTTTTATTTAATCCACTGGAATAGGTTTACAAAGAGGAAGGAAGGTTACAAGAGAAGAGAGGGGGTGAATTCCAGCTGTGAATATATATTAAAATTTTATTATATTATGTTTGGATTGCCTTTGGGTCAGTGTCGGGTTCACTGGTGAAAGCTCGTGCGAGGATGCATCGTATGAAACTGCCATTTTGGTCGTTTTATATGATGCACGAAATCAGCTGAAAATGCATCATGTGATGCATGCCTCTTGTGATGCGCCGTGCGAACTAAACGGTGGATCGGAGTATCAGGGTGCATTGCGTGATGCACCCTGCGAACCAAATAGGGGATTGGTGCATCAGGGTGCATCGCATGATGCGATGCACCCTGATGCACCCAAACCAAACAGTCCCATAGTATTAGGCAGGACTCCGTGACTATTATTGTTCATAAGATTGTTATTAACATCTTGGCCGATGTTATGAGCAACATTTGTTGTATGTCTAATGATTTTATGACCATTATTTGTGTTTGGCATGGTTACATTCATGAAATTTTGTATCGTTCCTATAAAAGGCCGCAAAGCTAGAGCGATGTGATTTATCATGTGAGGACTCGTTCCTCCAACCTGGTCCAACCGTGTTGGGTCGAGGGTCTGGTTTTGAGGTTTGGCTCGGTTGGCCTTGGTTTGCGATCGGTTGATCGTATCGCTGCTTTTGGACCCCAGGGGTATTTTGGTAAAATTGCGCCCTGGTGGTCGATTTCACACATGTGTAGTGCACACACAGCCTTGATTGATATACGTGATTGAATAGATCCGGTAGGAGCGTTCATGATCGTCAGATCTGGACAGGATTGCGACGAGATCGTAATTTGGAGTCAAATCGGATTCAGTCCGATCTGTTGGCTCGTCTAAACCGGATAAGCCACTTAAGTGGCTTAACCCTCTTCTCTCTCTCTCCCTCTTTCTTTATTTTCCTTTTTCTTTTCTTTTTTTTCTTCTCTTTTCTTCTTCCTTCCCCTGCCTTCTCCGTGCCCGATCCCTCTTCTCCTCCCTTCCTTTTCTCCCTCCCGCAGCAGCCCCTCTCCCTTCCCCGGCGACCTGGAGGCGGCGGCGAGGGCCCCTCCTCCTTCTCCTTCCTTCCCTTTTTCTCTCCCGCGGCAGCCCCTCTTCCTTCTCCGGCAACGACTGCGGTTGTGGGAGGACTCTGGCGAGCTGGAGACGACGACGGAGGACGGCGGATCACGGCGGAATAGCAAGGATTGAAGACTTGGATTTGCGTTTTAAGGTAGGGTTTCTACCTTATCTTTGGGTTAAGCTAGATCTAGGGTTTGGTTTGATTGTTTGTTGATTTCTTTGTGCTAATTAGTTCATCAGAGCATGCTTAGTAACTGATTGAAGCTTCATGTGATTTTATTTGGGTTTTATCCAGATTTTAGCAAGTTTTTCCCGGATTTTCGTCGATGCTCTGTTCTTCAATGAATAGTTGAGTTAAAGCTAGATTTTTGAGCTGTGTGAGCATGATCTCATGTAACTTTCAAGATGAAAGTTGTACATCATCGAAGCTACTTTCAATTGTCACTTATTTCATAATTTTCAGATTTTCCTATGATTTATTATGAATTATTCCCTGATCTGCGATGAAACTGAATCTTTGATAAAGTTTGGGTTTTTGGCCGAATTCTGGGTTTTATCTTGGTTTCTTTGCTTGATCTTTTTACGGTAGACTAATCAGAATGCTAGGTAACATAGGTAACATGTATGGTAATTCCAGTAGGATTTGGATGGATCTGTGCATGCTTAGTTCAATGTATTTTCTCCTTTATGCAAATTGATATATTCTACGTGATAAATACTAGTATGCTAGTAGGCGGTCTTCAGATGGATTTCCTGTGAATTCAACGTGGATTCCTCTAGAGAATAGGTTTGGGTTTTCTATTTACGAAAATGTTATCTTTGATGAATTTCATCGATTCCTCCTATCAATGCTATGTTAGCATTTTTCTTAGCATGTTATCTATATGTATATATATACATATGTAGGCCCTATGTGTGGCCCAGCCCTACGTGAGGCTTGTGGTTGAACCAAGGGAGTCATGCCCCTTAGGATGTTTAGTTAATGTGTATTATAACCGTTGTGTGTTGGTTGACCGGGCTTGTATCCCCGTTGTAGGAATTTTGGGAGACGGTTGTTTAAGTCGTCATAATGCCGAAATTCTGATTGAATGTGATGTTGTTTGTTTACGGCCCGTGGGCGCCGTTATAATATTGTATTCTTGTAGTTTAGACCTTTATCTCCTTTATGCATGTTTACCCCTTGGCGAGCCGTAGGCTAGGCCTAGACCTGTATATTGCTTGACATATTGTTGCATGTATGAATTCCTCTTGATGTGTGTGTGTGAGCATTGCATGCATTAGAAACATTAAAGCTAGGTGGTAGGCAATGGATTCGATCGCCGATCCGGGGTTCTCGGGTAGCCCGGATCTAGCCCTAGGACTGGGGTTTGATTAGTTGAGGACTAGGGCGAGATTGTGTGGTTATGATCTTGTGTTCATCGAGGTTGCAACCTAGATATAATCATTTGAATAATGATATTGAGGAATAGAGGTCGTATTGTCTCCTTGTCCCAAGGGTCTAAGTGTGGATGTCGATGTCCATGATGTATGTCCCCATACAAGGGGTGGTGTACGGTGAGAGCTCCGGCGGTGAGTGCAGCGGCAATGCACCGACCCTGGGTCCGGGCTCGTGTTGGCTATCCTCCTTGTTTCGCCGCTTGGGTGAGGATGACCCTATTTAAGGGCCCATTATGGATCGACGAGGTGTGATGTCTCCAGTGGCACCTTAGACTTGGGATGAAGGACAGTACTGTTGTGGTTTCCCCTTCCTTGAGTGTGACGTAGAGTAGAAGCTTACTGGGCATTGTTGCTCACCCTACCTGGGCTGCATCGGCGATGCAGGTCGATGCAGTTCCTTTTTTCAGGTGTCCTTCTAGAAAATGGCGTGATATTTCGAGGTGATCGAGGACATGGAGCTTCGAGGAGTTCATCGACAGTTAATTTACTGTTTTAATCAATGATGTTCAAATTGATGTATAATCTGTATGATTATTAATTTAGTTGTTTTAAGAAATGTTGTAATATTCTTAAATATAGATATTGAGGAATGTAATGATGTCAAAGTTGTAAAGTTGTAAAATTGTAAAATATAAAGAGGTTTAGGTGGCTCATGCCCCGATCTGGATGAGTTTTCTAGGTCGGGGCGTGACATATCATTTGTTGGTTATTAGCCTGCAATGCTTCATCGATCATAATGTTTGCGGTCCTAGTAGTAATGGTTTCATAATTTGGACCGTTCCTAATTGATGGTTCACCTTGTTCCACATTGCGAGATATCATCATTATGGTTGAGCGATAGGTTGTTGGTCGATTTGTTCGTTATCATGAACATATTCAATGAGTGAGGCATCGCCGTTGTCGCGCCCCAACCCGCGAAGGCCCAACCGGGCCGGACAACGCGAATCGGAACCTAACTAAATGCAGAATAATTTTGGCGAGGGTTCCCACTAGCTTACTAGTTTCCCTAAACATTTCACAAGTACCCGTATTTAACAATAATCAACAACCTCAAAAGATATAATATAATAAGATTTCAATACCTCAAAGGGTAAATTCATATACATCACACTCCCATAGGAGGCTATCTAAACAAAAGGGGTAAACAGACGATCACCGCTCCTCAAGCACCGCCAGATGCCGCCGCGCTACCAAACACCTGCCCGGTAGGGGCCATCGAAGAAGAGCTAACGCCTGCACCTGTAAAACGCAGCCCCAGGTAGGAGTGAGCACTAAGCTCAGTAGGTGTGAGGACTCGTTCCTCTAACCCGGTCCGACCGCGGTGGGTCGAGGGTTTGGCTTGGTTGGTTTTGGCCCGGTTGGCCTTGGGTTGCGATCGGTTGATCGCATCGCTGTTTTTGGACCCCAAGGGCAATTTGGTAAATTGCGCCCTAGCGGTCAGTTTCACACCCGCGTAGTGCACACACGGCCTTGATTGATGTACGTGATTGAATAGATCCAGTAGGAGCGTTCGGGATCCACAGATCCGGACGAGATTGCGAAGAGGTATCGTAATTTGGGGTTTAGTCGGACTCGATCCGATTAAACTAGCTAGACCAGGTTGGTTTAGCCATTAAGTGGCTAAACCCATGTTCTCTCTCTCTCCCTCTCTCTCTCTTTTCCCTTCTCCCCGTGCCCGACCTCCCTATGCCTTTATTTCTCCTTTCTTCCCCTCCGCTCGCGATCGAGCCGGTCCTCTCCCCTCCTCCGGAGCTTCTTTGTCGTCACTGTCGGCCGTGTCCCTCCCGAGCTCTCCTCGTCCTCTCCGTTCTCCGAAACCATGCGGCCTCGCCTTTCCTCTTCTTCCCTTCTCTTCCCGTCGTGCTTGAACGACGGACTCCCGGCGATTTGGAGGTGGCGCCAGCGCCGAGGGTCTACTCCTTCCCGTCCCGCGGCGACTCTTCTTCCCCTGGCTTCCTTCTTCTTCGGCGACGGCTGTGGGTAAGGGAGTGCCCGTTGGATTTGTCACACCCCGACCCAGAAAACCCATCCAGGACGGGGCGTGAGGGTTCCTATCACTATTCATCTTCAATCGGCGCGATACAAAGCAGAAAAGACGGATAATTTAAATAATTGTATTCCAGAGGCGAACAGATATTCAATTCTTATAACATCAAGTTGTACAATTACAAATTTACATTCTAATACTTCCAAGGTAAAGATATAATACAAAAACCCAAAATCCTCAGAATGTTTACAACATATACATAAATATCAAAAGGGTACAACAGTTAATCCTCCAACAAGACCTCAAGCACCTCTGGATGTACTCGCGCCGCCAAAGGCCGATCCTGCCGGCTCCACTGAAGAAGAACTGCCGCCTGCACCTGCAAACGCAACCCGGGTAGGAGTGAGCGATAAGCTCAGTAGGGTTCTACTCTACGGCACACTGAAAGGAGGAAAACAACAATAGTGTTGTCGTCCCGCTCAAGTCTAACGGATGCCACGGGTCCCATAACCCTGTTGATGTCCCAAGGGCTCTTGTCATGAAACCTCTCTCCTGAACAAGTTACCAGGAGGCCAAGGAACAGTAACATGCAAGATCACCCTTACCCAAGCTGGAATACCAAGCCTTGGAGAAACACGTCAGGGACGCATCAACATCCATCCTTAGCACTTGGCCTTGGAAGACAACACGACCTCTAAACCTCAAACACTGATCAGAGTCAACTATCGCAAATCCTCGATAACAAGGGATTTTGATTAATACAATCACACCCTAATCCTGACTACCCAGCCACGGTCCTAAAGCTACATCCGAGCTACCCGAGAGCCTCGGATCGGCGACCCAAACCATCGCCCGCCTAACCTCAAATGCCTCTAATGCACACAATGCATGAACCTAGGCAAACATCTATCCTAGATGTCTCTATATGCCACATCATTAGTTATAACTTCAACAGATATACAATACCCCTCGGCACTCGCCGGCAAGAGGCTAAGGTTCCACAATTCCTCATTAGCTAGCACTCATAGCTAGCTAATGGCTAAGCATACCATTAAGCAATTAACTACATCCAAACATGTATTTAAATGCAAGCAAAACCCTAGGTTTTCCCAGAAGGAAAGAATACTCGAACCGATCCTCAAACCCGATGGAAATCCTTTGAAAACCCCATAAAATCCACATACATCCTTCCAAACATGTTTAGATGTTAATCACGAATCAAATCCATCCAAGAAAAGCCAAAAAACCAAGTCCAAGAGGTCACGGACGATGTCACGGTCGATCCGGAGATCGACCGTGAGACCACGGACGATGTCACGGTCGATCCGGCGATCGACCGTGAGACCTTAGCGAAGAAAACCAAGGGCGACGGTCGATCCACTCATCGACCCTGAAGAGCCCAAAACCAAACAGCGCCTGACGGTCGATGCGACGGTCGATCCGACGGTCACCGTCAGGTAAATGGCGAAAAGGTGAAACTCCCGCGGTCGATCCATGCATCGACCCTGGGAGGCTAAAATCCCGACAGAGCCCGACGGTCGATGCGACGGTCGACCGCCAGGCCCAGAAAGAGTAAAACAATACTTGACGGTCGATGCACCGATCGACCGTCGAGCCCCGAAGGAGCGTATCAACGCTTGACGGTCGATGCTCCGATCGACCGTCGAGCCTCAGGCACAGTTCTTCAGAACAGTGCCGGAAATCCAATTTCTTGGATTTCAAGGATCAAAACAAGTTGGAATTAGATGAGATTTTGCAAGCAAGTATATTTAACAATGGGGAAGCTAATGGAATGAAGAAATCTAGTTTTTGACGATTAAATCTCCTATCTAGGTCCAAATGGACGAAAACTGACAAAACGGCGATAATACGGAAACCAACCGTTAGAATACTGAATTCGCAACGTAGGAATACCGGAAATGAACAACATCACATGTACAAAGAGCTACAAAGCATTCCAACAAGTATTCCTACAGTGAAAGCACATAAAACCTATCCTAGGAGAACCCGATCCAAAGATCGAGGTAGAAACACCTACTTGAGCAAGTAGGGTAGCTCCTCCACGCGTCCCACCAGTCAAGCCGCCAAGATCCACGCTCCGAAAGTCGCGTCTCCGAGCCCTAGCTCAGCCGAAGGAGAGAGAGAGAAGAGAAAACGACAGGAGGAGAAGAGAAGGAGAGAGAAGAAAGGGACAGGGCTTATATAGAAACTCTGGATCTATCTCAGTCGTCCGATTCGATCTTTCCCAATCGAGCTCCGATCCCCCGATCGAACGCACCCTAGAGATTCTAATCAAACACATACATCAATCCAAGGCCGTGGGTGCAACGCGGGTGTGAAACCGACCACCAGAGGGCATATTTACCAAAATGCCCCCGGGGTCCAAACCGCCACACGATCGCCCGATCGTGCCCGACGCGGAACCAAACCAACAGGAAACAGACTCTCGACCCACGCGGTCGAGCCAGGTCAGAGGGACGGGCCCTCACAGGATTCCCAGTGACTCCGGCAGCTCTCCGGCGAACTGGAGACGGCGGCATCAACAAAGGATGGCGGATCAAGGTGGATTAGCGTGTGAAGGTAGGGTTTCTACCTACAGCTTTGGGTTATGCTAGATCTAGGGTTTGGGTTTGATTGTTGGTTGATTCCTTTGTGCAAATTCGTCCCCCCCATTAATGCTTAATAACTGGTTGATGATTCTTGCGATTTGATTTGGGTTTTATCCGGATTTTTAACATGTTTTTCCCGGATGTCTTTGATTGCTCTGTTCTTCGATGAACAGCCAGTTTCCAGCTCGATTCCTGAGTTGTGGGAGCATGATCTCTAGTAACTCTCATGATGAAAGATGCAGATCATCAAGTCTACTTCCTATTGCCGTTGATTTCATAATTTTTGGAGTTTTCTACGATTTATGGTGATTTTTCTTCGGATCTACGACGAGACCGAAATTAGTGAATTGATTAGTGAATTCCTAGAAGATTAGCCATTAGATTAATCTAATTCTTGGGCTGCATGTTTCTAGTATGCTAATCTACATTTGCCCAAGTTTAATTTGAAATCCGACGTCGTTTGGACATCGAATTGCGATGATTTCATCGCCTCTAATTATAGCTACTGTAGCAAATCCGAAAATGGACAATATTAGTGGATTTTGATGCTCATGGTGTTTAATCTTTCTAGAATCACATAGTTAAGGCTCCTAGTAACATCTAGGATTGGTATGTCTAATTTGATAATTTTTAGATATTTTAATCCACGATTTCGGCTTGGTTAACTAGTTACTAATCCCCTCTACTTAGCAATTAAAGAGCGAACATGTCTAATATCTTTATGTGAATTGGAGTATGCTTAATTAGCAGAATTTAGATGTTTAGACCTCTGCTTTTCGGCATTTCTGCTTTGTTACTATTTTCCATTGCTTAGCTAGTTGTTAATTGACAAGCATGCCTAGTATATATGCATGTATTTTGAATTATGTTAGAGAGTATGTATACCTAGTTTTACAT
Source organism: Narthecium ossifragum (assembly GCA_963920575.1). NCBI lineage: Eukaryota > Viridiplantae > Streptophyta > Magnoliopsida > Dioscoreales > Nartheciaceae > Narthecium > Narthecium ossifragum. The sequence goes on from OY986966.1 coordinate 12,023,789, forward strand.
TAACTGGTTGAGTTGGTTGAGAATCATAGCATGCACCTCATTTTAGTTACTTTTCATACTATTGTAACCTTGTACGTCTTATGCATCTATGTAGATATATGTATATATCTAAGCCCGTGTGGGCCTCGTGTTGAACCAAGGGAGTCATGCCCCTTGGGATGTTTAAACAGAATTTAGGGCCTGGGTTGTGCCTCGTGTGTATTATATTATTGCTACTTGTTATGTTGTTCGTCTAACTGGGGGTGTACCCCATTGTATAATTTCTGGCTGACGGTGGTGTAGGTCGTCGTAATGCCGAAATTTGATTTGAGATTTTCGTTTACGGCTTGTGTTGCCACTGTTGTGGTAGATAGATCTGTAACTGCTTTAGACCCCTTACTATGTTTACCCCTTGGCAAACTGTAGGCTATGCCTAGCCCTGTATGTTGTGATGTCATACTATTGCATGCTTAGCCTTCTGTATTTCTGTGCGCGTGAGCATTGCATGCATTTGCTTGCATTAGAAGCATTAAGGATAGGTAGTAGGCGATGGATTCGATCGCCGATCCGGGTTTCTCGGGTAGCCCGGGTCTAGCCCTAGGACCGGGGTTGGGGTAGTCGAGGATTAGGACGTGATTCTCATCAATGATTATATTTGATATTATTTGATGATTATTAAGTAGTCGGACTGGAATAATGTTGTTGAGGTTTAGAGGTCGTGTTGTTTTTCCAAGGCCAAGTGCTAAGAAGGGATGTCGATGCGTTCCCTGACATGTGTGTCCCCATGAGAGATGGTATGACTGGGCAGGGTGGTACCTGGACAGGAGCCCGCAGTCTTTGTTTCCTCTCGTTTGTTCTTGGGTAAGGGTGATCCCGCATGGTACTGTTCCCCTGTTGGTGCTTAGGGTGATCTTGGTAACATGTTCAAGGGAGAGATTCATGACGGGAGCCCTTGGGACATCGATAGGGTTATAGGACCCTTGGCATTCCTTAGACTTAGGCGGAGAGACAACACAGTTGTTGTTTTCCTCCCTTCAGTGTGACGTAGAATAGCGTAGAACCTTACTGAGCAAGCTTTGTTGCTCACTCCTACCTGGGCTGCATCGGTGATGCAGGTCAATACAGTCCTTTCCTTTCAGGTGATCTTCTGGGCGTTGGCGCGCCATTCTCGAGGTGATCGGGGACTTGGAGTTTCGAGGAGTACTTGACGATCCTGGAGTTTTCACTTCTGTTAATAATTGTACATCTGCAGTTTGATTAAATGTATAATTTCCCTCTTCGAGGATTTGATTATATGTATTAATTTATGTGATGAGGGTTGGTGGAATTATTGTATAAATAGATGTTGTACAAGAACCTGTGTCATTAAGTGAGATGATAATAGTAGAATTGTATTAATGTTGAATTTAGAATTGTTTTATTTATTGTTTTAAATTTGTGGTGAAATTGTAAACTGCACAGGGTTTAAATTGAGGAAATACAGGGGAGACTCTCGCCGTTCGATTTTAGAAATGAGTTTAGGACCCTCACGTCTCGACCCGGATGGGTTTTCTAGGTCGGGGTGTGACAGTAGGGTTCTACACTACGACACACAGAAAGGAGGAAACTCAACAGTGTCACCCCCAAGCTAGGCCTAGGTGTGCTACAGCGCCCCATAACCCCACCAGTGTCTCTAGGAATCCAACCATGGTCACCCTAACGAACTGGGCCCATCCCGGAAACACCTAGTACAGCAGGAAGAACACACAGCTGGTCAGGACAAGTCTCTGCCGGGCAGGCACACCCTCTGCCCAAGGATGAAACAACGACCCTGGTTGCACTCTTAGCACCTGGCTCGAGGCCGACACGACCTCTACAATCATCGATCAATATATATTCAAGTCATCTAAGTCTATCATCGATATTGACTGAATATTACAATCCAACCTGGACCACGCTACCCGCCACGGTCCTAGAGCTAAATCCGAGCTACCCGAAAGCCTCGGATCGGTGATCAACCCATCGCCCACGCCCTATCCTTATGCTTCTAATGTACAAACATGATGCATGCTATGATTATGCGCATGTAAGAAGTAAGCATGCAACAGTATGATAAAATAACATACAAGTCAAACTGGGTGGCATGCAGCGCTACTACCGACCTCTGCCAGCCAAACCGCAGCGGGCCCCGACATTACGACGGTACCGCGACCGTCAACCATGGACTCCTGCAACGGGAAGCAACTCTGAAAACTCACATGAACATATAATATAATACTATATGTTTTGAACATATGATATTATTTAAATCGTCAAGATCCTCTAATTAGAGGCTAAGCGACGTCATCAATCCGATGTCCAAACGACATCGGATTCAAGATCCAACTTAGGAAAACGCAGGAAAACATACTGGGATCAACCTATCCAAAACTAGGAAACATCCGACGGCTTGATTACCCGAAAACACTAATCAAAACCATTAATCTCACTAATTACCTCTAATTGCTGCAACGCAGTTCATCCGTCGGAAAATCATAGCAATTCATATCAAAATCAGAAAATTATTAAACCGGCTGGGTCTGAGAGTAGACTCAAAGATCTACAACTCTCATGTTCAGAATAAATCAAGATCATGCATGTACAGACTAAAAAACACGCCGTAAACCAGCTGTTCTTCAAGAACAGAGAAACCGAAAAAAATCCGAGTTTAAACATGTTAAAAACCTACTAAAATCTCAATCAAATCTTATGAAACTTAAAACAGAAATTAAGCTAAGCATGATGCGCACAATAACACCAAGAACACCTAAATCTACCAGCTAGATTAAGAGAAACCCCAAAATAAACTCTTGTAGGTAGAAACCTACCGGACTGAGCAAACCTCGGCTGAATCCCTGCTGTACGAGCACCAAACCGGGTTCAAACCAGCCAAGGATCTTCCTCTCGCTGCCACGAATCCAACGAGCCCTCAAGCACTCAAAATGATGGCCGGAGGAGGGAGAACGGAAGGGAAGAAGGTGGTTGCCGGAAACAAGGGAAAGAAGTAGAGCCGCGAGAAAGAGAAGGGAGAAGAAGAAGAGAAGAAGGAGAAAGAAGAAGAAGGAAGTAGGAAGGAGAAGCCAGGGAAGAGAGGAAGAGGAAGAGGATAAGGGAGAGGAGGGAAGATTTTTCTTCTCACCCTCTGACAGTGCAGAGCGACGGCAAACGGCGGCCGTCCACTCAGAAATCCACCGCCTCAACTTTCTGGCACAATAAGATCGATCTCCTTATCAAGGGAAGATTGATCTCCTTAACAAAGGAAGATCGATCTCTTTAGCAAGGGAAGATCGATCTTCTTCACCCAGAAAGTCAAACTTGGGCTAAAACACAAGCTCAAGCTCAGATCTTCCGATCCCGGGTCCACCTAACCGTTCTAAACAAACACTAACACAAACACGGTCAATGTGCGCACACGTGGGTGTGAAACAAACCGACAAGGCATAATTTACCAAATTGCCCTTGCGGTCCACAACGAACCACGGGCCCGACCCAGGCGGTCGACTCAGGAGTAGAGGGACAGGTCCTCACAGCCGTGATTGGCGCTTCCTCCACTATTGTGAGTATGTGAGGACACGTTCCTCTGACCTGGGTCATAACCTGTTGGTTTGGTTTCATGTCAGATACGATCGGATGATCGTATGATTGTTCGTGACCCCAGGGGCAATTTGGTAAAATTACTCCCTGGCGGTCGGTTTTGCACCCGCATTGCATACACTGTCTTAGATTAATGTATGTGATTGATTAAGAACTTAGGGGTGCTTCCGATCAGAAGATCGGAGCTCGATTAGGAGAGATCGACTCCAATGACCGAGATCAATTTTGATCTCTATAAATAGCCCTTTCTTTTCTCTCTATTATTTTTCTTTCCCTTCTCTCCTTTCTCTCTCCCCTTGGATGCCGGCTGGAGCTTAGGCAGCGGCTTTTCGGTGCAGATCCGCGTGGATCAGAGGCGAGGGATGATGAGTGCATGAAAGTGCACTCTGAACAACCTTAAAACCATCTCAATTGCTATATCTTCACCCTTAATTAACTTCTTTAGCACTATTTTTATACTTTTATATGCTTCACATAGTTGTTTGGAAAATGCAGGAAATTGGAGCTAAAAGAAGCTGAAAAGAGTATATTGATCAACTTCAAATATTAATCTGTACCTGCTCATGAAGAACCAGATGATGTGCCATATATGGTTGGAAAGCTTTTGAAGTCTAGATTCTGGAGAATTTTACGGTTTGTGATTCCGAGTTTCCTAGAGGAAGTTATGGCAATTTCACTATCGATGCGCAGTCTGAATGGCAGAAAGGAAAATAAGCTGGAAGTCCGAGCGATCCGCCGATCGATCGGACCACGCAAAAACGTGACAGAACATGTGTTTTTCAGCCACAACGCATCCGATCGATCCCTCCATCGCTCCTATGGGGTCCGATCGATCCGACACCAATGGTCCGATCGATCGGACTCGGGAAAAGCCAAAAACAGCGGATTTTTACTCAACCGATCGATCCAACACTCATAATCCGATCGATCGGACTTGGGAATTAAAGGTTGACAGAACGTATGCTTTTTAGAGGAACACAGTTCGATCGATCCATCCATCGATCGGACTCGGGAAGAGCCAGAGATGGAGGATTTTTACGAAATCGATCGATCCGACTCCCTTAGTCCGATCGATCGGACACGGGCGAAGTTAGAAGTTGAAGATTTTAACGCATCCGATCGATCCAGCACCCCGAGAAGGATCGATCGGACGTTCCCAGTGAATTAAATCAATGGTTTAGATCAAATTCGTTGATGGAGAGACTTTGGGGCTATAAATAGGACTCTTTCTAGGGTTTGAAGGGTACTTCTTGGACGTTTTTGAAGGCTCCTTCTGGACGTTTTCCAAAGGAAGAAGATGAAGACATCTCCATCTATGGCCGAGTAATCCGCGGGCATGGCGGACGGATGATCTAGCGAGGATTAGGGCTTCTTCTCCAACAATGGTTCATAGTTTTTAATCTTCATTGTTAAACTCTTTTCTATGTATTGGATCTTCAAATATTATTTTCAGATTATAGATTTCTATGTGGATGATTAATATTATGAATCCAGTCATGCTTCTTTCATGATCTTATAATCCCATAGTCTTCTCTATTGATTCTCCTACCGAGTCTCGTGAGACCTTTGCTATGCATTGCCCGTAGTGACAACTGGTATTGTGTATTCTTAGGGATCTGGTTAGACAAGGTTGGGGCTCTATACCGTGAGATCTTTGCTATGCATTGCCGATTGTGAGAGTTGGTATTGTGTATTCTTAGAGATCCGGTTAGAGTTAGGGCTTTGTCCCGATGAACTTTTGCTGCGCGTTGCCTGTAGTGACAGCCGGTATCGTGTATTCTTAGGTTTGGTTGGATGAAGTTAGAACTATAAAAAGGAAGAACCAATCGTAGGAAGAGACATTTATATATTTTATCAGATTCATAATTCTATATCTTCCGGTTAAGGTGATTGGGATGTGAATCCCTTAACTGAGTATCATATGAATCATTGAGAAGAGAAGAACCTAAATCCGAGTTAAGTGATTCCTGAAGCCTAGCCTCATTCAAATCCTGATTTCTTTCGTTAACTTTATCTTACCATTACATCTCCGATCTATTTTCTTAACTTTTTACGCTCTTGATTGTTTTCAATATATTATTATCTGTATTTCTGGATCTTTCCTGCTTGTCTCTCTGTGGGATTCGACCTCTCTTATGCTGTACTGCACCGCGACCGCTGTGCGTGACACATTTGAGCGACATCAAGGGATTGACATCAAGGGATTCGTAGATCGCCTGCTTGTTGCTACATGTAGGTATTTCTACCAAACCCTGGTGAATTGGTAACCCTAGGATCGCTTTTATTTTATTTGTGGTTGTTGTGTTTGTTAGATCGTCTGCTTGGTTTTTATTACATGAATGAATTCCCCACCATCAAATAGACCTTTCTGCAAAGTTTGATTGGATTCCATCTCCGTTTGTTAGATCAAATCCAACAAATTCAGTTTTTCATCGGTTTCGTCAGTTTTTGAGAAATTTGATTTAATTCGGAGGATTTGATCATCCAAAGTTGGATTTCTTAGTGTCATTAGATTCCCCACATGCAATTTCACAAGCTTACCAAATTTGGTTTGATTCTGACGAGTTTTGATTGTTGAAATCTAAGAAATTGGATTTCAGCCATTATTCACCTTTCCTGCCGACTTATGAAGGATCGATCATTTGGGTAAAATGATCATTTGGGTAAAATGATCGATCACTTTTGTTGAAGTGTTCTGTCTTTTCTGAAGGATGATCGATCTTCCTTGTCAGGAAAGATCGATCATTTCTCTTGAGAGGGGGAGCACTTGGAGGGGATCGATCATGGGAATCATGATCGATCATTTTCCTTCCAGGCAGGGAATACTCTTAAGGAAGATCGATCTTCCTTGAGAGTAAAGATTGATCATTTCTCCTTGACAGTGAGCACCCATATGAATGATTGATCATCTTACGTCATGAATTGACGGGTTTATTCTTGGATTACGTCATAAATTGGATTCCGAACCGGTTTATCGATTTCTACCGATTTCAAGCAATTTCTCGATAAGCATGCCATATATGTGTGTGTGTGTGTGTGTGTGTGTGTGTGTGTGTGTGTGTGTGTGTGTGTGTGTGTGTGTGTGTGTGTGTGTGTGTAGTTTGTGATTGCTTGATCGTTTTATGGGTAATCGGAGAGTGACGACCCCCGGGGATGTTTAGTATAAATGGGCCGAAGGTGCGCCCCGCATGCTTAGAGTAGTTTACTGCTTTGATTAATAGCCTCGCTGATTGTCGGCGTGCGCCGGGGGCATAACCCGTTGTACTGGTAGATTATATCTTGTTGTGTGGCTTATGTGTGGCTTATTGGCTTGGTCGAGGTCGCTTCCCCGTTGCAGCAATTTCGGTTGATTGCCGTGGACGCTGTTGTAATGCCGAAATTGGCTCTTTTACTTGTCGTTGCTTGTGGGCCAGTTACCCGTGGGTAAATGTGGAACCTTAGTCTATCAAGTGCCGGGGTGCACTGAAGGCTATTGTATATCTGCTTTATCATTGCTTTGTTAGTTAGATCTTCTTTGTGTTAGACCCTTGCTATGTTCACCCTTTGGCTAGCTTCAGGCTATGCCCAGCCCTGTATAATTGATGTCATCTTGTTGCATGCTTATATCTCTTTATCTGTGCCTGAGCATTGCATGCATCTTGTTTGCATTAGAGCATAAGGTTAGGGCGTGGGTGAATAGGGTCTTCGCCGATCCGAGGCTCTCGGGTAGCTCGGATCTAGCTCTAGGACCGTGGCTGGGTAGCTAGATCTAGGGCAATTGTATTGTTGAATCTTTGTACTCTCGAGGATGGGTCTAATTGGCTACTATCTGTTGTTTGAGGTTGTTTGAGGTGTAGAGGTCGCTCAGAGTTCTCGTCTCATGCTCAATATCCGTGTTAAGAGAAGTTAGGTGCCGCTCTGGGTCCTACCCCTTTGTTGTTCAGCACTGGGCGCTTGGTGGTTGAGAGGGACGGCTGTTGACAGTTGAGGTCACAAAGCGCGTGCCTTGGGATAGGTGGCGGACGTAACGGAGTTTCCCTTAGAGATGAGACAGAACCTGAGACTTTGTGGTTTCCCCTTTTTTCCTGTGCGACGTAGAGTAGAGTAGAACCCTACTGAGCTTTGTTGCTCACTCCTACCCGGACTGCGTTTGCAGGTGCAGGCATTAGCTCTTCCTCAGTGGTTCCCGCTGGATCAAGTCTTGGCGAGGTGTCGACTTTCGGAGGCAGTTGAGGTCGTGGAGGGACACAATTACGTTTTGGCAGCTTTTGCTTATAGTTACCTTTCATGATGTTATACTTAATATTTAACATATAAAATCATGTTCCCTCTTTTGATTGAGTTGTATTTTCGTAATATTAATCTATAAATTGTTAGATCTATTATCATAACATTGGAAGTCTTTAACTTTAAATTAATTCCGCTTTGTGTTGTACGCGCTAGCTTGGATGTGAATAGTGTAGGTTCCCCTCACGTCCAGGTCCGGATGGGTTTTCTGGGTCGGTGTGTGATAGAGTTTCTCATCCAGTACGAGTAACTATCATACTGTTAGGTCCACTTTAACCGATTTCCATAAAAAAACTTGACACAATGTCCCACCGAGAATGCCAAAAATGTTGGCGTGGAAATCTTACCATTGACCGGTAAAGTCAAAATAGTCAAAATGCCAAACTCGGCTATATATAAGAGATGTCAAATGTTGACCGTAATCACATTTGATATCCATCATTGGATATAAGATTGATGATCTAACCACCGTTGGATATAAGGCAGGATGGTTAACTCGGCTATATATAAGAGGCTAGGGAGCCCATGTTCTAGCTGGGCACGGTAACTGACCACTGTGTTTCTCTTTCTAAATAAACCCTCTAAACAATTCTCCACCATCTGATAGGGTGCATTCTCCCTTGTATGATAGATAGACAACCCTACCAAGTTATTCATGATAACCAACCAAACACCATTTAGTTATGCAAGAAATTATATAAAGTTATTTTTACATAACTTTATGTTAACCAAGATGCATACTTATTCTATCCACATTCCAAACGGGCCATTTTATTCCTTTGAGCTATTTATCCAACCAATAGGGCAGTTGGTTTAACGATCCAATTCAAACTAGGACGATTCTAAATAGACCAAACATTTTGCTAGACGCACCCCATTTCTAAGTGCGCCACATCGAATTTTAAAAATACTATCTTTTTACTATATGGTCTTTTTCATAATATTCCTAATCTACCCTCAGCCCCATCGTCCCCAGTGTCCTCTACCTCCTGACCTCTTTCCATTGATGACCGGTGACACGTTCAAAATAACCCTCCGGTTTCCCAAATATGACGACTTAAGGGCTAAGGTATGATCCGAGAGACCTATTGGAAAATCTGAAGGACCAGCTGGCTGCATTTTTCATTAGTGCTTGTGTTCGGTCAAAACAGAGGTTCATGACTCACCATTCCAGAGAGCTGTGTTCGGTCAGAAGTCATCGTTCTAAAGAACTCGCCTCGATCTAGAACAACAGACTAGGATTCGGCGCCGTTCTTGACCACTCGGGTCGGTGAAGCATGACCGTGCAAATGTTGAGACTTCGGTCAAGAAAGACCGTTCATGAATATAAAGCTCAGTCAATATAGACCGAATATAATAGCATTGGTTAGTCCAAATGGACTGTTCATTAACAACTTGTTGATTCGTGCTTGTTGTTTGAACTTAAGAACTCACTTCTCTATAAGCTAGCAGAGGTATAAAAGGCTTATCATTTAAACCTGTGCTGCACACAACAGAGGTTTAAATCCGTGCTATAAACAAAATTGAATTATTTAGTATGGAAATAAATGTTGCTACAATAATTTAGTTTGGTTATTATTATCGAGAATCGGTGATGGCCAACACGAGTTATCGTGGGCGGTCAAGTATGACCGAACATATGAATTCTGTTTAGCCATATGCAGCCTAATCGAGTACATAACACTAATTAATGATTAGTTGCTACTCTAAATAGTTCAGTTATTATTGACCGAACAAAATAAAAGTATTCGGACACTGTTGGCCGATTCGAGTGGAATTGTTCGGCCACCAAAATTATCTCGAGCGGTCAATATCAACCGAAGAGGGGTGCACTTAGAAATATTAGCTAAACATATAAATCCATATAAAAAAATATGTCAGTTCGGTTCTCCCAAATTGTATAATTCAGCTCTAATCGGTCAGTTATGACCGACCAAGTTATTCGATTCAGTTCTACTTGAACCGTATAATTAAGCTTCAATCGGCTAGTTATGGCCGAACAATGCAGTTCAAATTGGCCGATTCGAGTGGAATTGTTCGGCCACCAAAATTATCTCGAGCGGTCAATATCAACCGAAGAGGGGTGCACTTAGAAATATTAGCTAAACATAAAATCCATATAAAAAATATGTCAGTTCGGTTCTCCCAAACTGTATAATTCAGCTCTAATCGGTCAATTATGACATACCAAGTTATTCGGTTCAGTTCAACTTGAACCGTATAATTAAGCTTCAATCGGCTAGTTATGGCCGAACAATGCAGTTCAAATTGACCATTTATTGCCGAAATATGAGTAATATTTGGTCGCAAGCCATCGTCCTCACCACCGTCTTCCCTCATATACATCTACAACCCCTTGATACTCGTCATATACATCTACAACCGGCGCCGACACCTTGTCCATTTTCATCCTCAATCTTCAGTCGTCTGCCAACAATGCGGTATAGAACGTTGAAGAAGATGGTGGTCGAGAAGCTGGGAGATAGTGTGCAGACATTGAAGAAGATGGGGTTGGTCGCGATGGTGGAGGTCAAGGGTAGAAGATGGTAGGGGATTTCTTAAAGAGGGGTATTTGAGTCAAATAATCCGAAGGATATATTAGATATTAATTAAAAAGACTCTTGTGTATTTAGAATCGCCCAACAACCCTTCAAACTAAGATCATACCGTTCTTGGTCGAGTCAAATCTAATTTCCTTGGACCCACTCCACCTTCTAAACCGAAAGGGCGATTCTAAATACACTGTCGTTTTTGCTAGGAACACCCGATTTCTAAGTATACCCCACTCAATTTTGAAAATATTGTGTTTTTACTGCGTACATAATGCCTTTTTTCATAATATTCCTAATTTACCCTTGATGTCATCTACCTCCAGATGACCTGGTTGGCGACCGTATCCTCGCGCGTCCTCAACCTCCCGATCTGGTCGGCGACCGGCAACCTAAGGACATGCGTCCGCCGATCCATTCAAACCTCGATGCCGGCCGATTCAACTTATATTGGCGGTCGACGGAATGAATAATTGTTTGATCATATTAGCCGATTCGATTTATATTGAACGGTGGATCATGACCGAACGATTTTATATTAAGCGGTGGATCATGACCAAACGGGTGTGAAATTACAGCCTTCATTATTTACTGTCAATCCATGCATCATCCTCTATTCACTCACGGTCAATCCATGCATCGACCATCGCTTCAGCCGTCTAGCTCAAAATGCAACCTTGGTTCATAGTCGATCCATGCATCCTCATTATCTCGTACATTCTACTTTGACTATATTCCTAAAACAGGTAAAAAAACATACAATGACAAAGAATCAAGAAGTGTATTAGAATGAAATGATTATTACTGTTAATTTGAGAAATAAGAAAAAGTTAATGGTTGATGACACATGCCCAGAGTGTATGCCACTCAGAATAAATGTTTGTTTGGTGCATTCGCATACCCTGGTAGGGATGGATGAGATGTAATGGGATATGAAAGTTTTCCTTGCTTTTGTCTTGCACCATGTTTAAATTCAAAGAATCATATATTAGAATAAATATTTCTTAACTCACCCTTAACTCACTCTCTCTTCAAGTGAGTTTACACTTTTGCGTTGGGTTCATGTCCGGTGCATTCGCGCGCGCGGAGTATTCGCACCGAACGGATGTTTTCGCTTCGGTGCATTCGCACTGAATGGGTGTAACGTCTGAGAGATCCTCAGTTGCAACTCGGTGGTTCCGACCAAGAGATCAATCGCTTGATCCTCATCGGGGTTTGGACAGGTTGCACCGATGTGGACGCATTTCCTTATTCACTGGGCACCACTCATCAGGGTTTGAACAAGTTGTGTTGATGTGGACGCATGTCCTTATTCGCCGATCGTTGACGAGGTCGGGAGGCAGTGTGAGGACATGCCTCTCTACTCCTGGGTCGACCGCTTGGGTCGGGCCTGTCGCTCGTTGTGGACCGTAAGGGGAATTTGGTAAATTGCACATTGTTGGTTTGTTTCACACTCGCGGGTGCACACATTGACCGTGTTTGTGTAAATGTTTGATTAGAACGGTTGGATGGACCCGGGATCGAAAGTCTATATAACGGACGCGACTTTCTTCTTTCAATCCTTTTCAAATCTGCGTTCTTGAGCTGAGATCTGGCTGGATTTGAAGGAGCTTGAGGACGATCCAAGGCTTAGCAGCTGGGATTAAAGCTGCTTTAGTCTAGGTAGGGATTCCTACCTACTTGCTTTTCCGGTTTTGTGAGATTTGAGTTGTTTGTGGTTTGTTTTGCTTAGATCTTGCTGCATGTTTGATGGTTTTTAGCATGCTTACCGGTTTTGGACTCGTGGTCCTTCGTACTACCAGATTCCAGGGTTTTGCGAGATTTGGTGGAGTTTTTCGGCGGTATTTCTCGTCGTCCGGTAGCCGGAGAACCCATCAGGATCGATCATTCTGGAGGAATGATCGATCTTCCTGTGTTGGTCATGCCTAGCCCGTGATGTCACGCCCCGACCCAGAAAACCCATCCGGGCCGGGACGTGAGGGTCCTAAACTCTATTTCTAAAAACGAACGGCGAGAGTTTCCCCTGTATTTCTCAATTTGAACACTGTACAGTTATAATCTTCACAATAAATTAACACGACAAATCTAATAATTCTAAATTTCAACATGAATATGAATCTGTTTTCACAAATCTTACTATCTAGTACAGGTTCTGATACAATGCTTTCATCAACCCTCATTACATAATTTAATACAGACAATCAAATCCTCGAAGAGGGAAATTATACATTTAATATAACTGCAAATGTACAACTATTAACAAAAGGGAAAACTCCAGGATCGTCAAGTACTTCTCGAAACTTCAAGTCCACGATCACCTCGAGAATGGCGCGCCAATGCCCAGAAGATCACCTGAATGGAAAGGACTGCATCGACATGCATCGCCGATGCAGTCCAGGTAGGAGTGAGCAACAAAGCTCAGTAGGGTTCTACGCTATTCTACGTCGCATAGAAAGGAAGGGAAACAATAACAGTGTCGTTTCTCCGCCTAAGTCTAAAGGATGCCACGGGGTCGATTCCCCAAGGGATCCTACTCTTCTCAACCGACCACACTGGGAACATCAACCAAACATGCTGGGAGGAAACAAAGAACCAGAACCAGTAGGAACACCCTTTACCCAGCAGGAAACCACTGCCTGGGGACACACGTCAGGGACATCAACAACCATCCTTAGCACTTGGCCTTGGAGAACCGACATGACCTCTAAACCTCAATATCAATATAATATTTCAGTCCGATTACCTAATTATCCTCGAATGATATCAAACATAATCATTGATGACAATCACGTCCTAATCCTTGACTACTCAAACCCCGGTCCTAGGGCTACCCGAGAACCCCGGATCGACGATCGAATCCATCCCCTACCACCTAGCCTGATGCCTCTAATGCAAGCAAATGCATGCAATGCTCACACGCACATTTAATAGATTAGGATATGCAACAATATGTCATACATAATACAAGGCTAGGCATAGCCTACGGCTCGTCAAGGGGTAAACATGCATAAAGCAGATAAAAGGTCTAAACTACAATAATCCAATATTATAACGACGCCCACGGCCGTAAAGAAGCAACAACACATTCAATCAAAATTTCGGCATTACGACGGCGTCCACAGCCGTCAACCGCAATTTCTACAACGGGGCACACCCCCAGCCACACACTCACAACAACAACAATAAATATAGTGCATATAATCTAGGGCACACATTCGGCCCGTTTAATTATCTAAACATCCCAAGGGGCGTGACTCCCTTGGTTCAACCACAAGCTAAGTATACAAGTATACAATACGATGTAAATAAGCATGACATGCAATTAATTGCTAATTGAACAAGAATGATTTATATCTAACTAAACATGTCGGCATCAAACAATTAGTCATCTAAGAACCACCCATTTGAACATGCTAGCCCCCGAGATCACTAGGAATACCAATTGCATGTATGTCGAAGACTTAAACACGGTAAGACATCATAAATCCAGTAAAAGCCAAAATCTGGATTTCTACATTAAACCCTAGTTAGAGGCAATGAAATCTTATCAATTCGACGTCCAAATGTCGTCGAATCGGAAATTAAACTTGAGCAATTGTATATTAGCATACTAGAAACATGCAGCCCAAGAATCGGGTCTAATTGATGTCTAATTTTCACATATTTTACTAATCAATTTCTTAATCTTTGTTTCGCAGCAGTTTAGAAAACAATTCGACAAAAATCATATATAAATTGAAAAATCACGAAACTAGCGGCAATCCAAAGAGGACTCAATGATCTACAACTTTCATCTTGAAAGTTTCACGAGATCATGCTCACACAGCTCACAAACCGAGCTTGAACATCGAAGAACATAGATACGATAAAATCCGGGAATAAATGCTTAGAAAACCCAATTAAATCATAATCAAATCCTAAAAACATCTAGCAGATGAAGAACATGAATCATGGATCAATCTAGAAGAGAAGCAATCAAAGACCTAGGTGGAAACCCAACCTGAAAACGCAATTCAAGCTTAATCCGGCTGAAGATCACCTCCTCCATCGTCGTCATCGCCTCTGGCTCGCCGGGGATCGCCGAAGTCCGCCGGGAGCCATCCGACGTCGAGTACCATTCGCGACGGGAAGAGAAAGAGAGGGGGAGGGCATCGGATCTGAGAGGAAGAGGGGTTTCGCAGGTAGAGAGAGGTGAGGACGAGCTCGGAGAGGAGCGGCGGTGGACGACGGCGGAGAAGAAGCTCCGGAGAAGGGGGATCGGCGGAGAGGATCTCGGACCTGGGGTTCTCGGGAGAGAGAGAGCTCGTGGGAGAGAAGCTCTAGCCGGATCTGAGGAGAGGGAGCTCGAGGGAGAACGGCGGCCGGCGACGGTGGCGAAGGAGCTCCGGAGAAGGGAGAGGGCCGGCGCGGTCGTGAGCGGGGAGGAAGAAAGGAGAAGGAGAGAGGTCAGGCACGGGGGAAAAGGAAGGGGAGAGAGAGAGAGAGAGAGAGAGAGAGAGAGAGGTTAAGCACTTAAGTGGCTTAGGCGGTTCAGACGAGCCAACGGATCGGACTGAATCCGATTTGACTCCAAATTGCGATATCGTCGCAATCTCGTCCGGATCTGGCAATCACGAATGCTCCTACTGGATCTATTCAATCATATACATCAATCAAGGTTGTGTTTGCACTACGCGTGTGTGAAACCGACCGCTAAGGCACAATTTACCAGATTACCCTTGGGGTCCAAAAGCAGCGATGCGATCAACCGATCACAAACCAAGGCCAACTGAGACAAACCATAAAACCAAACCCTCGACCCAACGCAGTCGGACCAGGTTGTAGGGACGGGTCCTCACACGTGAAGGATCGATCATCTGGTTGGAGATGATCGATCATGTTCCTTGGCTAGCGTGGGCGAGTCCTTGGTCACGAAGGTGATCGATGAAGATCGATCCTTTGGCTTGGTGATCGATCTTCCTGGAGGGAGGATCGATCCTTTGTAGCTTGACAGGGGCTGAATCCTCCCATTTACGAGGGTTATCGATCCTTCCTATGGAGAGGATCGATCCCTCGTGTGGCAGTGAAGAGTTTTCAATGGTTTTTGCCCGCGGGGCTTCATTATACGATTTTCTTATCGCTTTATAAACTGGTACATATTCATAAGCATGTTAGCCCTTTAATGAAGGGTAATGGTGAACCAGGAGAGTGATGACTCATGGGATGTTTAGAATAAGTGGTGCGGGTAGCCCTACAGGTTTCCTTAGCCTTGCATGACGGCGTGCGCTGAGGGCTTATCAGTGCGGGGCTGCTTCCCGATGCAGGTTGCTGGTGAATTGGCTGGCAGTTGGTGGTGGTACCACTGCAGCAGTTCTTGATCTTAAATACCTGTTCACCACCCCGGGCCGGCAGGGTGCCGAGCCCAGAGCTTGCTTTGTTATCATCACATATGTTGTATGCTTATCTGTCTTATATGCGTATGTTCATTGCATGCATTCTGGTTGCGCATTAGTTGCATAAGGTTAGGGTGTGGGCAATCTGTAGGTCGCTGTCCCGAGGCTTGGAAGCTCGGATTTAGCCCTAGGACCGGGGTTGGGCAGCTTGGTCTAGGTTTGAATAGTGGTGTTCAGTCGATTTCGATGATAGGCCTAGATGACTCGAACACCTATTGATTGATGATTGTAGAGGTCTTGTCGGCCTCTAGTCGGGTTCTGAGGTGTAGCCGGTGTCCAGTGATCTACGACTCTTGAGTAGAGGGTGTGCCTACTCATCGGTGCCATTTCCTGCCGGCAGTGCTGGTTTCCTGCTTGCGAGTCTGCAGTGTTGGTTGCATACGTTCAGGGACACTCGGTGGGGTTATGGGACCCCTGTGGACACCCAAGCCTTACTAGAGGGCGACACTGTTGCGTTTCCCTCTTCCTTCTGTGTGTCGTAGTGTAGTTTCCCTGCTGAGTTTAGTGCTCATTTCTACCCAGGCTGCGTTTTGCAGGTGCAAGCGTTAGCTCATCTTCGGTGGCGCCTACCGGGTAGTTGGTCGATAGTGCGGCGGCGCCAAGCGGAGTCTGAGGAGTGGTGATCTGTTTTTCTAGAACCTTTGTTAGTTAGCCTTTGAGTATACATATTGTATTTGAATCCTTCTCTCTTCAAGGTTTTGTATATTAAACTTTGGGTTTTGTAATCTTCAGTTTGAGGTTTCTATAAATTGTAGTTTTGCTAATTGAGGGCTTTTGATGAATTGTTTAGAAAGACCCATAGGTTAGAGGGAACCTCGCCAAATTTTTCCGCAGTTGTTAGGTTCCGGTTCGCATCATCCGGCCCTGTTGGGCTTTCGCGGGTCGAGGCGCCACAGGCAGGAACAAGGGTATTTGAGTCAAATAGGTGAAAGGATATGTTGGGTATTAAGTAATTTCTTTTACTGGGTCTATCTAGTAAATAGCGATGCTTTGTATACATACCCACGTTACATGTGTAATGCACATGCCGCAAATCGGTAGTGAGATACTGATTCTCTTTTCTAGTCCATCGGTAGTGAGCTCATTACCGATTGAATTATTGATCTAGTCTATCAGTAGTGAGATACCGATGAAATATATCAGGTAGTGAGATATCGATGAAATATATCAATCAATCGGTAGCTCATTGTTGGTATAATTCAATCGGTAGTCCACTGTCGATTCATCTACCGATTGACTAGATGATGAAATATGCGGTGGACTACCGACACGTGGCATTTACGCAAAACTTTACTCATCTGCTCATCTAGGAAAGGGGGCGTTTATCGACACCACACAAACATCTACTCACACCACACTTTACTCATGACACTACAGCCAACCCAAAATCTCGGTGCTTTATAGTGTTCCATATTTGACGTGGCTTCACTAGATTTATCGACATATCAACCACCAACTTCATTTCTTCCTCGGTTAATCTCCCGACATATGAGTGTCCCTCGAGGTAAACCGCTCTCGGGTGATTGTGCACTCCACATATAACCATCAACGTCCAATCATCATCATAGGCAAGCTTCATACCCCTGAAGCTTGAAGGGACAACCACACTTCCTCGTCCCGGAGTTGACAGTCTTCCTCTTTCGGGTGGTTAATGACATTTTTGAACTTGCATAATGCTCTACGACTGTTTTCCGATAAGCTCCACTTCGCTCACATGCCAACGTGATCCTCGGCTTTCTACCGGCACCCCCGACCTCTGAATTCTTTATTACAACCACCAAGCCATTCTGTTTTCCAACTTGTTGTGTCCAGTGGATAAGTGTTTGGCGGCTGTGAAAGATCTAGAGATAAAAAATAATGATTAGAATGATGAATTATGACGCCACTAGTAGTCCAACTAAATATAACTACGGACATCATACCTCGTCGGTTGTGAAGGCCTTGGTGTAGTCATAGTTGACACCCCCCAAATCTTCACCATTAAAAGTATAGCCCTGATAATAATCAAGCAATTAGCATTCGTAAACTCTGAAATTTGATTTGGGTCTTGAAGATCGTCGCAGACAACTATCGGTAGAATACCACCGATATACTATATTTAACTCGGTACTATACTACCGATACATAGACGGTGCTGAGATACTGTTAGTAATTCATAAAAAACGGTATCTATGTACCTTTGAGTTGTGCAGGTGTATCGGTAATAAACTACCGATTAGTTCCGGATAGGGAAAAAAAGGACAAACGACGGAGTACGGGGATAATGAGCTGGGAATGCACCTTTTCTGGTGCAATTTCCTCGCCTTCCTCCTCTTCATTGTCCATTTCCAACTGCCGCAACAGCTTTCTGCTTATTTTGGTGATCGATTGTGTCACGAGGGCAGGGCAACCGTGAGGGAGGTGGTATAAAAAGAAGAAAAGCGTGGAGAAGAGAAGAGTCTGTGGAGACAAGAGCCAGATGAGATGATCGGAGAAGATGATCGAAGATTGTCGGAGAAGATGACCGGAAAAGATGGCCGGACGGAGAGGATGATCGGAGAAGATGAGGCATTTAAGGCAAGAGCCTGAGGTAGGTTGTAAAAGACTCTATTAACGTAAGGGTGCGGCTATCTGCACCACCGTTTTGACTCAACACACCACATTTACTCTACACACCCCAGCCCAAGTTTGAAAACCCCAGGTTTCACTCAACACACCACAAAAAATAAATCTACTTACTTAAACTACCCTCAAAATCCCACACCACACTAATAACTAAACCCTAAACCCTAACAAAACCCAAAATACCTACACTACCCCTCACCCCACTCCAGCCCCTACCTTCTTCCCCTCTTTTACCGAGACTTCCTCCCTCCCTCTTCTACCGAAGTCTCTCCCTCTCTTCACTCTCCCGACCATCTCCCTCCACCTTCCCAACGCCCTCTCCCGAACGTTGCCAGCCTCCCTACACCCGCGGCAGAGCCTCGCCGGCGAGCTATCCCCGCCTCCGTCGAGTCCGTCGAGTGAGAACCGTCGAGTGAGGTGAGGGGACAAGTGAGTTTTTCATTTCTTGTTGCATGAAATGCATTGTCTTTGCATATATAGCATTGGTTTTGCAGCATTGTTCTCCGAATGCGTTTTTTCCAAGGTTTTCAAATTTTTCCAATGGGTTCCGACCTTTCAGTTTTATACGTATCAATCGATACAAGACAACCAAATGATTCTCTATAATATCAGTACATAGTCACCGATATGATAGGATTGTTGATCGGTACATAGGTACCGATCAATACGTTTGTTGCTGTATGGAAAAGAGCTCGTTCGGTATCAAGGTACTGATAGTTATTCTACACTATCGGTAACTTAATATCGATATGTATGCTTTATTACCAGTACTTAGGTACCGTTAATAACACTTAATTTCCGGTATATGGATACCGAAACGATCTACTAATCTTTGCATTTCTTTTTCAAAACAGTTAAATGGTTCGTCCAAGGGGAAAAGCACCCGCCGGAGCCTCTTCATCTTCGGCGGCCTCGACATCTTCATCGGCCCGCGGTGACCGGCCGACGGCCTCAGCTAGGAGGAGGAGAGCGATACCTGAGGAGATTCCAGAGGAGATCCCAGAGGGTGCCTTGATGGTTGCTGGCCCTGGTGAAGAGGAAGAGGTGTCTGACGACGAGGCACCCATCCCTGGTGTGCCTGTTGACCGGTCGGTTTTGACGGAGTTCAAAACACACGTAGCATATCGGATATGGGTTGGAGCGGTAAAAAAAGGCTGAGTTTTTTTTTATATCATGCCGTGTTTATATCAAAGTCTGCTCACTTTTCCCCTTCTTCTCAACGTAGGAGCGTGGGCCACTAAAAATTTATGCACATGGCCTGTCCACAACGAAATGGGACGGCATCGAACGGCAAGACTTTAAGAGTGCCGTGGAGGCCACCGGTCTAGCAAATCTGATGGTGTGTTCTTACAAGACTATCAGCAGTGCCCTGGTGTCGGCGTTCGTCGAGAGGTGGCATCCGGAGGCCAACACGTTCCACCTGCCCTGTGGAGAGATGACGATCACTTTGGGTGACGTGAGGCGTATACTGGGCATCCCCGTCGCCGGTAGGCCGCTTGAAGAGTGCAAGCTGAAAGTCTCCCAGCTGAAAGCGCTTATGAAGGTTAATTTGGGAGTCAGTGAAGCAGAGGGCGTGAGCCAGTTGGATGGGAGAGGGCTGTCAGTCAGTATGACCTGGCTGAGGAGAGAGTGCACTCTCCGCAAGGTCGGCCTGGAGTGCTCTGTCAAGGCATACATCATGTATCTGCTGGGTTGCACCCTTTTTTGCGACAAGTCGGGGTCGAAGGTTCACGTGTCCTGCCTTTCTACCCTCACGGACTTGGATACTGTGTGTGAGTATGCGTGGGGTGCCGCCGGCCTCGTCTACCTCTATCGCATGCTTGGCTCTGCCAGTCGATGGGGGACAAGGGCAATTGGCGGATACTTGACTCTGGTGGAGGTACGTACTTTTAAAACATCTGCTTTGTGATATAATACCAATAATTGTGACTGACCCACATTTTTTTAATCAATACAGGCATGGATATATGATCACCTCCCGGTAATTATAAAGCCCCAGTCCGACCCAGAATACACGGTTGACGCGTCGACTGCTCTTGCGTGGCTGGATCACAAAGATCCAGGTCAGGATCCGGATATGGCTTTGCTTCAATGGCGCGCACAGATTGATTCTCTGAGTAGACATCATGTGAGTTGTAATCTTTGTCTGACTCCGAGTTGAATTTTGTAATATATTCAGTAGTGATCAAAATGCATATATTCCCTTACTATGAGTATGGTTGCAGGTTGTGTGGGACCCATACGTCAGACATAGAGGAGGCCCCTTCCCTCGTGATGATATTAGCTTTTTCCTCGGCACCATAAGTAGCGGGGAGCACGTCGAGCCGTACCATCCTGATCGGGTGCTTCGGCAATTCGGGATCATACAGACCATTCCCGCCGCCCCACTAAGGCCAACCCACTTCCACATGGGAGCCAAGGAGACTGCCCGAGGGTACAAGAGGGTCTTCCACTATGAGCCGCGGTTCTGGGCTGATTGGCCAAGCCACTGCACTGCTCTATGCCGGATGGGCGAGTATGCTATCCGTGGGTATGACTGCGTGGATGGGTATTATGACTGGTATCGATCCATATCTCATGTGAAGGTCATAAACCTAGAGCGGAGGACTTTCCAGGCTGAATATGCAGATGATTATCTGCCGGCGAAGGTAACTTTTAGAAGTTCTAAATGGAAATGAAATACCAGCGCATAATATTATGTCTAATTTGTTACTAATTCTTGAAATTCAGTATGATAGGATTGTCACGATCATCGACGACACCATGGCGCACATGGATACCCTGACCATTGACGACCATAGGAGTAGGTGGGCGCGGGCTCAAAGAATATCCCGCGGCGAGACTGACACGGAGCGCGCCTACGAGAGAAGATCTAAACAACGAACCAGAGAATAGCATGTATATTGATAGTATGAATGTGTTTCCAATGTATGAACTTAATTGGATCCAATGTATGGACGTGTTTCCAATGTATAGACGTGTTATCAATGTATGGATGTGTTTCCAATGTAGAATTAAACCTCCCTCCCAAATACTCTTTTTTTTTTCCAAGTACGCAACTATCGGTACCCAAGTACCACTAATAACCAAGACACATATCGGTACTATACTACCGGATATATACCGGACACTATCGGTGCTTAGATACCGAAACAAAGCCAATCAAGTAAAACAAACACTGTTTCGGTACTCACACTTCCGAACAGTGAAGCATTTTATCGGTGCTATACTACCGATAAGACGCAGCTTATGCCTGCCTTTGATTCCATGTTTGATCGGTAGTATTGTACCGATAAAAGGCTTCACTGTTCGGAAGAGTGAGATACCGAAACAAAGCCAATCAAGTAAAACAAACAATGGCTCGGTACTCACTCTTCCGAACAGTGAAGCCTTTTATCGGTACTATACTACCGATCAAACATGGAATCAAAGGCAGGCGTAAGCTGCGTGTTATCGGTAGTCTAGTACCGATAAAATGCTTCATTGTTCGGAAGTGTGAGTACCGAAACAGTGCTTGTTTTACTTGATTGGCTTTGTAACGGTATCTAGTTACCGATAGTGTCGGGTATACATCCGGTAGTATGGTACAGATATGTGTCTTGGTTATTATCGGTACTTGGGTACCGATAGTTGCGTACTTGATAAAAAAAACAGAGGATGAAACAAACCTTTGCAATACTTTGTTTACAACCATACAAGATACTCATACAATATTTGCAACACAATGTTTACAACCAGACAAGATATTAATCATATAAGACATTAATACCCAAATTTTCATTCAAGGTCTATAGTGTCCGTTGTAGCAACATCTGATGACACGATTAACCCAAATTTTTCTATCTCATCGTTATAGGAATCCCATCCAATGGCACAAGCATCTCGATATCGAGCCCAGCTGCTGACTACTGGTGGCATTGGACATCCAGGCTGCATGTGTAGTTGAACAAAGTGATTTCCGTTTACGAACCCGATCGCGATGATCCTCCGTGCCGGTTTCGGGGGCGCTGCTGTCCAAAGTGGCAGTAAGGTCACGCATTGTCTTCTGGAGATGTGAAGTAGGACAATCGAGTACGATACTCATCTTGCTGCTATACTGATCATACCGATTCGTGATTCAAGGTCTATGTCCTTTAGTGTTTTACAATAATACACTCTACAAATCTCTGTGGGTACGATACTCATCTTGCTGCTATACTGATCACACCGATTCGTATACTTGCGAGATATAAAATTTATTCATCAAGAAGCAACGAAGAAGGAGATAAAAAGAAGAAGGTGGTTGCTTTCAAGTCATCTAGCAAAGACTCATCCGATTCAAGTGAAGGAGATGATGATGAAGAATTGGCGATGATATCAAGAAGAATTCAAAATATTTTCAAGTGCCAAGAAGGAAAGAAATTGTTCAAGAAGAAATTCCCCAAAGGTGAAAAATACAATGCTACTTCTTCTAACTCAAATGAAATCATATGTTATGAGTGTAGGAAGCTGATAAGTGCATGAAAGTGCACTCTAAATAGCCTTATAACCATCTCAATTGCTAGATTATTATCTTTATTCAACATCTTTATGCCTATTTTTATATCTATATGTTGCTTCACATAGTTGTTTGGAAAATGCAGGAAAAAGGAGAAAAGAAGCTGAAAAGAGTGCATGGATCAACTTTAAAGATTTATCTGTACCTATTTATGAAGAACCAGAGGATGTGCCATACATGGTTGGAAAGCTCTTGAAGTCTAGATTCTGGAGAATTTTACGGTTCGTGATTCCGAGTTTCCTAGAGGAAGTTACGGCAATTTTAGTACCGATGACGCAGCCTGAATGGCAGCACAGTAAATAAGCTGGAAGTCCGAGCGATCCTCCGATCGATCGGACTACGCAAAAACGTGACAGAACCTATTTTTTTTGGCTGAACGAAGTCCGATCGATCTCTCCATCACTCCAAAGAAGTCCGATCGATCCGACACCAATGGTCCGATCGATCGGACTCGGGAAAAGTCAAAAACAGCGGATTTTTACTCAACCGATCGATCCAACACTCATAATTCGATCGATCGGACTTGGGAATTAAAGGGTGACAGAACGTATGTTTTTTAGAGGAACACAATTCGATCGATCGGACCATCGATCGAACTCGGGAAGAGCCAGAAATGAAGAATTTTTACGAAGTCGATCGATCCGACTCCCTTAGTCCGATCGATCGGGCTCGGGCGTAAATAGAAGTGGGAGATCTCAATGAGACCGATCGATCCAACATTCCGAGGAGGATCGATCGGACGTTTCCAGTGAATTAAATCAACAGTTTTGATTTAACCCGAGTTTAGGCCTATAAATAGGATACTTAGGGTTATCAAAGGGGGACTTTTGGAGGACTTTTTGGCAGCGTTTGGAGGCGAAGAGAAGGGTTCCAGGCTTGATTTTCTTTTCTTATTTCTTCTTTATTTCTCCATTAGTTTTGTTGCCCTCATGGTGAACATGAGTGGCTAGTTTCTTTTCTAAGGTACCGATGTAGCCCTAACTGAATCATTCTATGTTATTGGATCATGATTATTTTATCAGTTTATTTTCCTTGATTTATTCATTATTTTAACTGAGATCTTAAATACCTTTATCTGGCCAATAAAAGTATTATAGATTGTTTTATGTAAGATTGGGCGAGGGTTCATTCCCTAATCTTGCAGGATCTATGAATGAATGAGTTTATGTCGAGGCCGGGTTCAAGCTAAGAGTATTCTTGGTTCATAATTGTTCTTCAGAGCTTAATGGATTCTTGGTTAACACTTAGTTATGGGTTCATTAACTAGGGTTAATTGGGGGTACTTGGTGAAGACCGCGGCCGAACGGATCATCATACCGGAAGAACGAGCCCTTGGAATTAAACTGAGATCTTGATTGATTCAATGCATAGAATGAGGATGTTATGGTGAAATCGAAACCTTAGTATTCATCCATCATATTTCTATCGTTTTCTTATTTCGTTTTTAGATCATCTATCTTCGAGACTTCATATTTCTTATTTTCCCTTCCTTATTTTCTTTCTTTTCTGTTCTTTAGCGTTTCACTCTAATAATTTCTACAAATCTCTGTGGGTACGATACTCGTCTTGCTACTATACTGATTGCACCGATTCGTATACTTGCGAGATATAAAATTTATTCATCAAGTTTTTGGCGCCGTTGCCGGGGATTTGATTAGAGTTTATTTGTAGTGAATGCTAGGTCGCCGATCACGGAAAGAAAAGTTGTTGCCCTTGAACGATAAAGTAGATCAAATTGGTTGGAAGAAGAAATCTAACAAAGAGGAGATGGCGCTCAATAATAGGAGTTCAAGAGGAGGAACAAGAGGAGATGGCGCTCAATAATAATTTACGTCCTTTGGAGGAGTACGCGAGGCCTACTATTTCTACCTCACCTTCGTGCATTGCGTTACCTGCAGAGGCTAGAAATTATGAACTTAAAAATCTACATTTTTCTATGCTTCCTGAATTTCATGGTTTACCTTCTGAGGATGCACTAACTTTTGTGAAAGATTATTATGCTACTATTCAGACTTTTCCTTTAGGTGGCATTACTGAAGATCACTTGAGGATGCGATGTTTTCCTTACACCCTGAAGGATAAAGCGAAGAGATGGCTGATGTCGTTGCCTCCTGGATCACTCACGACTTGGGATGCAATATATAATAAGTTTGTTAGCAAATTTTATTCTCATGCCATGACTACTAACTTGAGAAGACAAATTCCAAATTTTCAGCAAGCTGATGGAGAACCATTCCATGAAGCATGGGATAGATTTAAAATGCTTTTGATGCAATGTCCACATCATAATTATTCTTTAGAAAATCAGATGCAATATTTTTATGATGGACTAAATCTTTCTTGTCAGACTATGGCAGATAATGCTGCAGGTGGAGCGATGTTCAAAAGGACACCACCGGAGGCATATGAAATCTATGAGATGCTAGGATCAAACTCGCAGCAGAGGGACACGAGGAATAAGGCGAGAGGCATCTATGAGCTGAACCAGAATGATGACATGGCAAGGCAGATTGCAACTCTTAACAAGAAGATAGACGCGATGATGTCCACACAAGCAAAACCGGTTGAGGTTTGTTCAATTTGCAATATTGTTGGTCATAGGTTTGATTCATGTCCTTCTAGTAGTGAATTTCCTGAATATGTGCAAGAGCAAGCTAATTTGATGAATGCGTATAACCCGAGACCTAGATTTGACCCTTATGCAAATACTTACAATCCTGGTTGGAGGGAGCATCCGAATTTTTCATGGAAAAATACTGCTAATGCTAGTATGCCTACTGCTAATCAGTCTAACCCACCTGTTAAGTCGTCTTTGGAAGCGACTATGTTAGCTTTTATGCAGAAAATAGATTCAAAGATGGAAAAACAAGATTCAGCCATTGCTCAACATGACGCGGTACTAAAGAATGTTGCAGCATCCGTTGGGAAGTTAGAAGTTCAAGTGGGACAACTTGCTGATGCGGTACGAGCCCATGTCCCAGGCAAATTCCCAAGCCAACCTGAGCAAGCGAAAGCAGTTACAGTTCTTCGTTCAGGTAAAATTATTGATAATAAGATTAATGCTAAAGTTGCTGATGAGTGTAATGATGATGCAAGTGAGGAAGTTGAAACGGAGGAACGCTCGAAAGGGCCACCACCGGCCACATCTGCTGCTGAGCATGGAAAGAGAGCAAATTCAGTTCCGGAGGTTTATCACAACTCTCCTCCACCATATGTGCCGCCGGTTCCTTTTCCAGGCCGTCTAAAGAAAGCCAAAATGGATAAGTCATATTCTGAAATTTATGATATTTTATCTAAGGTTAATGTGAACTTACCATTGCTTGAGGTGATCAGGAACATGCCAGCATTTCCAAAGTTCTTCAAGGAACTAAGTACTTCAAAGCGTAAGTATGAACCTCATGAAAAAGTGATGGTTTCAGAGACGGTAAGCGCGGTTCTACAAAGGAAGCTTCCACCCAAGCTTAAGGATCCAGGGCGTTTTAACATTACTATTACTGTTGGTGATACAAAGATAGGAGAGGCAATGCTTGATTTAGGAGCCAGTGTTAATTTGATGCCTTACTCTGTTTTTCTTCAGTTATGTGTGGGTGAATTAAAACCTACTACAATGTCTCTACAACTTGCAGATCGTTCCATTAAATATCCATTAGGCATTGTAGAAGACATTTTAGTACAAGTTGATAAATTGATTATCCCTGCTGATTTTGTGATATTGGATATGGAAGATGCGCCCTTACATGATAGGAATTTACCAATTTTGTTGGGACGTCCATTTATAGCCACAACCAAGACTATGATAAATGTGCAGGATGGTAAGCTCAGCATGACAGTTTTAGGTGAAACTGTTGAATTTAAAGTTTTTGAATCTATGTCCTATCCTTCAAACTCTTTTGATTGTTTCTCAATAGATGCTTTAGATTCATTGGTGTTTTCTAGTTTCATGCAGGAGCAAGTGAAGACTACTCTAGAAGCGGCATTGACGATGGAAAAGGAGGAGTTGCAGAATTACGAGGGAGCAAAGGAGGTTATAGCAGCCCTTGAGGCATTGCAGCCATGTTTCCCTGATGAATCTCGGTTAGACATGCTAAACGAATCCTATTCTAAAATGGTTTCATCAATAGTTTCCCCACCAAAGCTTGAGTTAAAACCTCTTCCTAGTAATTTGAAATATGCATATCTTGGTGAGAATGAAACCCTTCATGTGATTATTGCTTCTGACATTACTCCATTGGAAGAGGAAAAATTATTGAGAGTTCTTAGGGAGCATAAAACTGCAATAGGTTGGACAATTGCAGATATTAAAGGAGTAAGTCCTACTATGTGCATGCATCGCATTATTTTGGAAGAGGATGCCAAACCTATACGGGATGCCCATCGTCGCCTCAACCCAAACATGAAAGACGTTGTTCGGGAAGAGATCCTTAAGTTGCTCGATGTTGGCGTGATTTATCCTATTTCTGACAGCAAATGGGTAAGTCCAGTTCACGTGGTGCCTAAGAAATCAGGGATAACAGTTGTGAAGAATGAGAACAATGAGCTCATACCCACGAGGATGACTACTGGATGGCGTGTCTGCATCGATTATCGCAAGCTTAATGCAGCTACTAAAAAGGACCACTTTCCTTTACCTTTTATTGATCAAATGCTTGAACGCTTAGCTGGTCACTCATTTTATTGTTTTCTTAATGGATTTTCAGGTTATAATCAAATTGCTATCGCCCCAGAGGACCAAGAGAAGACAACTTTCACCTGTCCGTTTGGAACATTCGCATACAGAAGGATGCCGTTCGGATTGTGCAATGCACCTGCCACCTTTCAAAGATGCATGATATCGATTTTCTCCGACATGATAGAAAGGTTTGTCGAGGTATTCATGGATGATTTTTCTGTATTTGGGAATTCTTTTGATAATTGCCTGGCACACCTAACCTTGGTGCTTAAAAGATGTGAAGAGACAAATTTGACATTGAGCTGGGAGAAGAGTCACTTCATGGTAAGGCAAGGTATTGTGTTGGGACATGCTATTTCTAGTAAAGGTATTGGCGTAGATAAAGCAAAAATAGATTTGATTGAGAAATTACCGCCCCCTACTTCTGTGAAAGGTGTGCGGAGTTTTTTGGGCCATGCAGGATTTTATCGCAGATTCATTAGAGATTTTTCTAAAATTGCACAACCATTGTGTGATTTATTGGCCAAAGATAGTGAGTTTAAGTTTTGTAAAGCTTGTCTTGATGCTTTCAATACTTTGAAAGAGAAATTGATTACTACACCAATTATTATGCCTCCTGATTGGTCGTTGCCCTTTGAAATAATGTGTGATGCTTCTGATTATGCTATAGGGGTTGTTCTAGGACAAAGGGTAAATAAGGTCTCTCATGCTATTTATTATGCAAGTCGTACACTCAATGATGCTCAAATCAATTACTCAACTACTGAAAAAGAATTACTTGCTGTTGTTTTTGCATTGGAGAAATTTCGTTCTTATTTGATTGGATCTAAAGTTATTATTTATTCAGATCATGCAGCATTGAAATATCTACTAACCAAAAAGGATACAAAGCCAAGGTTAATCAGGTGGATCCTACTGCTGCAAGAGTTCGATTTGGAAATAAGGGACAAGAAAGGGAGCGATAATGTAGTGGCAGATCACTTGTCACGATTGGAGCACATAGCCGGCCTTAAGGATGTACAACCCATCCAAGAATGCTTTCCCGATGAACAACTATTTTCTGTGAATGGTAAAGAGCCCTGGTATGCGGATATATTTTATGCGCTTAAAATTGCTAGAGACTAGCAATAAGCTGGTTGGGGGGTGTGATAAGTGCATGAAAGTGCACTCTAAATAGCCTTATAACCATCTCAATTGCTAGATTATTATCTTTAATCAACATCTTTATGCCTATTTTTATATCTATATGTTGCTTCACATAGTTGTTTGGAAAATGCAGGAAAAAGGAGAAAAGAAGCTGAAAAGAGGGCATGGATCAACTTTAAAGATTTATCTGTACCTGCTTATGAAGAACCAGAGAATGTGCCATACATGGTTGGAAAGCTCTTGAAGTCTAGATTCTGGAGAATTTTACGGTTCGTGATTCCGAGTTTCCTAGAGGAAGTTACGGCAATTTTAGTACCGATGGCGCAGCCTGAATGGCAGCACAGTAAATAAGCTGGAAGTCCGAGCGATCCTCCGATCGATCGGACTACGCAAAAACGTGACAGAACCTATTTTTTTTGGCTGAACGAAGTCCGATCGATCTCTCCATCACTCCAAAGAAGTCCGATCGATCCGACACCAATGGTCCGATCGATCGGACTCGGGAAAAGTCAAAAACAGCGGATTTTTACTCAACCGATCGATCCAACACTCATAATTCGATCGATCGGACTTGGGAATTAAAGGGTGACAGAACGTATGCTTTTTAGAGGAACACAATTCGATCGATCGGACCATCGATCGAACTCGGGAAGAGCCAGAGATGAAGAATTTTTACGAAGTCGATCGATCCGACTCCCTTAGTCCGATCGATCGGGCTCGGGCGTAAATAGAAGTGGGAGATCTCAATGAGACCGATCGATCCAACATTCCGAGGAGGATCGATCGGACGTTTCCAGTGAATTAAATCAACGGTTTTGATTTAACCCGAGTTTAGGCCTATAAATAGGATACTTAGGGTTATCAAAGGGGGACTTTTGGAGGACTTTTTGGCAGCGTTTGGAGGCGAAGAGAAGGGTTCCAGGCTTGGTTTTCTTTTCTTATTTCTTCTTTATTTCTCCATTAGTTTTGTTGCCCTCATGGTGAACATGAGTGGCTAGTTTCTTTTCTAAGGTACCGATGTAACCCTAACTGAATCATTCTATGTTATTGGATCATGATTATTTTATCAGTTTATTTTCCTTGATTTATTCATTATTTTAACTGAGATCTTAAATACCTTTATCTGGTCAATAAAAGTATTATAGATTGTTTTATGTAAGATTGGGCGAGGGTTCATTCCCTAATCTTGCAGGATCTATGAATGAATGAGTTTATGTCGAGGCCGGGTTCAAGCTAAGAGTATTCTTGGTTCATAATTGTTCTTCAGAGCTTAATGGATTCTTGGTTAACACTTAGTTATGGGTTCATTAACTAGGGTTAATTGGGGGTACTTGGTGAAGACCGCGGCCGAACGGATCATCATACCGGAAGAACGAGCCCTTGGAATTAAACTGAGATCTTGATTGATTCAATGCATAGAATGAGGATGTTATGGTGAAATCAAAACCTTAGTATTCATCCATCATATTTCTATCGTTTTCTTATTTCGTTTTTAGATCATCTATCTTCGAGACTTCATATTTCTTATTTTCCCTTCCTTATTTTCTTTCTTTTCTGTTCTTTAGCGTTTCACTCTAATAATTTCTACAAATCTCTGTGGGTACGATACTCGTCTTGCTACTATACTGATTGCACCGATTCGTATACTTGCGAGATATAAAATTTATTCATCAGATGCCCCAAGATGCCTCTTTAACTTGGCATGTGCACTCTCTACCCTGTTTGTAGTGTGATTGCCAAAATGCATATATTCGTCAGTCCAAGCACTGACGAACAGTTCTTTGAAGCCATCCAGCCACGATTCCCGAACATATTTAGAAGCTGCTGGGCAATCGCAAAAAGATGTCTCTAGTGTCTCCAAGTGTTTCTTGTACTCCTCCTCGGTAGATGCAGTTACAACCAATTTCCACATTGTCATGAACAAGTCGGCTTTATCTGCAGTTTCGAAAATGTGTTTGCAGCTGAGCTCTACGTTTTTTTGGATATGCCATCTACATAGCATGCTTTTGGACTTCGGAAAGACCGAGCTGATAGCGTTCATCAAAGCCAGTTCTCGGTCTGTCACCACAACGCGTGGCATTGGGCATCCTTCCAACAATGTCCTTAATATTTTCAAAGCCCATGTGTACCTGTCCTCCTTCTCACACTCCATGTAGGCAAAAGCTGCGGCGAATGTCATACTCGTCGACGTGACGCCAACAATCTCTAGCAGTGGAAGTCGGTATCTATTGGTCTTGTAGGTGCAATCCATAATCAACACCTCGGGAAATGCACGGACTAAATCAATAGACACAGGGTGTGCCCAGAATATGTCCCTCACAGCGTCTGTGTCTTCTCGAACCGTATGATACTCAACGTATCCAAACTCATTTAGATGCTTCAATAGTTGCTACATCTCTGATCTCCCAGCCTTTTCAATCACCCTATTCCTTTGGCGTATATTATAGATGATCTTCATGGTGGATACGTTTTCAGGATCTTGTTGCTTTATAGTGTTCAGGATTTGCCGTGGCTTCACTAGGTTTGCTGACATCGTAACTACCATATCATTTTGTTCAGCAGATAATCTTTCGGGGAACGAGTGACCCTCGAGGTGATCCGCATGGGGGTGATTGTGGACTCCGCAAATAACTCTGAGCATCCAATCATCATCAGATACAAGCTTCACGCCCTGAAGCTTGAAAGGACATCCACACTTCTTCGTCCCGGAGTCGACGGATTTTTTCTTTCGATTGGCAAATTTTTTCTTCCCGCTATCATCTTTCTTCACAGTTTTCCGATACTCTCCACTACGCTCACATGCCAAGGTAATCCTCGGCTTTCTACCACACCCCCCGACCTCTGAATTCTTTGTCACAATCACCAGCCTATTCTGCCTCCCAACTGTCTGTACCCATTGGACAAGTGCTTGTCGACTTTGAAATATCTATAATCAAACAATAAGAATTATGTTAATCAAACAATAAGAATTATGTTAATGAACTTTAGACCTAGTTGTCGTCCGGCAAGATATAACGATTAAACAACATACCGTACTGGTCGTGAATTCCAGGGTGTAGTCGTGAGTAATTATAGCTCCCACACCGCTCGCATCAGTGGAAACATGCTCCTGAATGTAAGCAAAGAGTTAGTAAGGTAGGTAGCCAACACTGTGTTCACATCGGTACCATGGTACCGGTATACTAACGTATTATTCGGTACCATTTTACCGGTATATAAAGCTATAATTTCGGTGGATACTTACCGGTATACATAGCATACTAATCGGTACTATGTTACCGGTACATAATGCCAAAGTATCGGTTGATACATACCGATACGTTGACGTTTTCTGTAGGTCTGATAGTACCGATCAAAACGCGATCCGGGAAGGACAAAAAAAAACAAGAGAAGAGGAGATGTACATTTTTTGAGGGCCTTTTCTCGTCTCCTTCGCTCCAGCATTCGTCTTCTCCATCCATTTCGACCTAACACACCTTGAATCGACAATGTATAATGGGGAGGGCTTGTGTGAGTTGAAAACCTAAGGTTGGAGGAGATGGTTTGGAGTATAATGTGAATATGTTGGGAGGATAAGAAAGAAGATAGAATATGATGAGGGTAGGGAAGAACTATCTAGGATGGAGGGGGAGTGAGTAACTTGAAGACCTAGGGCTTGGAGGGAGGAGATGGTTAGGGATTGGAGGAGGTGAAAATTCGGTAGTAAGAGGTAGGAGAAGATGATGGTTAGAGGTAGGAGAAGATGTGGTGTTGTGGTGTATTGAGAAATAATTTTTATGGTAGATTAGGTTTTGTGGTGTATTGTGTTTTAGAAGGTTATTTTGGACATTTCATCAATGGGTGTTTTGGGTATGAAAATTGCTGTGGTGTGTTAAGTCGGAACGGTGGTGCGGATAGCCACACCCTTCACGTAATTATACCACATAAGAGATGGGGCAATTGAGACATTTCATCTTAGGGTATTGTTGGTATAAAAATCTGTGGTGTGGTAGATGCTTGTGTGGTGTCAATAGCCGCAGCCTCAGGAAAACTTCGGCAGTATTTAGAAGGGTGCGTCTATTGACACCGCCCAAATGACTAAGGACACCACCCACTTTTTGATTTTCCTAAACTACCCTTGTCTGTTCGGATATAAAAAGTCGAACATATAGTTAATGTTCGGTTTTTAAAAATCGACTTAGTGTTCGGGTTTTAAAAATCGAATGTGTGCTTAATGTTTGGTTTTTAAAAATCGAACTTGTCTTCAAAAAAAGGACACCGCCCGGCGAGATCTTCTTCAGCGGCTTTCCTCATCTTCCCCGAACGGGGCAGGGTTCTACACAAAGCTGGAAAGACGCGTGCAGAGACTAGATCAACGTGGGACGGCCGGAGAAGAGCACCTCGCAGTCAGGGAAGAGAGCACCGTGGGAGAAGACCGGAGCAGGAGTAGAGCTCACCGTCAACCAGAGATACCCAGATCGGAGAAGCCGCGATCTGGCTTGGAAGCGTTGTCGGAGAAGAGCTTGCTGATCTAGGCTAGAGAGGACTTGCCGCCAGAGGAGAGAAGCGCGTCGTCACCGGAGAAGAAAGAGACGAGGCCTCGTCGGAGTCCTTGACTTGCTGCAGAAGAAGGTTGAGGCTGCCGGAGAAGAGCTCGTCGTGGTCTGCCACCAAAGAAGAGATTCGCGTTGCCGAAGAGCACCTCGCAGCCTAATGAAGGAGCCCCCGGAGTCCTTGACTTGCTGCGGAAGAAGGTTGAGGCTGCCGGAGAAGAGCTCGCCGGAGTCCTTGACTTGCTGCGGAAGAAGGTTGAGGCTGCCGGAGAAGAGCTCGTCGTGACCTGCCACCAAAGAAGAGATTTGCGTTGCCGAAGAGCACCTCGCAGCCTAATGAAGGAGCCCCCGAAGGAGAAGAAGAGCCACCGTCGTCTGAAGAAAAAGATCCTCAGGACTCGATGAAGTAGGTGGAACAGAGGGAAGCAAGGGAAGCGTCGCCGGGTGGTGTCCTTTTTTTGAAGACAAGTTCGATTTTTAAAAACCAAACATTAAACACACATTCGATTTTTAAAACCCGAACACTAAACCGATTTTTAAAAACCGAACATTAATTATATATTTAACTTTTTTATATCCGAACATACGTTGGTAGTTTAGGAAAATAAAAAAATTGACCGTGTCGTTGGTCATTTGGCGGTGTACCCTATTTAGAATCGCCCGGACCGAACCACGTCGTCCTCTCTCTTCCAAATCAAGAACCGCTGGGCGGCAACAGTTCCCACCGTCGTCGTCTTCTTTAGCCGGATCTAGATCGGACTGCCAACCAAGACGAGATCTTGGGGCGGCTTGGGGCGGTGGACAGTGGATCCAACTGTCTCCAATCTCGATCCAATGGCTTCGTCGGAGCCTTCGCCGCCGGTGTCGCGGATCTTCGAGTACTTCGTGGTGTGCGGGTTGGGGCCGGAGATCCGATCGCTGGACGGGAGCAAAGGTTACCAGGGGACCGGGGTGATGTATATGCCAACACTCCTCGACCAGTACCCGCCCTCCAATCACTCCCTCTATCCTCCCCCGCCTCCACAGCTCCCAACGGTTAAGTCCCTCTTCTGTCTCTCTCAATTATTCTATCATAGTTGATATATATGTGATCTGGTCCTTAGATTGCATTCTTGTCATTAGTTTAGGTTTTAGTGTGTTTCGAATCTGAATTTCTAGTGCAATGTTGGTTGTCTCATGATTGGTGCTCTGTCGAGACATTAAAAAATGACAAAGTGAGGAGAAGTAGAGATCAGCCAGTCAGGTGGTCGTCTACGAA
Source organism: Narthecium ossifragum (assembly GCA_963920575.1). Classification (NCBI taxonomy): domain Eukaryota; kingdom Viridiplantae; phylum Streptophyta; class Magnoliopsida; order Dioscoreales; family Nartheciaceae; genus Narthecium; species Narthecium ossifragum. The sequence continues at coordinate 12,058,373 of OY986966.1, forward strand.
GAAGTTCAATTCATCAAGCTGTAAAAATGCTTTATTCTTCTTGTAGCTCTGAAGTTTATTTTATTCATCAAGCCATATAAGGGCTTGGTCTTCATGTAACTCCGAACTCTATTCTGGTTAATGATTATAGCCCGATAAATGTTCCAAGTGTAAAAGATAAAGTAATGGAATATTGAAATATCATGGCCTGATACATGACATTGCAAATTACACATTTGCAACTCTACTAACGTGCAATGCTGATCATACATGAATGACATTAGTCTTCAAATGCTCTTGAAAGATCCTTTATTATCAAGGAATAAAGTCTTGTTTTCATTAATGCTGTGCTTACCATCTCTGCTAAGTCTCGTCTTTGGTGATGTATGAGCCCATTGCACTTAAACCTGTTCGCAAGCTGATTGTTTTTCTACTTCGATATTCCGATTTTGATCAGTTTGCACCTGGAAAATGCCATGATACATCCTCAGAGCAGAGATCCAACAATAGGAGATAGGAGCATGTGAACCAATCTTCTTCTTGACCCATTTTACACTAAGAACATGATGTCTTTTGAGTTGGGCGACCATTTAAGTTTATAAGCAGCTGGATCTTGCTTCAAAACTTGCAAGGGCGCCTAAAAAATGTCGTCAAGAGCTTAAGAAGTTATGATAACTCTACAGCACAACTAGTGTCTGTTAGTAGACTCGCAAGGGAGGATGTATCGCATCCCTTACTTGAAGTCATGTTCCTTTTGCCCCTTTCAGCGCATCTTTGAATTCTCTCCTTGCTTTGCTTAAAGATTTGGGTTAAATCCGCGTCATTCAGACCCTTTCTTCAAGTTCATAGTTTAATGGATTAACATCCGACGTTTTTTGGAGTCTATGTGGCGACAGTCGGTGGGGTCTGTTCATACATGACATTATATGATTTTCACTTAGTTATGTCATGGTATGAAAATGTTAGCAATCAAGTTCTAGTGTTAATTTTCCATAAGGGAGTGCAAGTATCTTTGCCAACCTCTCTGGGCTTCTGGTTTTCTATTTGACTGAAGATGGTATCTGTAAAATTGAGTCCCGGTCAGCTTTCATAGTTCCTTGTCGATATGTACTGCCTCAATATCAAGTCGCAAGGGCTGGACCCACCAGCATGGATCTCCATGTGTTGCTGAAGTCGAAAACTCTAAAGAAACAAGTATGGGGTTCTAAATCCTTCATGTCTATACTGTCTTTACGAACACTAGATAAAATATGGACTGAAACATGAACGTATTCTATAAAGGGATTCCTAGCCCTAATGGGAAATAGCGACGATGAGTGCTAATGTGTTACTTGGTGTAGTACCACAACTTATCTAAACATGCTCGTCTTACAGCTCTTTCACGCACATATATAGCTCCCATTAGTGTCAGAGTCTTACATAAAGAACTTGGCAAGGTTGCATGGACTAGTGACTCTTAAGGATTCACTAGCTTATCCCAATAAGTACTTTTCCTTAACTGTTCATATTTTATTGTCTTTTAAATATCCATCTTATCTGATATGAACCTTAAATGCAGTGTGTTCTACCAGCAGGGGTTGAAATATATTCTTCGGGGCTTGACTCTAATGATCACTTAACATACCCCCGGAGTTACCCAATAGTTTTAACAGGTATGGTGTCAATTGTTTCCTTTATTATGAGGAAATAGCTGGAAGAGGTCATTGTTGTCAATTTCTTTCGTTATACGAATTAAATATTGATGTTGCCTTCTTGACCATTTTGCACTAAGATAGTTCTAAAGCCTAATCTTCCTGTTTAGTTGCAATATTGATTCAGGGAAAAAGTTTATCGCATGATTATGGGTTGGATTGATAGTAATGAGTACTGTTTTGTGCTTCTTTGATGTTGTTTTTTAGTTTTTTCTGCTCTAGAAGTGCTATGTGCCCAGTAGTATTCAATATAGGGATGTTTATTTACTCCTACGGGGTTGTTAGTAGCAGACTCGATTAGTTCTTTGGCAATTAAGGTTCCAATTTAGAACCTTGCATGTTTTCCTGAGAAACTTTCCTATTGTGAAGATTTGGGTTATTATGGTGGCTATCATGTGCGAAAGGTGACTATAAAAGGGATGGTTTATAAGTACGTGTATCTGTAATCACTTTGTCACTCCCTTCTATAATAAACTCACACAGTCAAAGTCTTCTTAGAGTTGAATCTGGAGCCACCTAATATGGATAGTTCCACGTTAAGGTGTAATGAATTGCACAATAGAATGTCATTAACATCTATGACCTCTCTCTGGATTTCTTCTTCCTCCATGCATGTTTTCAACAACAATCTTATCTCTTCTTTTAATTGTTATTTCTCTCTTTGCTCTTATGTCAAGAAGAAGACAAATCTCATTTCAGTTCAGGTAAAGGCTTGGAGAATGATGTGTTGTGACCTGCTGATCTTCTTTAATTTTGATAAGATAATATAGTAGTGGCTTGTTGCGCATGATGAAGAATCTGCATTTCCAATTTAAAAGATGAGCAGAATGAATTTCATATGTTATATATTTGGTTGCTGCTGGGATATTTACCTTCTTCCTAGCAATCTGAACTTTGATATTTCGTCAATTTACCACGGTATGGTTTATTTTCAATTGACTCAAAGGTTCTCTTGCAGAGGGAGATGGTTCTAAAATTTATGTTAGCTGTATTGCTTTTCGGGATCCAGTCTGTGATGATATTGCTGAAGCATATCAGATTCCAGCGAATGCTTTTGCTGATAAATGCATTTGTCTAGTATCTCGTTCGCCCGGTTTTCAAGTCCTACGAGAGGCGTTGGAGGAATTGTTCATTCTCTGCTTTTCCCCTTCCGGAAGTAGGTAATAGTTCATCTGGGATGGCAGTTCAGGTTTTGATTTGTTTCAACTTGTATCCTTTGCGGGGATTTGGATTCATTTTTAACACTTAATTTGTTGACATGTACCGTCCAATAACCTGCCATCCTGCGTTAAGTGTGGTTTGTTTAGGTTGAAAAGTAATTTTGGTTTTACAGAGGGTTACTTGAGACCTAGGCTAGTTCTCTGGCTTTTCTAGAAAATATGGAGCTATGATGAGTTGTTAGAACTCATGAGGTGATCTCCTCCTTTTTGTGGAGGTCGTATTATGTTTTTGTCACATCAGCTTGATGCTTTTAATATCTGCTGCACTTATAGAAACAAAAGGTTGTATGATGAGAGATGTCTTCATGCAATGCTTAACTAGTTAAGTACGGTGTTAAACATGACCCTTACTTCCTTACTCATTTGCTTGATTGAAAAGCAAAGATTAGTCTTTGAGTTGGAGTTGGGGAGTCCTATATACAGTATTTGCTTTAGGGTCTAAGCCTCTCTTTTTCTGGGAAATCTCAATGTTGTGAGTTTGTGGCCTGTCTGATCACCGTTCCTGTTTGCCACTTGTCAGGCACAAGATATCGCATGAACATGATTATTTCATGTACAAATACTGCCAGAATCATTCATGGACCATGACTGCAGTTAAATAGTCCTGAGCCTGCAAAATTGATTCAGCTTGGTACTAATTGTTTGCTGAGAAAGTGTTATACACTGATTGTTATTATTATTAATATTATTTTTCATTATATGATTTTGTCCACCTTTGCTTTAGAAAAGAAAATTATGGTCTAACATTTTTGACTTATTTAAACTCATTGAGTTCAGTACAGTAATAGGTTGGTTTAATTGCCCATCATATTTCGTATGAGAAGAAAAAACATTTCTTGCAATCTATTGAAAAAGAAAACTCTTGATTTTTATATTTTTATTTTATTTTGAGTTCAACTTGATTTGAAGATGAACAACCCCCATTAATCTTTTAGATTCTACATTCTGTCTTTCCATATCATGTAGTCCTATTCTTATAGTTCAGTTCGGCCAAAAAAGAACACTTTGGATCTAATGCAACAACAATTGCATCACGAATATTGATTGTTCAATCTATGCTCTATTTTGTTTTTAATCAAATACTAGTATTCTAATACTATTGTATTAGAGTATATTTATTCTATTGATAAAAAAGTTGAATTAAGTGTTTGTGTAAATATATCATGTAAATATATCAAAAAGTTGAATTAATCAAATACTTGAACAGGCTGCATATTTTGCAGGCTAAGGTTCTCATCATTTTATGATACTATTAATTACTTGCTCTTGCAGTAGAATTTTGACATATAACTTTAAGTTAATGAAGAAAATCGTTTTTCCCCTTAACTTCACATATTTGTTGATTCTGCTGGAAACTTTCTTTTCATTTTGATTTTTGCATGTCTAATGATTTTTCCTGAGAATTTTTTTGAATGCAACTTATCTAGACGGTTCCCTTTGCCTTTGGTGGAACTGCACTTTGGTTTTAGGGCTTGCATTTCCAGTATCACCTTGCTTGAACTTTGTGGATTTCTTTCTCATGTTATCTTGGTTGAAATTTGTCGATTTCTTTATACGTTTATCTAACTGGGTTTTCAATACAGCCCTCTCAATTTATGACCTAAATGTTATGCTCTCCAAGTTCAAATATGTCAAATATGGAAAATCTCAGTTAGTTGCAGCCAGTAGGGGATGGAGGCTTCTTATAATTCTTTATTTTTGTCGATATGAATGCTTCAATCTGCTTAGCTCATGTCCGCGTCAAATTGCAGCAACCCATTATGGGACGTCGTAGCATATATAGTGTCACATGTTCCTTTGCCCGTACCAGGAAAAGATAGAGTGTTGTTTGCCATTCATAACAGCATTCTTTGCGTTGAGGCTCCTCCAAAGGATGCACTTCCTCATGCAGATGTATGTATCTTTTTTACTTTGTTTAGTTGAACCTTGTTTGCTCCTGGCTGTTCTAAAATATTCTGGCACATTGAGTATATCTGATGTTGGTTGTTTGTTGATTAATGTGCAGATTTCATTCCAGCCGTTGGTGCAGTGCCTAGATGTTGATAATTTGATTAGGCTCTTCACAGCTGTACTGCTTGAAAGAAGGATTCTACTACGATCAAATAAGTAAAATGTTTAACTGCCTCATGTTATTCGCAAAATTTTTAACTGCTTTCTGCTATGATCAAATAAGAAAAATTTAAGAAGGATTATTCTTGCTGTATACGAGTATTGCAAATTTATATTGTTCTCTTCTTTGGTACTGTCACTTAAGTCATGTGATATATCTGTTAGCACAATGGGATGTGCTATCACGCCTAATTGTTTTGGTACCATATGTAGGAGAAATAGACAAGGCTTGCTCAAGCGGCATGGGTGCATACCGGCCTTGAATGGACCGTATCGGTGGTACATACCGTCCCGGTCAATTACCGGCACGAGTCATGCCACCGGTACAGCAATCCTTGATGTGACTAGCTTCCTATCTCTTATCCAAGACACATTTAGACAAACAAAAAGTATCGTCTTAATATGCTTTTGTATCTCATCACAATCTTTGGAATTTCTGGAGTGGATCTTGTGGTGGTATAAATTTGTCTTTCACCATCAATATTCAAAGCCAATGCATAATCCGCCCTGCGTACCTTCGAATTCATGAGGATTGACTTGGGTTTTTTTTTAGCCCCTCAAGTCTATCCGTATGGGTGTCTCTTTCCAGAAATGAAAGAGACTAGTGAAGCCAGGATCAAGTTATTTTTCTCGTTATCCTTATTTTCATAAACCAATATTGTTGAGCTCAATCCTTTTGTCATGTGGCAATTGGGAAGAGGAGAGATGCCTGATTCATGTCTTGTTTTAGTTTTATCATGTGTGATCAAATGGTTGTCTGATACTAGTATTATTTCATATGTCCTCTTACTATTAGGATATTCACTCATTTGCTTTCTACGCTATGCTTATAAGCCTAGAATTTGGTTGGTTTAGTCATAGCCATGTATGAAAGGGTTGGCTCTAGGTTTAGTTTGACCCAAAGATTGCTTTGCCAACCAGCAACCTTGTTGTCGGCCGGCAAATCTCGAAACGGTGGCCATTCGGCTTCAGCTCGATGGTTTTTCGTAGGCGAGCCGAGCGGTACCGGCTGGTGCTAACCCTTGGTATTGCTGGTTGGCAATGGGGTGGCGCCGATTAGAAAGAAGAGAGGGGAAGGAGGTAAAGAAAAGAGGGAAAAAGGAGAGGGAGAGGAGAGGAAGCACAGAAAGAAAAGGGAAAAAGAAGAGAAGAGAAGAGAAGAACAGGGGAGGAGGAAGGAGACGAACGTATCTAGGGATGGGGGGATCAGGTAAGCCACCATTGAGTCTTCGACCTGCTTTGATAACGTGTTCGATAATGGGTCCAATTACATTTAAAAAACATCAACTTGATGGTGATTTGCTAATAAAAAGTACGCATTGATAATGGCAATAACGGATCTGTAGGTATTTAAAACTGTAGTCTGTAGGGGACTTAACCGAACCCTGATTGATCATTCAATCCTCTGTGTGTGTGTGTGCTCGCGATCGCTATCAAAGCCCCCCCCACTCTCCTTTATTTCTCCCCTTGCCGACTCCGGAATCCTTCACAGACACCGGACTCCATCGGGCCTCCTCCTTTTGTCCCTAACCTTCACTGAACTCTCTCTCTCTCTCTCTCACACACACACACACACACACACACACACACACACACACACACACAAACACACACACACAAGATACACCTCACCTTGCCACACACACACACTCACTCAAGATACATCTCACCTTGCCACACACACACACACACACACACAAGATACATCTCACCTTGCCACCGGCACAGAGGATCGGCAAGGCACGGCCATCCTTTTACAGCGTAACTTTCATTTATGGTGGGGTTGGCTCTGCATTTAGTTCGATCATTTTACAGCCAGTGGCACTAGTTAAAAATGAAATTACCGTTAAATATGAGCTCAAAGCCTCATTTTACAGCCAGTGGCACTAGTTAAGAATGAAATTACCGTTAAATATGAGCTCAAAGCCTTAGGTATTATTGAAATGAATTAAACTCAATATCAGCTTTAAGGTTTAAGTTTACATGTGGGAGTTTCAGTAGAGTGCGAGAGATCAAAAAGAGGCATTGATCAAAGAAAATTTCTCCATATGTCTTTGGTTATTTGCACATTAAAGGAAAATTTTTGGATCAAAATTCTGACAAGTGACCCCTATAATGGGATAGACTTTTCATGTTAAGTTTTTGTATGCAAGGGAACGAGTAAGATTTGGATTTTGTGGTATAAATTTTGCCATTACATATTGCAAATTGATTTTGAAAGAGTTGAAGTTCTTGACATATCGTGTTGTGGAAGACTAAAGCAAGAATCCACCAACGTCAAGATGACAAAATCCAAAGCATAGGGTCAATTGCTAAGCTCACTTTGACCATTCGTTCTCAATCTTTATCTTTTGGAATCTCGTTCTAGGCCTGATGCAGGGATTATTGTGCTGCATGTGTTTTTGCCCAACTTTGCCTGGCATGTTACCTGCTGACAGCATGAATCTGATGCCAACGGCATGGAACCTCTTTAGGAGGAAAATTTGGTGCAGTTAAGTAAGCCGCTGGTGCCTGCAGTATTGTTACACCCATCTGATATTTGGGTCAAGTTTCCCTCATACTACTAGAAAATGAGATTCTCTCGAAAATCAATTTTGCTGCTCCAACCATTAGAAAACCCATACCTATTCTGTTTAGTACTTCTGGTGCTTCTCTAGTGCATATTATAAATCCCATAGTTGATTGAATCCAATGAGCCTTTTGAACTGGTACCTTTTGTAATCGACACTATGCTTCAATAATTCATTTGGCATGTAACCCAGTACTCGTATTATGCTGACAAATTGCAAAAACAGCATATACTTTTGGAGCGGACTGTTCTGACTGACAAAGTAATGAGTGACTGATGAGTTGTTATGAATGAGAAATTGTGAATGATCAATTTTGCCATGTTTTAGTGATGAATATTGAGTCTTTCTGCTCAATCTTTACGCTAACGACCTTTTCTTTTTTACCTTTTCTCTTTTGAGTCATTACATATTCTAGTTCGCATTGCCTCTTGGATAGGTCTGATGCGTACTTCAAGGTTCTTTCTTTCTACTTTTTTGGCAGGTACACATTATTGACTCTGGTATCAGAGGCCATCTGCCATCTAATTTATCCATTCAGGTGGCAAGTAAGCTTCAGTACACTTCCAAGTCTCGTCGCATATCTTTTTTAATTTGTTGCTTTTGTAGAAACCACTGTTAGTCTTTGATTAATGACAGAAAGGATAAAGTTGCACTTTATGCTTGCTCATGCATGTCAAACATTTTTAATCCTACAAACACGCATTTCTTGTTAATTGCATTTAAATCTCAAGAAATGGTTAAGACAATATTTGCTTGAGTATTTTTTACGTCACATAGTTATGCTATGTGACAACTGCTAACTACGCCTTTTGTTATAATGTAGCACGTCTACATTCCACTACTATTTTTCAGTGGAGTAGACTACATCGATGCCCCCACGCCATACATGATGGGACTTTATTCTGGTGTGGACACATCTGGCTTGACAATGGATGGTGTAAGTTGACTTGATTATTTCAGATATAAAAAGGCCTGTGAATTTTGTCAAGACATTTTTTCCATTATGTTTGTCATATGCTTGTCAAGATTTGTATTCATACAGAGCTAAATTTGTCCTATAAGTTGCAGGGCTATGACCTGTTCAGATCATGTTTCTAGTCTTCTCTATCTTGCATGCAGGATATTGATGTTTCCTTAGGATTAGAAGAGCTATATGTTTAGCTGCACAATATACGAACCTTAGTTTATTCCTTGGTTAAGGCCAATATTTAACTCATCGATGTGCTTATAAGAATGGGAATATCTTTTATCCAGTGGTTAGTGTATATTATGTTGTATTTATGGTATGTATGTAAAGGGTGAAAGTATTTAACATGATTCTTTTATTACGCTTGACATACACCAAGGGCTTCTTTCTCCTGTTGGTGACTTTTGTTACCAGCTAGTTTGAAAGCTGAAAATTAGTTTTACTAAGCGTATATTTCCCACATTTTTCAGTTAACATGTCTAAGTACTGTACGTACCAAAACAATCTAAATCCGGTTTATAAACCAACACCAAGCACAGACTTCTAAAAGACCAGGTTTAGGAAATCTGGTTTTTCTGTAACCAAACAACCCAACAGCTGCTAAGGGAAAATCAGAAGTCCTCATCTCTTCATGTTGCCTATGTTCGACCTTACAATTATGGTATTATCATACTCCGTGTGTGTGATATTTCGATGACAACCTTAGTTGATATAATACAGCTTTCAGATCTTATTCTAAACTAAAATCATTGAGCCAAGGATTACTATGCTGGTAATTTATGGGCATGATACATATACTTCGCGAGGGATCCTTGCTGAGTATAAATCTGTCTTCTTCAGGCTTTGTATCAGCCAAAGACCAGCACAACACCTACCATTGCACAGTAATTCTTGCTTTGAGGTACTTTTATCCATAAGGGCTTGGAAGAATCGAGTTTATGATCATCTTTGTGAAACAATTTGGTAGAAATAGAACTAATGATGACCTTAAAGATAGCATATCATGTCACGCCCCGCCCCAATTTCCATCCAAAAAAACTACCTCAGAATTTAAATTTTTTTGACTTTACCTTTGGGATCGGGTGCGTGAACGATCACCACACATACAATCCCATGATCATTTATTCACAACCTGTGGCATTATTTTGCATTCTACAGCGGAAGCATTTATTAATACACAAGGGGATATCTTTGCCCCACAAGACAGAACTAATAATATTAAACAATAAGAGGCCACACGCCCAACATGTATCTCATATATATCTTTTGATTGCCCGCAGGTAAACAAAAAACATATACATGATCACTTATGGAGCTTGATACATAAACCTCAAAAGTATAGGAGATATATAACAAAATGATACATCAAAAGTACAGGAGATATATAAGAAAATGATACATCAGGCTCATAAGCTCTCAGCTCACTCCTATGACAAAATCTATCACCCAACAGATGTTCTCGATCGACTCCAGATGTCTTCCTCGCTCGCTACTGTTCACTCGGTCTAGTAGCTCCATACGACTCGCTTGAAGGTCGGAGCCCGAGTAGGGTGAGACAAAGCTCAGCAGGAAAACTAAACACGTGAGATCACGATACAAGCAACCTATCCGAGTACACCGGACCTACCATACGCATCATGCTTACAAAGGAGGCTTTATGGCCATTCGACTTAGCAAGACGCCATCATGGCGAATACCAATGTCAAAGATGCCAACCCACCTCCGCCCACTAATGCGCGTAGGCCGTATGTACTGGCTCAAACTCTAGGGATTCGACATCAAGTTAACCTCGACCAATATAAGGGATCCTCTATCCTAGGATTGTCGAAAACAAGCCCAGACAAGCCTATACTCCTCCGCCTAGACGATTAGACCCCCCTACCTAGACGACTAGACTCGACACGGACCCAATTATGACCTGGGCTACTCGAGACCCCCGAATCCTCGGCCGATTTCAACACAACCATCCTACATGTAATGCACAACCAAAGGATGCCCAAGCATACGCATACAGGTAGGTAACATGCACATTCGATGCCAAATCATAACATAAGCATACAACACAGAAGGCATAGGTTAGGGATTTTTACAAGCATACCAAGGGCATTGGATCCGATCCAATCCCTATTGTCTATTTCAAGCCATTCCCAAGGGTTCCAACACTTGAGATCCAACAAATAGGATGAACCCTAGCTAAGGTTTCATCCCCAACACATCCAAAATATTCACAATAGCATCAATCAAAGCATAAAAGGCATCAATAACAGATCTAGGGCTTGTGAAGCCCTAGATCTAAGCATAACCATGGCTAACCATCAAGAATTTCAGAGGGTTAGGGTTTCACCTACCTCAAAGAGCTCAAGGAAGGAGGAAGGAAGAGAAGATCTCCACGCTCCGACAACCATTGGCAAAGCTCCGGTGACCACAAGCCCGACCAAGACCTTTCTCACAACTCTCTAAGCTCCCAACACCAAAAGCCCCCTTCAAGATCTCACCTCCAACTTCTCTCACAAGACTAAAGACAAAAGTGAGAGAAGTGGCCTCAAAAGGCTGATTTAAGGACATCAGCCCGAGATTATTGTTCATGCTACAGTACTCAACTCGAGTACCGTTGATGCTACAGTAACAATCCTGTACTAAACATAGCTAAAACCTAGAATTTTCACCTGAAAATTCCGAAACTTAGCACACTAGTCTACCTTGACTAGATACACGTGCGAGAAAAGGAAACTGGGCAAAAGCCCACCTGAAATACATGTTTCACACGTGACACCAAAACTTAAGAAAATATGGATTTGCTTTGAATCGAGGGCCACTTGATCCACAAGTGTCTTGATTCGGATTCAACTACCTCCTATAGGCTCACCCAAGCGAGGTACACATGGTTTGTCCGTATTTCCCATGGACAAAGTATCGGGACGTCACATATCAACTCAAGTTCTTGAATTTTAAATAAGGGCTAAGAAGAGAACAATTTGGTAGGAAACATTTAGTTTTGTTTCTTTAAGGCATTAAAGAATAGAACATATTCCTTCCAAGAAAACAAACGGCTTTATAGCTTGTTAACTTTCAGCTTTTGTGGTTTTCATAGGAAGTTTTGGAATGTTTCTTAATTTATGATCAAACAACCCACAATACTGGAAAGAGTTACTGAAGGATTACAATGTCAGCATCACGTGCTGTGTTGAGTGTTGAAGCACCCTTAATTGCCGATTGCGCAAAGTATATCATAAGAGTGAGAGATAGATGGAGGAGGTGAGAGTGAGCAAAAGTCGATAAGGAGAGAGGTCTGGAGGAGATGATAAGAAGAGAGAAAGGAGGATTAGAAGGGAAGAAGAGACGAGGAGAGGAGAGTCCAAGGAGGCAATGTCCCTGGAGAACAGGAAGAGGCCGACAGATGCAGATGAGGCATGTGGAAGTGGAGGCCATGACGAAGGCTTGGGTTAAGTCTCTAACCTAATCGATGTATTTTTGCTCTAAACATAGTTCATAATAGAAGTCCATGCATTGCACCCACTTCTTTATAGTATAAAGGAATGAACTAGAGGTATAAGTGGGTTGTAGTGAAGCCCGAGATAAGGTCTGTTTAGAATGGGTTTCACTCATAACCCATTTGCAACTCTTGTGGCGTGAGACATGTTAGGTATCGTGTTAAATTACAAGCACAACACGTGAAGCCTCACATCCAACACAATAAACATTGGAGTTTTAACATGGGAGTCTACTGACCTCCTGTGCTTGTATTAGGTTAGTTGGGTTGGGGTTTCATGTGGAATCTTAGAACAGATGGGTTTTGGGTTCATATTGGCAGGTTTTGCAAAACAAGCTTTCTTAGCAGTTCTACAATTAATGACATTTCTTGTGCTATTAAAATAGTGGCACCATACATGCTGGGCGGCATGCACAATGCCGTCTGCCACAATAAACCTTGGTTTCCAAGGTATTGTGTTATTTTTTTGTGCCTTCTCGTGGACTCTGAAGGTTAGTATCTTTTGACACTTGGATGAATGCTGAAATGATAAAGGCAATGAAGCCATTCATTATGGTTTATAAGCTCTCTGTTCAATTACCTGTTTTTCTGTTTGAGCCTTGGCAGAAAGTTTTAATTTATCTCATTAATATTCTAAAGGATTTATTGGATTGTGCTGGAAAAGATTTTACTCCTTCCTACAGAGACAACAAACACTCTTTAAAATGGAGAAATCTAGCATTGTGCTGGAAAAGATCTACTAGTTGATTCAAGACTCAACAAGTCCGGAAAGATTTTACTCTTCCCTACTAGTAGATCACCATTTCTTCAGGTTTTGTACTATTATGACACGTAAATTCTCAGGAGAAGTCTAGCTGACTAGAATTTAATTGTGAGACAGTTCAGGTCTCTAGACCCATCTACGCTATGGGTGGAACCACATAGAGTTGAGGGGGGACAGCTACCCCGGCTCAGCTCTTGGTAATTCACATTAGATCGATAGAAAATCACGTAGACACATTTGCCCCCTCCTGTTGGAGCCCACTTGTCTCTTTTGGACCACCCGCCGCACCCTCCCCCCCCATAGGTAGCAGCTAACTCTCTTTCCTTCTTTTCTAATTATAGCTTTCCTCACATTTTTCATGTTAAATTTGTTTTCTAATGCTTGAATTTTTATTTAAGCTTGAAACTTATCATTTAGTTGTACTTGAATTTAAATAGTCAGTATTATCATTCATCGGTTATAGTGACTATATTTAGCTCATTAAGTTAATTTTAAGGGCTCTTTGCATATAGCTACCTTAAAGTTTTTCTTGTATTGGGAAATATTATCTATATGTTGAAAACTCAGTGCTTATATTATGTATCTTTTTTACAAATACCTATTTTCCATTCATCAAACCGAAAGTAGGTATTTGCAAAAAGTATAATATACAGGTGCCGAGATGCATATTTTGAAAAATAGATTGTTTTTCACAATATAAAACAAACTTATGTAGCTATATGCAAAAAACTCCTTAAATTTAATAGACTACGATTGAACCTGAGGTTGCCCCCCTACCCTTTCTAAACGAAACTCCTGGCTCCACACCTATCTGCTGCCTTGGTGATATGTTCATTGTCAGTTTAATCAATCTGGTTTTATGTCAACTAGAGCTTGTAGGCATCCTTAGCAGTTTTATCAATGACTATTTGGTTTGACATGTGAACTTTTTTTCTTGTCTCTTGATGAAAATCTAGTCTTCACCAAGTTGTCGATGGTGCACAGTCATTAACAATACGGCCTTTGTATTCATCCATTACAATTTTTATTGTCTTTATCTTGAGGCAATTTTACTGCATTACGTTAATTTCACAAAAGAACTTTATTTTGCTATCATTTCTCTTTTGTTGGTTCTTTTAAGATTTGGCGAATGCAATTCCCAGATTCTCTCTCTCTTTCAGCTACTATATGAATTTTGTATAATGCTTGCAGTTTTTGTGGATTGCCTTTTTGGACATGGAATTACTGGAATGTGGTCGTTTGCAATAGGATCTCTTTCCTTATTAGTTTGCTACTTGGGGAGTTATATTTTGCAAAAATCTAGCTGGTTCTTGCAATCTATTTCTTTGCTATTTTTTTGAGCAGTGGTACTCATTTCTTAATATGCATACAATCTGTCAATGTTGGAGTTATGGTAGCTTAAAGAAGATTACTTTTCTTGCCATACCATCTATGTGTCTTGTGATATTGCTTTCTGAAAAGAAATAACCTTTTTTGTTTATCTTGCTCTTTTGAAGATTTTGTTTCATCCGTCTTTTTTCCAAAATTGCAGAACAAACCAAAGGAAATAGCTTACAAACAATATTTTAATTTTGTAGGTGGTTGTTGTCGATCTCGAGTACAATCGTATTACCACATCAGAAGAAATACCTCCTATTCCAGATCCCGAGTTTAGTTTCCTTCGTGATGAGATCTTAAAATTGCTGCACCCAAATGTTATTTGGATAGATCACATGAAGATAAATCTTGGTGCTATGTCTGAGCAATACGCTAAATGTGGCTGCAAATCTTGGGGGGAGGAACAGAACTTTCAACTGAGGTGATTCTCTCTTGTTTGTCAGGCAGATGTGCCATACATTCATATGCCCTCATTGAAATTGATAAGCATGGTAGTCGTAGGCCACAAGATCTAGTGCTAACTCCCTCTTTGCGCCCTTTCAAAAATGGTCAAAAAACAGAAAGATAAAACTGTATAATGAAGGATATATCATTTGGGAGGGTATAACAGAACAGGGCCGTTCTTTTATGATGATGGGAGCAATTCCATTCTATTTTTTGGTTGCAGACTTAATTTATATATCAGAATCTTCAAATTCTTAAGTATGTTCTTGACGTTCTTTATCCAAATCGAAATGTTTAGAACCTAGTTGGTGCTATATCCTTAAGTAGATTGCCTTTAATTATGAGAATGGGATTCTATTGAAGAGGAAAGAAAAAGGAAGAAGTTAGTAAACAGGACGTTCTTTATCCAAAAGGAAGAATGGGATTCTATCCTTAAGTAGATTGCATTGCAAATGTTTCATTACAATTGTTTGGCAGAACAGGACGTGTTCTTTATGATGGTGGGAGCAATTTGATTTCTGTTTTATGGTTGCAGACTTGGTTCATATATCAGAAGCTTCAAATTCTTAAGTATGTTCGTAATATTCTTTAGCCAAATCCAAATATTTAGAACCTAGTTGCTCAGCTTGGGCTATATCCTTAAGCAAATTCCCTTAATTATGTTAATGGGATTCTAATGAAGAAGCATATAGAAAAATGAAGGACTAAGCTGCATTGGGTTTTCATTCCAATTGCTGAGCCTTTGCTCCTAGAAAAACGTAAAATCTGTTGTTTAGTTGCATTGATGCGTGATCTAACTATGGTTTGATAACTCTCAATATTACCTGCTCTGAAAATGCTCCTTATTTCTTGCGCTCGAAGCCCTAAGTTCTCGAAGCACTTTAATTATCCAGAACTCAAGTTTCAATTAACAAGAACCAAAATCGGACTTCTCACTAGCAGGTGAAGTTTAAACTATCAAATTATCATTTGCATCCTGCCCCTCCAGTTGGTGGTAGGCTCTTGGCTTAACATTTTTTTTGTATTCTGAGAAATTTCGTTGTTTATTGTTCTTCATTGAACGACTTGTAAAGCATAGAATGGTATTTTCCTTACGGTCTCTTAATAAAACGTATCCCGGCCATGGGATGTGAGTGTTACCTAATCTCATTACATACCGCATGTTGCTTGTCTGATGGTGGCAGCTGTAATGACCCTGGGAGGTCTAGGGTACGAAGTTTGGTGTGGATGTTGGTCTCTCTTAGAGAGAGAGAGAGAGAGAGAGAGAGAGAGGTGGAGAAGAAAATGAGGAGGACCCAATCCCAAGGACTCATGCTACGGAATCCGCATTGAAGAACAAAACTAAAGAATAGCACGAGAAACCCGATCCACAACTCCATCGGAACCCATATGTCCCAAAATAATGAACGAAACAGAGGTAAAGAGAACTAGAGAAAAAGAAGGAAACAAGAGAAGCAAGAATGGCACAACTCGCCTTTGGTTATGACACCTTCCCTCCGGCGTCGGCGTTGGTTCCTTTCTCCCTTTCGCACTCGGTGGCTGAAGGAGTGAAGAAGGGATTAGCATATGTAGGTTTAGGTTATTAACATGGCTTTATATGCATATGGTCATCAGGAGGAATTTTTTATATTTTCTGAAAACCCCTCCCCAAGATGGAAATTACAATTGGGTTCTCACAATTCTCCATACTCCAACTATTGTTTTCTCCTCTTGCTCTCAATTCTCTTGTTGAGATCAATCATCAATTGTATTTAGGGGTATATTTCCTTCTAATTAATTTTGATTGGGGTCATATTTTGGTATCTGCTTCCACTAGAAAGATATTCATATATCTACTTTTGTTTCTCTAGTAGTCTTCACTCTAGATGTCTTCTTCTTCTGGTCCAAGATGCGGTTATTGTTTCTGGATAATTTCAAAGTTCATCAATAAGATAAGTCATGCCCGTATTCATCTCAAAGTTCTTTCTTTGCCACAGATAGCTTTGCAGAAATTCCTTTTTTGTAAGGGGCCTGATTGAAAGGGCATAAGGCGCATGAAAAGTTGCTCCTTATCTCCATGAATTTCAGTTTGGGTAGGCACAGTCCCGGCCGACTGAAATTTATCGTGCCGGGGGAGTCCAGCATGGCACATCTAGTGTTGGGCATGGGTCATGCCGACCGGCGTTGTTGGTGTCGACATTGAAAATACCATGATCAGTGGAAATTGTCACTTGGCACGCTCGTGCCAATGGCAACCCAATCAGGTTATCTTATCCAAATTTTTTTTAGCACCTCTTGCACTTATTCCAAGATCTAGTTTGACTTGGTCTTTTTCAATCACACAACAGAAAGGGTAGGAATATCTCAATGTATCAGTGGCCAGATACTTATGATGTTGCATCTGTTAGGGGATCTTTCTCTTTCCATGAACCTACACCTGTTTTGCATCAGGAACTTGTATCACTACTGCATACCCAACTTTACCATTCAATTTTCATAAACCTTTACAACTTTGGGTTTTTTAAATCCCTAATATGTGTTTTTCACGAAAATTCAAAAATGAACTTGCATATATGCATATGAAGTTCTTATCATTTAACAACCTGAAGCAAATATGCTTTAAAATGATCAGTAAGTATTCGTTTCTTAGCTTCAATCATGCACCACTGTGCCATGCCTTATGATTTAACCAGCTGTATTATCACTATGCTCTTAAAAGTTTTTATTAGGCTAAAAAGAAGCGAGATTTACTGTCCTCACTGAATCTTTACTGCCCTCTTGGAGGAGAAAAGGTTACATTCATTGTATGTCTTAACAACGTATAATCATTAGTCTCATAAGTTTGCCCTGTTTTTCCAACTTTCTTCCATCCATTTAGTTTTCAGTTAATCAATGTCGAGAACATGACATTTGCTTATTCATTTTTCTTCGCTTTTCATTCCCTTGTTTGGATTGCTACCTATCATTATGGTTTTGTTGACTATGCTTGTTTGGATACAGTTTCTCTCATGACGTGGCATCCTTCTCCCTCTCTGCTTGTTGGTGAATACTGTTTTGTACAAAAATCTGCCTGCGCTTATCCTACCAAAGTAGGCTATGTGACTTTTGATCCTCCTGAAATGGGCTGTGTTCTGAAAATTTCCTTTCGAATGCATGAAGAGACAGGCCCATAGGCATAATAACTTACATGTCTCAACGTGCATGTCTGTGCGTTATGGGTGTTTTACATCTGACATATCGATTCTGTTCTGGTGCTGGCATCCGTTTTCTATATTCATATCTCTATTTTTTACAATGTAATTGTATTCATCAGGCCATTGTATGATCCTCTGTTCTTTGTGTAATTTGACTAACCTGTTTGATCAGATAGGTGGTGGTGGTTTGCCTCTTTCGTGCCAATCGAATCAGTATTATTGAACTAAAGTTGAAGATGTCAATAAAATGGATATGACATACGGTTTAAAGCAAAGGATATTTTATTATGAGCAATCTTACATTCTGCACGATCTTTTTCCCTTTACCATGACTATTCTGTAAAATGACGTATATGACAGTTGTGTACCTATTCCTAGTAATTTATTATGTTTATGGTATTGAACTGCAAGCTGACATTTGAATAGTGTCATACTCTTTGCTTTTCTCTGGTGAGTGTTTTGATGGATTGTTGGTTACAATTTTATGATCTTATTGATGTGCAGGTTAATATTCTTAAGATTTTTTGCATCATTTCTGAGTGGTTACCGAAACTTTATTGTAAGTTTCTTACTAGGAGACTTTTCCTCATTATGGATTTTGAGTGGCTCGTCATTATGAGTTTTATGTACTGATTCAGAGGTTTTCCTAGGAAATTACTGCAACAAACGTCTTCAACTCTCAAGCATTTTTGAAGAAGCGTTCTCGTGCCACTAATCAATCAATTGAGTCCATGGTCATGGTACGATTTAATCTCAATCTTTTAGTCATGCTTATCATAGTTCACTTATCATACGGGCAACTAATTGCATAACTACTGGATAAGTATCTTATCGTATACTCCTGTTATAGATTGATTTCCTTTAATTGTAGGGAGCTGGTTGCATCAGTTGCTATAGTGTATTATTCTCTACCAAAGGACACAGCCTTATATAGATGCTTAGAATGGTTGACAGTCCATCTATTTTCCGATTTGCGATTGAATTGTACAATTTGGACATATCACAGGCAGCCAATGCAATTTGGACACTGACTTCCTGTTCTGCATAAACTAAAGACAACGTCATAAAATTACAAGGTTTTATTCAAGGTTGTTACAATTGATATCTGGAGCTTGTGAAATACTGACCGAATGTTGGCATAATCTTATAGCTTTCTCAGCTTGTGTCTCTTTTAACAATATAACTTGGCTTAACACCATAATGTTTTGGGTAGATTTTCTCTAATTTAATACTTATTACTCATCATTAATTTTGGCTGTCACTTATCAGATTACACAATTTTTAGATTCCCATGGTTTCTTGGATTACCTGGAAAGATGTATAAACTCAGACTGCAACAGCAATAATCTTCTAGACAAGTTACAAGATGCAACTGGGAGGGGTCAAAGCCCTGATTCTATCTTTCCAGCAGCACCGGCAGAACCAGAGATAATGACTATTGCATTCTCGGATGCAGCTGAAACTGAAGTTGTAGGTGTGTTTATCTTGTTTGGAATGGGGTTTTTGATTTTATTTGTACTTTATTTTTAGGAGTAGTGAATAGCATTCATTAGCTGGACTGCATATTTATTGTCCTCCAATGATATTTCTGGACTGCAGATTTATTCATGTCAATTTTTTTTGATTTATTGTCCTCCACTGATCAACTGCTTTCTTTTGGAACCAGAGGAGGTTGCTAAGTACTGTTATGACCGATTTCCTTCAAATGTTACAACGGATGAGCAGGAAGAAAAACGCCGGTCAATTCTGGCGCTGGCAAGTGGAGCTAGACAGATTCCTAGGTACGGTTGAATATAAACAGTGTTCCTTTTTCCAGCTATTGAAATGTGCATCCATTTTTGATGAATACGACTGATTTTAACCGATAGGAACATCAAGAGAAAAAATTATAGAAAAATGATTTGTGCACATGCCCACGTGGCATGTGCATTTCACACTATCGGTAGTAGGCTACCGATAGGTATGTATCGGTAGTGGGATACCGATATACCGATAGGTTTTACATGCCTATCGGTAGTGGGCTACCGATAGGCATGTATATGAATCAACAACGAAACTATCGGTAGTGGGGTACCGATAGGTTATACATGTCTATCGGTATCCCACTACCGACAGGCTTGTATTATATTCCTGATATTTCATACAGTGGATGATTTCTTTGCTTTGCTAAAATTTCTTATATTTATCTATCAGCTCACCTTCTTTGCTGGTCAATGTTGATTCGAAAGCAGAAAGTCTTAGTCCAAGGGAGAGAGCTGTAAGTTCTTTTTGGTTGCACTTTCATGCAGTATGATTGGTCCAAGTGTAATCATAACCTTAACTCTAGTCCATCACCAATGTCGAGGGCTATCATTTTCAGGCCGAGAGGGAGAGGATGGTTTTGGACATAAAAGTGAAGCTGCAGGTAAATTATCTTATTGTCTTGTCTCTGTCATTACTAGTATAAGCTGCTTCTGCAGGTGACATATTTCTTCTCTTCACCTTCACTCTGCAGGTATATTATCTTATTGTCTCGTCTCTGTTATTACTAGTATAGATTGCTTCTACAGGTGACATATTTCTTCTCTTCACCGTCACTCTGAGTAGATCCAATTGCAAGCCTAGCAATTTATTGTTTCCACGAGCTTGTGGAAACATTTTTATTTCTAGTTTTAACCTCCTTACATGAGCAAATGCCAATTGGAGATGTTTAATATGAGTGAATTTCACTTCTCTGGAATGGCACGCCGGCTCGTACCGTGCCAGTAGGTTGCCGGCACGGTGTCACAGGGTCAAAGGGGAGATAAGTTTTTGCCCCACCTTTGCCCCGCGATGGCGCCAAGAGACCCCCCGTCGAGCCTGCACACCGCCGCCGCACGTGCGCGCTCACACGCCCGCCTGTGCTCCGCTCGTGCGTCTTCTGCACGCAGTCTGCGCACCACTTGTGCACTCCGCCTGACAGCCCGATTGTCTGTTGATCAGCCCTCCTTTTTGCCATGCACACACCAATTTGGATAAGGGATGAGATCCCAACTCCTTTATTGACTAGTGATTACAAGAGCACTCTTCTTTCGCCCTCAACCCCAATCACTCTCAATACAGGAAGCTCTTAACCCAAAACCCTAGAATCTCGTCTCACAATCCGTTGTAGACGACGATTCCAAAACCCAACTCTCAGATGCTCAATCCGTGAGCTCCCCACAGGTCTCTAGATCCTTCCATCTAGCCGGCCTTCTCCTTATTTAGAGGAGAGTCCATGGCTTTCTCCAACAAGTCAAGTTCCCTAATTCAACTCTAAGTCCTAGGCTTCATGCTTATCCAAACATGCAATCAGTCATTTACAAAGCTCCCTAGCTTACTTGGACTCTTACATGAGTTAAGACTTGTCAAAGATGGCTCTATGTCTAAATCCGTCATACTTTGGCTTGAAGTAGGACTCCTTCCTATTTCTGCTAGCCAAGTACAATTTCTTCCGTGCCATATTCCATATTTGCCGTGTCATCCCATGTTGGAGACCTAAGCCAAGTGGAACTAGGACACTTGCACGCTCAGTTTGGCCTCCATGGCTTAATTGCCTTCCACCGGGCGAGTCGAGTCCGAGTCCAACTAGAACCTCCCTACCAACTTGGACTTCTCCCACGCCAAATCTCAACTTTGCCGCGTCATGTCCTTCCAGGATTCCAGTCCAACTGGAATTAAGACTTTTGCACACTCAGTTTGGCCTCCATGGCCAACCGCGTCGCACCTGGGCATTAGTCCTAATCCGACTCGAACTTGGCCGCGTTGCCTGCGTGCCGCGCATGCCACGCGCGCCCTCCTGTGTTGCCTTGGCATGCGTCACGCTCGCTTGCCTCGTCGCATGGCTCGTCGTACTTCATCTTGGCTCAGCCCGCCATGCCATCTTCGAAATCCGTCATGTCCTGCCGTGCCACATCGCGTCGTGCCACGTTGTGCCGCGCCATGCCGCGCGCCAAACTTCTTTGGCGAGCGCATATTGCTTGTGCGTCTCCCTGGTTGCCTCGCCGCGCGTCTCGCTCAATAAGATCCCTTCATGACGCGCTAAGTTCTGATTTGGCTCAGACCACCGTGTCATTTTCAACTTTCGCAGCGTCATCTTCAAGATCTCTCGTGCCATAGTCGTGTTATGGGCTCTAGCCCCTGACACGGTGCGTGCCACCGGCATGGCAATCCATGTGCACAACTAAGTTATCTAGATCCTTGTATTGGAGGCCCATCATACTTAATTTCATGTCAAACAAGTTCTTAAAATGTAGCTTTATAATGGAATGCTTATTATGGAAGCCTTACTATGGTGGACAAAGTTCACTATATTAGTGATTAAACATTAATTCCACCTGGAAGAGGGTTAAGATGGCAGATTTTTTATTTGTATTTTACTATTAGATGCATGAATTGTACTTCTTGGCATCTTCTTGAAGGTAGTGGAAGGGTTTTGTTAGATCAAAGTTTTCTTGTGATGGGGGCTCTTATGTTGCTGGCCTTTGGTCTGCAAGGTTTGTGCTGGTTTATGGCATGTATGCCGTTCTAAAGTGAAAGTATGTCCATGAATACATGTTACCTCATACTATTGTTTGATTAGGCCAAGGCTTAGGTTCTTCAAAGGATGAATCTCCGAATTTTTCAAAGGCTGACACCTCCAGTCCCTTCAACCACTTCCATCCCCACCTTCACCTTCTTTCACCTCCGCTAGCCGCCCTTCCTTCTTCTTCCTCCCTAAAGGTCCACTTATCCACTTCGTGTTCCCCAAACCACGCACCTTGTTTCCTACCTCTTCTTCTCTCCACCACCTCCTCTTCCTTGCAAGCCATCGCCTAACCCTTCTAGTTCCGCCCTTTCCTCCTCTTCCTTTCTTTCCTGGCCAGCCCCAAACCCTAGTCCACCCCTTCCCTTTCCATATTCCACCCGACACAACTCCCTCTCCCCCTTCCCTCACCTCCGGCCTTTACCTCCTCTTCCGCCCCAAAACCCTAAGTCCCTCTTTACCCTCTTCTTTCTCCTTTAAGCCACTGGCCCACTCTGCCTTACTCTTGGCCGCTACACAGCCCTATTTTTTAACCCTAACTCTTGCCATTTTCACCTTAAGCTTGCCCCCAATCCTAGTTCTTCCCTTCCTTTCTTCTACCTGGTGCTGTAAACCATAGCTAAACCCTAGCGCCTCCACATATCCTAACCCTAGCTGGAAACTTGCCTCATTCTCCCACTTAAATTCTGACCCTAACCCTAGATGGCGCCTACCTCTCCTCTCCTTGCCTCTACTTTCCCACCACTTCCCATAGTTTGTTTACGAAAGACAATCCAACATCTGTAAATTTGGGACCCAATCCAAAAGCAATCTGAGTACCATAGCTTATGAGAAAAGTACTTGTAACACTGGCACAATACTTGCCGGTCAGCATGACACGTGGAAACACTCGGCACAAACTTTGTGCTGGCGATACAAAGCTCTTCTTAGCTAAGTCATTTATTTTGATAGGGTTTGTGCCAATAAAGGCATTGTCCCAGTAAGTTACCGTCACAATACGTATCAGTTTGTGGCGGTATGGGCTGACCGGCATTGCAATGCATGGGATGGATTAAGAATAAGTTGTGGATAAGGATAAAGAAAAAGTGTTAAATCTCTAGTTGTGCTATTGCGTCTAGAGTAATGGATCTAGAAGGGGTGAATCAATGAAAGCATTGAACATGAAAAATATGTGACTTAATCGAATCATTATCAGCAGGTAGTGGTTCATGATATAATTTTTTTTTATGTGCCAAGCCAGAGCTGAAGCATGACCTAACTTAATTTTGGGGATCCCGTCCCACAGTTTCCCTGTCCAGAAATTGGATAATTTGTTAGTTATCACCAAATGTTGACTGTAAGATGATTGCATCCAGTCTTTTTATGATATCACAATTTATAGGCAACACATGAACAAGAAAACAATTTCCTTCCTCTCATTGGATCAGGAGAACGAGTATTATGATATCAAAATATGTGACTTGCAGTGGCTTTAAGCAGAGTCCTGCTCAATCAGCAGTAGTTAGATTCTTTTAGGTTCTTTAAAACCTTGCCCTCACCCCTAGAAGCAGATTTCATAGATGCATTCTTGCTTCTGTGGAATAGAACCAAGAGTTGTATCTGAATTTGTTAATTTATTTTCTCGTAGTTTTAATCACTATACTCCTTGATTCTGTTGTTTTTGTAGGGTAACATATTGCTACTTTTGAGAAATCTATGTCAAGGCCTTTGCATATAGCTTTTGGTTTGTTTTCAGATTGTTTTATTCTTTCTTTTGAATCTTGGTTTTCGAAAACAAATGAACTGGATTTGAACTTGTGAACTCCAGGGATTGTGGCTGCGTCTTCTAAGGCTGGGAGCTACCGAGGATCCTCTTTCATCATTTGAATATGGAACAATTCTTGGTATGCAAGGGTGTTAACTGTTTCTAAGTGCTACCTTCACATTGGTTCTTTTTTTTCCAGGTCAACTTTATTGTTGATTTCTTTGACATACATTCTACTGTACATTGTGCGACTATATTTTTTTGTATGTTGCAGCTTTGATTGAGTCCGATGCAGAAGGAATAGGTGGAAGTGGTTTTGTTGAATGTATCAGCGAGCACATTCATTCGGTAAAATGCACTAAGATGAACAATGAATTCTTTCACCATTTGGCATTTGCTTGGAAGAATTTTTAACTGCTGGAAGTTTTTTTTTCAGGGTTGGCAATGTCGTTTGACTGATGAGCAGTTTATTGCAGTGAAGGAGCTGGTTAGTTGAATATGATAATGGAAAGAGATTGTTATGTAGCCCTTCAAGATGCATATGTTTCCTTTTGGTAGCATAATGTGACTACATGCTTAGTCACTTTGTTTGCCTTGCTTCCTGTGGTATTCTGTGGTGCAAAGTTGGTTTCAAACGATATCACATGCTGAAATTAGGATTATGAAAGAAAATTATTTGGCATGGTAAAAAGATGTCTTTGTTATCAATAATGCGGGATGATGTAGTTGAGTAACATTCACTTTGTTAAAAATGATCATGTGTTTAAAATGAGAAAATAACATTCACTTTGTAATAGCTTTTATCAAGCAACCACTTTGCTTGGAGACCCTTAAAGAAAAAACGGGTATTTTAGTCATTTTACAGTTGAATGATAATTTTTCTTGAGGAAAAGAATTAGTCAAACCAGTCAAAGGGTAGGTATGGTACAAATAAGGATTTAGTAGGGTACATGGATCTGTACTGATCAGTACAATCCGGTACTTATTGTGCAAGTAGGATTTCGGCACGTCTAGTTTCGACATGCCCCGAGCTGACCTGCACAGCCCGCTAGTAGGATTTATATGTGATTATACTTTATGAAAGAACTTACCCACTTAGGTCTTTCTTTAGGGGTATTTATGCTAAAAACACTCTAGAATAGTTCATTCTTCTAGAACATAATTATTGGGCTTCACGACAACCAGGCACCTTATTTCTGGTACAAGTGATATGCTTACTCTAAAAAGAATGTTTAAACCAATTTTACAACGTACAACCAAATAACTAAGTTTCGGAAACTCACTTAGTAACCTTCTCCTCGCTATTTAATAAAATCTATTTCCAATTTGTATCTTAGCAAACATAGGCATCCTAAAAGCCCCAGAACCGAAAAACCAGGTTTCGGGCAATGGTTTTCACAATAACATTCTTTTGTTTTCCAAAACTGGTTTGGAAAACCTATCACTGAGAGTAGCCAATTACCTGCTTATCGATTATCAGTGTGTATTAGTTCGTGATGCACTACTAGATTGTGTTTTTAGCCATTGTTAGGCGCATCAATTTGGATACACGAGCGTTCTAGGTGACTAACTACAGTAATTTGTGCTTGATGAATTTTACTTCTGTGACCTGGCCAACTATTGTGTATAAATAACTCGCTTAGGATCGTTTTGGTTGTTACTTCTTGGTTCTTTACTACGCTTCATCCTTTAGGTCATCATGGCTTTGTCATTACTCATGTTCTTTATGAATGTTTTGACTGGGATGTACTTTAGAAACATGTATAGTGTATTGGAAAATTGTATGGTGATCTCATTGAAGTCCTGTAAATCCTACTCAAGCTATAGTTGCTTAGCAAGATGGGAAAATTCGAGCTGATACTAGCATCTCCAGACACAAAGGTCCTTCCGGCATTTCTTTGGAAGCTGTTGCACCTCTCTCTCTCCCCTATATATGTTGCATGTTTTACCCTTCAGATGATGGGCACACCATTTGATTCTTGTCTTATGACTTTTTCCTCGATTTCCACTCAAGTGGCCTTAAGGATTAAACTGTCCTGCGTGGTTTATAGTTGATTGCCAATCATCGCGGCATAATAAGTACACACTTCCGATAGAACGGCATGATAAGACACAATTCGCATAAGACATTGAAACACGTATTTGCTTTCTCTCTATCATTGCTACAATATTCTTTCTTTGTAATTGTCTAAATGTCATGTATTTACTTCTTGTACTATTTGAAAATCCTCTTATCTGAAAAATGTTAATGTCCAGCTTAAAACAGCCATTAATCGTGCTACATCTCGAAATGACATGCAAACTGTGAGAGATGCGCTTGAAGTGTCTGCTGAAATGTACAAAAAAGATTCGAGAAACATTCCAGATTATGTTCGGCGCCACCTATATTCACTTTCAATCTGGGATGACTTACGGTATGAGCTGTTTTTAACTGCATCTGCTCTTGAAGAATCTTGTTCATATTTTTTCTATCTTAAGCTATTTGTTCATTCGATAGGTCCTCTTACTCCATTATATTACACACATGAATCTAGAATCTAGATATTGGTTTCAAGAATGATCAAAGCAAATTAAAGCATAGAAATAGTAATAAACGAAGATGAGATACATGCAACCACTTTCTAAATGTGTAGACTCACCCACTTGTTTTTTATGAACTATAATATTATCTAGATAATTTTGCAGACATTCAGACTACGTCAAAGTTCATAGCTTGCATTGAACTTTGAAGTTGTGTCGTTTTTGTCAAGTTTCGATCTTAAGCTTAAACCCTCAGCTTCAAATTATGCCAAAACTGGCCATTTTGCAGCTACCTATATGGATTTAATAGCATATAATATGCGTCATCAGTTCATGTAATATTCGTTTCTTCATACTTGTGCTGCATTTAAGCTGTCTAGAAAAAATATCACCTGTTTCTCTCTCGATTGAGATAGTTGATTAGCTATTAGCCTTATTTACTTTTTAGTGCTTGAGAAGAAATGAATAAGATGACTAAATCTTCATATTATCTTCTTCACTTTTATTTTCTTTTGTTAAAGATTCTGGGATGGCTACTTTGAATATCTGATGGAGCGTTCTTCAAACAAGTATGCTTCCTGCTCATCTTGATGCATTATTTTAGCCAAGTTTCTATTGCATTTTGATAGGAATATGCTGCTAAATCACTGCGAAAATCATCAACTACAACTATGATTTATTTTTACCGATTCAGCTCACATTTGAGTTCCAATTTAATCTTAATCTATTGCCAACGATCAGTTGATCACGATGTCCCAGTTTGTGTTCAAAGAATGAAGTTTTCCTTCCTTTAAGCCCTTTCATCTTAATCAGTTTGCACACACATTCTTTTCTCTGCTGGGGATTGTAATTCATGATGTTCAGCAGCTTCTTTTAATTCAAACTAATGTACTTTTTTGATAAAATTTTCAAAGCAATATGCCTTTGCTTTTGACGCCTGAAAACATTAGAAATTAATTCTTTTGTGCCTAAATTCCAAGGCATATGTACTTTTGCTTGAAAATTGTTGATACTCTCTTATAAATAGCGCAGGACTTTTTCTAGTCAGACAGAACAGATAAATAGATGGTGACCATATTCAGCCAAGTTCCATGAGGTTGTATATATGATTCATTTACTGTGTTGTTGTGTTAGGTTGGCCAATTATGTCACTCTTGTCACTGCCGAACTCATTGTAGTCGCATCCCACATGGTACCTATTTTATGTTATCTTCGTTCTGTGTCCATTTGATTACATTAAAGTTCCATGTTTTGCCTAACTATTCCTTTTCCTGATACTATGGAGGTTGGACTAGGGATTCATGATAATGATGTGTGGCATATTATGGAGACAATTGCACAGAAAAACAACCTCGGATACAAGCAGCTTGTAAGTTGTTTTCCTCTGAAGATCCTTGTAAAATGCATGATATAGAAATTTCTGCCGGTCTCACCTGTGATAGCTAATTTTTTTGCTTTATCCACTGTAGATAAAGCTTAGGGGTTTGTTGTCTCATATCCAACAACTCCGGGTTGCTTATTGGGGATTCTCAACCGGTAAAGCCCAGTTGTTGTCATCGTATGGTTTACCTTCCCCGCGTTCTCAAGATGCAGCAGACGATAGTCAACAGCCTGCTGAAGCCTCTGGTGTGGGTCGGAGCTGGGTGCAAAGCATGTTTAGCAGAGACAGAAGTATCAGAGCTAATTCTTTCAGTCGAGTTCGTAAATGGACCTCAGATAACGATGCCCAAGGTACTTGATTCATTAAACATGTTGCTTTTGAAATCAGTACTATCAAGAACAATAATTGGTCGAGACTTGTAAATTTTGCTATTGGTGCTTCTTTGTTATTCAGTTTTAATAACCATCATCTGGTTAATCTGATTTCTGTGTCAGGTAGTAACGACAATGTAAGCGACGGTGCTGCACCCCATAAGGCAGAGCTTCCACCCAATGGACAGAAGAAAATTCAAACCAGTTTACGGATTCTTAAGGGTCATGCGGGTGCTATTACTGCTCTTCACTGTGTCACAAGAAGAGAGGTGTGGGACCTTTTTGGTGATCGTGAAGATGCTGGTTTTTTTATCAGTGGAAGCACTGATTGTTTGGTGAGATTTTAAGCTTAATCCAGTTATTAATGTTCCTTTTTTGTCATTATTGCCTTTTGATGTATCCTTGCAGTTTTTTTTTTGCATTTGTTTTAGTTTACTTCCAATAGATTACTATCAACAACTGATTAAAGCTTTGCGGCCGACTTGCTAATTAAGTGCTTCCTCTATTACTAATGCTGCCCAGTATTCATCCAAGAAACTGATAGAAAATATATCGATATCATTGCATATAATAGACCATATGGCGTAACCCAGTCATTGTCACATTATTATATTACTGATGTACACTCATATATAAGTACGAGTAATTACCAGACTGAAGATTGGCACTATCATTTATAGCCTCATCTTAACTGAAAATTATCTCACCCTATCTATTTAAGAAAATTTAGATTTGATTTGATTTGATTGATGAATTGAGCTGAAGTTAGCGTGTCATTCGTTAAATGAAAACTACTTTTTTGACTAGTGAAATTATCAACTCGGAACATCATGTTGGAAGAGAGGAGCCATTTGTCGTTTTGATTTTCTTACAAGCATTTGTGGTGCTGCAAATGGTAATATAGTATAATTAAAACCAGAACAAACAGCGTGTAAGAGGTACAGGATATCAAGAGTCTTATGTGGTAAATGATTCGGCCACAGATATTAAGTTGCCATATTTTTTTCTTCATTTGTGATGCATGCATACACGAAAATGATGTTTGTCCTTTGTACAAATTGGCCGCTAAAGTTTCTAAGGCAAGATATAGCCAGCAACCCATCCTTTCGGCCCTTGAATAGTTCTTGACTACAGGCACTGCTGTATCTAAAGATAACCGTGGAACTGGTTTGGTAATTCAGGATTAGAATATGAAAATGTTTAAGAGTGGCTTGTCCCATTCTGTTGAGTTTGGATTCACCTAAATTCTAACAGCCTTTGAACCATATCAGTATCAGTATCTTCCTTGTTGAGAATTGGTTGCTACTCTTAAATGCTTCTACTTTGTGCCTTTTAGTTGAATTTGTTCTTTCAGCTGGCTGCTTAACACATTACGTCCGACATTCATGCCAAAACATGACTTACTATTTGAGTCCCTTTCTTTTGCTTATTTTTGTAATTTGAAGACAATTATTGATTCCTCTGATTCTTTTTCTTGGCCTGTCCTTTAGTATAGGTTATTTTAAAAGGCTATTCCCAGGTTAATGAGCTAGAATGTGGAACTCATAAAATGAATCGTTCTTTAGCTTGCATGAGCTTCAAGTGGACTCAATAAGATAAATCCAACCCCCAAATTGCATGAGCTTCAATATCTTTCAGAAGGTATGTTCAAGTTTGCTTACCTCCCAAATAGCATTTCGAGCTCGTGTTAAATCCTTCTCTTTTTCAATTTTCCCTTTCCATTTGTTAGCCAGAAAATGCTATTAATCTCTCTTGCTGTCTTCTTGGGTTGAAAGCTGCTATATATTGAACAAGCACCAGATTGTTCTAAGAACGCAATGATGACGATGATGATGTCGAAATATCCCATTTAGTGCTTATTGTACTGTACTACCTGCATTCCTTCTAGCTTCTGCCTCCCTAACGTGACTGTATTTGCTCAATTGATTTATTTTGCGTACATCATCTCATTCAGGTTTTACCATTGTTTGACTTCACAAGTGCTAATCTTATTGTTCTCTTAGATCCTAGTGCCATTCATTTTATAGTCCATTAACATTTGTTGTTGTAGCACCAGTGGTTTTTGTTTTCTGTATAATGTTTACAACTCACAATTTTATCTTCATGCCAACCTATGCTCCTATATGTGCTTAACCTTGTATGATTTTCTCCTTGGCGTGAGAATTCCTGATAGGCATTTTTTTATATCTCGAATAATAGATTAAGCAACTGAATGTTGGCTTGGAGTTGAATTTAGTTGTTCTTAGGTGATACATGCTTACTTGGTACTCTGTATTTTTGTGATGAGGAAAGCGCACTAGATATTGGATTCTATGTTAGTCAAATGGCATTCCTCTTATTTTAGAAAGTGACTCATTTCAAAATATACACTCGATTTAATGCTTCGTTCCAGCCACTGCTTACTCATTTTCTGAGTGTAGATATTCATCTTTTGTGTTCGCTTCCTTCTTATGGTACCATCAATATGTTGGGTTGCTTTTCAATGTTGCAGGTTAAAATATGGGATCCTGCCCTTCGTGGTTCTGAACTTAGAGCAACACTAAAGGGACACACTAGGTGATCCAAATCACAACTTTACGTCACTTTTTTTCTTTCAGCTGCAGAATTTAGTATCGTAAAGTAAAAGCAGTAAGGTTATAGTATCATACTTCCATGTATTTTGTATACTGAATCTGAAAGTATGCTTTCCATGCCCTTTATTGAAAGAAAAATATTGAATTTTTTTAAGAACTTGTATTGTGGAAACTTTTCGTGCATTTTTAACAAGACCATGCTGTTTTATCAATGGAAGCAATTGGATCCTAATGTTGCGAATATTTGTACCTTTAACTATGTAATATGTCTTCAATGTGGAGTTTATGAGCTCGTAGTGCCACAAAACATCTTAAGGTTTATGGATATGTTTTAAATTGAGAGTTTTATGAGCTTGTATTGCATTAACTTTTCTGGTTTTTGATAATTGAATAATTGATAAGTCCTGCGAGTTAATGGCATATTTGCAAAAGATTTTTCTTTGTGATTTTTCCAATCTATAGCCACTAATCATTAACTGACCTTTTTGGTGCCTAATGGGTTTTTAAGCAATAAGAGATGTGTCTGCTGGAATGTTTAAAAGGAGCAAGCTAGTCTACTTCAAAAGATGTTATTCTTTGCTGCATCATTTCATGACCATTTAGGGATAGAAGTCTTAAGAACAGAGTGTAAGGGACAGGAAGCATCTTAGAAATTTTCTTTAGTTTCAGTTATGATAACTATTGTATTTTGGATCGAAGTCAAGCGATGCATGCCTTTGATGTTGCCATATATGTTACCTCAAATTCAGTATGCATTTAAAGGATAAAATTCTAATGTCAGATATTGTTGGGTGAACAAATACAGAACTCCTACATGCTCGTCTCGCTGCATCCTTGCTAGTTAATTCAATTAGCATTGGGCGTACTTTATGTAGTTTAGCAAGAAAATTATTTCTCATACGTATTGCCTTTGAGTGAAACTAAAAACACATTCGGAGAGAACTGCCTTTGATTATCCCTTCTTCCCTGTCTCCATCAGTGCATTAGGCTCCAATCTGGAAACCAAGGACACGATTTATTTTCAAATTTCAATCCTCATGGGCACGTAACACGTTCATTGCACATGAAGTCCCAGTGAAGTGTGACTAAGGCACTGTGATAGCATCAAGCTCATTCCTTTGAATTCTCTTCCATCAATGACATGGATGAGTAACCAAAACGTCCAACTTTTGGCATCTTTTGGCCTGTATTTTCTAATTTTGGTGCATAGTTTCTCTCTTACTTGCCTATGGCACCTTATATGGATTTGGCTCCTCATCCTTTTCACTTATAGTCTGTTTCATGGGCCTTGATGGCAAACATGTCCAATTAATGTTAAAGTTATGATCTACCCTATGACTGAACTTGTCTGCTGTCTCAATTCTTGGAAGTGGGGTCGCTCTTATTTAAAGGAGAGTGTGAGTGCCATTTGCTGTAACTGTTCATAAGTGGCAGCAATTACACACTATCTGCAAGATCCAATGAAAGGCATTGCGATATGATTCGATTGGTTGAATCTAGGATGAATCCTAGTTGCCCCTTTGCCCTTACCTCCATTCTTTGGCTGCTAGAATGGGGAACGGCTGATCCTTATGCTATAGTATTCTATGCCTACTCTCTTCATAATTTGGTTTCTTTGCTGTGATTTTTCATAGTAAAGTTATTATTTGCCTGGAAGTCTATGCATGTCTGTAATCTTGATATGTGCTGCTAAGAGTTATGATTTGTGCTTTATTAAAACCAGCTTGTATTGAATTTCTAGATGGGAAAGCCTTGTGCAGAGGTTAAATATCGAGTATGGTTGCTCTGCTTATCACATCATTTCTTTATCAATAAAGTGAAAATAGCATTGTAAGCCATATATGGTGTAAATTTGTGCACCTTTTTCTTTGCTCTCATGAAAGGTTCTTCCAAGGATCAAAAGTCCTTTTTTGAAAGGCTCCCTTTTCTCTCTTATTTCATTCTTTGCTATCACTTAAGTATAGAACTAATTTCTTTTGAGATATTCGTCCTGTGTGTACATTTATTTTCCAGCAGATAAACTGAGTATGTTACTAATGTGCTTCAGCTTGGGATTTCATTTTCTGAATGCAGGCCTATTCGCGCAATTAGTTCAGACCGCAGTAAAGTTGTATCCGGTTCTGATGATCAGTCTGTTATAGTTTGGGATAAACAGACGTCTAAACTTCTAGAAGAGTTGAAGGGCCACGATGCACCGGTTTGATTGTTTTCTTGTCCTCCTACGCTTTTTTTGAATACTTTGAGTGATATATCTCACACTCACATTTCCACATATAGCTAACTGTTTTGACATTTTCTTCCTTAAGTCGCCAACTACTTATTTTTAACAATCATGGACATTAGGATGTCTCCTGATTTGTGTGTCCGCTAGGAGTTAAATCTCAATTCATGTAATATTGGCATAACTGACTTCAGGACTTCAATAGTCCTTGTTCAGGGGTTTGTATGTTGGACCAAAAACAGAAAATTAGTTGGAAATTGTTCTGTTAAGTGAAGTTTTAAAGTAGCATGTGTGCTTGCCTTTGTCAATTCATGCAAAAAGTAGTTTGCTTAATACGGAGAGTATTCTGTCAATGATAGAGAAGTGTCCAGAAAAGATCCCAGAATTCTGGATGTTGAACTTAATGTCTCAGAAGTTGTAGCTTTTCGAGTATATAGGGTTTTTGAACATGTTTCCTGATGGATGTATTCTTTGATGTCTAAAGCATGTTTGTTCTTCCAAAAAGAGCATATGTGCTAATATGAATTAGAACTAAGAATCTTTGATACAAACTAATTGTCACTTACGTCAAAACCTTAACCCCATAGTAAGAAACCGCATTGTAAGCAATTCCCCCTAAGATTCTAGTTTGCTGCTGAGTGTATTATTTTTGCACGAGAGGTTTTTATGTTATTTTATTTGTTTTCTACTGGATTGATTTAGATATCGTAAAACGGGGTTTCTACAAGTTGCCTCAAGGTCTTTTGCCTTGAATGGGTTAACAGTTCAGGAGAATAATCCATAGCATATCTTTCAGAAGTTGATTATTAAGATTGAATTAAATAGGATTTTTTTTTGTTTTCTTTCTTAAACCCTGCAATCAATATTGCGTGAGCCAAGCTGCTTTTAAGAAGGTTGTGGTAGGCAGCTATGTGTTAATGTTGGTTTCTAGAGATGGTGTCTACACATCTTAAATTGCAGTAAGAGTTAGATGTGTCAGGCTGAAAAATTCTTGTTTCACTCAGACTACCTTCAATTAATGAATTACCGCTCACAACCTAGAATATGGATATTTTTTTGTTCATTGTGCTATCTTTATTATTTTGCTTACTAAGCTTTTGCCTATTTTGTACAGAAAAAATTGATCCTTGGCTAATTTTTTACCTGCATGTCATAGGTCAGTTGCGTCCGGATGCTATCAGGTGAGCGCGTCCTCACTGCTTCTCATGATGGGACTGTCAAGATGTGGGATGTCAGAACAGATACCTGTGTAGCAACTGTTGGTCGTTCTTCAAGTGCTGTTCTTTGCATGGAGTATGATGATGCTACAGGAATATTAGCTGCTGCTGGGAGAGATGTGTATGCATTGAAACTATCTGAAAAACTGATCATTGAAATTGCAGTATCCTGAGATTTGTTTTGTGTAAAATATTCCAAACATCTCCTAGTCCACAATTTACGAGTAATTATATCTTCAGGGCAGCAAATATATGGGATATCCGTGCTGGTCGGCAGATGCAAAAACTTTCTGCGCACACAAAATGGATTCGGTAATCTATTAAAAGTAGCATCTTTTTCATATTTGTTCATAAACAATTATCTTATTGCTTTCGCGTATTTAGGTCCGTAAGGATGGCTGGGGACACTGTCCTTACTGGTAGTGATGATTGGACGGCAAGAATGTGGTCTGTTTCTAGAGGAACATGTGATGCTGTTTTAGCATGCCATGCTGGTCCAATTCTTTGCGTGGAATTTTCTGCATCAAATAAAGGAATAATTACTGGTTTGTTATATAGCATGACTAGATGAATTTTGACCATATGCTTGTAACATATATCAGATACATTCTGAATGCAGGAATCCTAGCATCTTAATCTGAATGGCTTATGTGCTTTCCTTTCAGGTTCTGCTGATGGACTTCTACGATTTTGGGAAGACGAGGAAGGTTAGTTGCTCACCTGATAGAATGCATGTTGTTGATTTGAATTTTCATGAATCTTGTGAATCACTGATCCTCCTGTTTCAACTTGAGTGATGTTAAAACATATATTAATGGCAGATGTTATGGGCAGTGGGAACTGAATGTGCCCATATATGATATTTAGGACCTGGATTACAAGCTATCACAGCTCAGAATAAGGGTTCTCAGTTCTCTTAGTTTTGGCTCAAATATCAATTAAGTTTTTATCCTTTCGGCCAATTTCATCCCATCTTGATCTGCTTGGTACAGACGACATAAACTTGTTTGAAGCTGACCCAAGAAGTCATGGCCTAATTAGTGGGTCCATGTGCCTTTTTAGCTCTTTCTCCTTCATCTCTCTTCCCTTTACTACACAACTAACGAATTCTACTAATCTGTGACTCATTTTAGTAGCAACCATAACATATCCAATTGGATTTGATGTTCATTTGTCACATCCTGGGCCACACTGATGATAGCATGTGCACAAATTCTGTTAAAAATGTTATGCAGAATTGAGGACTTTAGCTTAATGAATGAATCTAGATCCATGTAAAGCCCTAGCTTACCCCAAATAAAGAGGCAACAATCTTTTAACTGCCTGCAGAAATTAAATGCCCAAGGAAAATTGCTTAAGGGGCTAAAGCCTTATTCATCTTCTTGTTTCCCACCCTATGCCTACTTTGATCCTTCAGTATCTGAAAAAGGAGACAACCCCATCTCGTAAGGTCTAAGGCCAATAGTATACCACTCACTTATAATAAACTGAAAATCATTATCTATGGATTCTAAATGTAGGAAGTCGTGACAATCAAAGATAAAGCTTTTCTTTTTAATTTGGAACTTTTTAATCTACATATAAGCCATCCGATTTCATTTAATATTCATGAATATGCTACAAGCTGAAAATCTAGCACATGATCATCGTTACTTCATACCTTATGGATGCCATCACAGTAAAGATTTACGCCAGAATCTTAATAGGAATGGAACTTCATATCAGGTGAAATCTTATTTTATACTTTCAGCGTGACAGGTTAAAAATCTTAATGTTACACGCATCTCCTCTGTAAATATGTGCACACCTGAAAATGCAGCTGTGGCATTTCTTTGCCGAGTGCTATAGTGGGCACTATGGGAGCACTCGTACCCTGTCATCTGGAACAATGCTTTAAAAAGTGCCAGGTGCGAGGTGGGTGGTCCAGGGATGCCTACTGCTTAGGCACTAAGCAGGTGCCTTAAGTTCAAGGTGCCAGTGGCAGAGACAATAAAGTATACGCCAATACTTGTTTATCTCATGCATCAAAGCCTAGTTGATTTGCCAATGTATGCTGAGAAATATGCAAATACACTTGAAATACATCTTGGTTCATAAGTATCACGATGTGGATTTTGTATTCCGAATCAAGTAAACTAAAGAGTCCCAACAAATTCAGAGTCCAAAACTAAAATATGATAGCAATTCAAAGATTCATGACTGAAAGACAATTCATGTGAAATCATGACCAAATGGCTTAATTCTAGCCTAGTTTGCCCGACAGTTAGTCATTGTCACAATCAATCTCCTTGTCTGACATGCGATCATCATCTAATTCATCCTCAAGGAGCACCAGACTCAATTTTGCCATCCGACTAGCTGCATCCTGCATAGAAATATCTGGTTGCGGAGCTTGCAACTATTCTTGAACGAGTCACCCAAAACTCAGATGAGTCACTAAGTTAGTGTAGAAGTCATGTCACTGGGGCCGAAGTTCAAAGTTAGATTGGGCAATTTGGGTTAGCATTTTTGGCTTGTTCAACTCACAAACTAGGTGATATGGCTGAGTGATTGGTTGGCTTGGCCAGGTTTTGACCTTGCTCATGTCAATCGGGTGATCTGGAGCTGTTAATAGACACTTTAGTTGAGGAAGGACGAGATGTCTTGTTTGAAGTATATAATGCTATACGGCACTGACATTATTGAATTTAGAGTCACTCTTACATTTTTCCTGATACTTATAGGTTAGCACATAATTGGTTGCAATATTATCGTATTGGGCGGCACGGCACTTGCTGAGCCAAGTTTCCATGTTTGCGGCAGGGGAGGTAGGAGGAGAGTGGAGAAGGCTAGAGAGGGACGGCTGGCTGAGGAGGAAGTAGATGCTGGAGATGGGGAAGAGATCATATACTTTTAGGTTTTTAATGTTGAGAGTGAACCCATAAAATGGGCCTCGCCTGAATTCATTATCACTTCAGTTCATTAGAAGGCGGACTCGATATCGAACCCGATAGTGTATTTAAAGGTACAATCGGCTCGGCGCCTGAGCTGACCAGCTCGAACCAGTGGCGAGTGGCAACAGTACGATCCTTCAGGTGCCGAAGTCAGTCTCCTCCAGCTTGACAAAAACTGGCTGGCACATACAGTGCCGGTCCACAATGATTGGTTGTTGTGATATCATAACTGTTATAGCGTGCAAGAGTAGAACACATCTAGTCTTTTATATGAAATGTTTGGCCTGATAACTTTCACTTGTGGCTATACCGACCTCCATCATTCTTGTCCACACGAATAGGACTGTCATGTCCATAACAGGTGAGGATGATGAAATCTACTGCTGCATGTGATATTTTCTTCGCTAATCAATGTAAAAAATTATGGCGTTCTGGTAGTGAGTTTGTGTCTCCATGGACTATATTTGAGTTGTTATAGTCCGATGTATTGTTCAGACATCCAATGTATTTCTCTGTGTTTTGTAGTATACCACTCAAACCTACTTCTTTTAATGTTATATTATAGTCTATCTATACATTTTTATGATGTATATGCTAAAATCTGCTATCTTCAGCAACTAACAACATTTGTCATCATGACAGTTCTGGATGTCCTGTAATGATTTTTTTTAGTTGCTGTCATTCCTTGTGTATGTTGTATTATAGATAATCTATGGACACTGAAACCACCGAAACCCCCCAAAAGGCGGAAGACGATTGTCTTGGATTCATTATGCATCGTTATTAAACTGATCGCTTGGCTCGAGTTGCCACTGGATTAGTATCATTGTGACTGCTATCTTTTCGTATCTTTGAGGATCCCAATGAGTGCCTTATTTTTCTGATCATAATAGGTCGTGAACTAGACTAGAGTCATTCTCAAAGCAGACACCAAGACCCTTTAATAACTGAATCTCGTAATTAATTCATTGGGGTCATCAACTTGTACCCAAAATCCTCTATAGTTTTATAAATGCAAGCAATTATGTCTAGATCACGATCTGACTTTTTTTTTGTGTTTGCCATAAATTTCAACATTCTTGATGCAAGATGGCCTTTTACATGGACATCAAGTTTAGAAATATGTATTTCTCGTCCAACAAAATAAAATTTTCAGTGTTTTCTTTGTCGCTAGGAGTCCTAGAAGGTCCAGCTTGTGTGGTCTTTGATTAGTTTCTTTAATTTATTTCAATGTGCTTACCAAATTCAGATGTTCAAGTGTTCATCTTCTTTACAATGGAAGTCTCACTGATGTTTCTGGAAGCTAATTAGCCTTTACTTTCGTGTTAAAAATTAAGCAAGCTTCTTTTATGGTCAGATGTTTTCAGGAAAATGTCTTCTAGGTTGTCATGTACTCATGTATGGTAATTTCTTAGAAATCTCCCTGATTTTGGACATTTTGTCCTGGATAATATTGGTTTGACAACAACCAAACACTGAAAGCTTTTTGCTTTCTTGAAAATTCTATCATTTCTCAAGGTATCGAATGAGTCCATATAACAATACATCTGTGATAAACCTAGTTTCCAAGTTTATCAATGGTAATGGAGTTGGTGTGACATCCTTAAAAGGTACTTTCTTCTATTCTGTTGCAGGAGGAATAAAGTGTGTTAAAAATGTAACACTGCATTCAGCTTCTATTTTATCTATCAATGCTGGGGAGCATTGGCTCGGGGTTGGAGCAGCAGATAATTCAATGTCTTTCTTTCATCGGCCTCAAGAAAGACTTGGTAGTTTCTCCAGCACAGGGTCCAAAATGGCAGGATGGCAACTGTACAGAACTCCTCAAAGAACTGTGGCGGTGGTATGTCTCATCCTCCTTTATGTTGCTGAATAAGTTTTTATCTTTAGTCTTTAATGTATCAGAAGATTCGAGTGCACCTCTTATGTTGTGAAACATCAATTGAGAACTCAAAGATTTAATTTAATCTGCTAGAAATCTTGGGAAGGTTTGGATTTTCGTTATACTGAGGAGCTCTAATTAAGCACTGATCTATGTCTGTTTGATAATGCTAAGAAGTACGAGTATCACAAGCATGGATTGCCCTCC
This sequence comes from Narthecium ossifragum, assembly GCA_963920575.1. Classification (NCBI taxonomy): domain Eukaryota; kingdom Viridiplantae; phylum Streptophyta; class Magnoliopsida; order Dioscoreales; family Nartheciaceae; genus Narthecium; species Narthecium ossifragum. Next base: position 12,097,727 of record OY986966.1, read on the forward strand.
CGGTGGCACGCGCCGTGCCGGCACGCCCCCGTGCCATTCTTGTTTTTCTTCCTCCTTCTACTCCTACTTCTTCTTCTTCTTGGCACGGAACGCGGGGGGGGGGGGGGGGGGGGGTTTCGATCAAGGATTCGTTTGCCGACCGGCAACATTGGTGCCGGCCGGCAAATCTCGAGCCGGTGGCTTAGGGGGTCCGGCTCTAGCTCAATGGATTTCGTAGGTGAGCCGATCGGCACGGGCTGGTGCCGGTCGATACATGGTGTTGCTGGCCGGCAACGGGTTAGTGCCGATCGGAAAGAAGAGAGGAAGAGAAGAGGGGAGAAAGGAGAAAGGAGAGAAAGAGGAGGGGAAGGAGAGAAAGAGGAGAGGAAAAAAAAAGGAGAGAAAGAGGGAGCCAGAGGAAGGAAGAAGGCCGGAGTCGGGATCAATCGTCGGAGGCGGAGGTGACGGAGGTGGCGGCGGCAAAAGAAGGAGCAGCGAGGCTAAGGTTTACAGGTAAGGGGTGTTATGTATTAAACGTAACGGGTTTCGGGTCCAAACCCGTTGACCCGAAACCCGTTACTTACACCCTTAAGTTTATATCATCTCTCATTCTCTCTCTCTCGTGAGTCGCGCCCGCCCTCTTCTCTCTCCCGATCGCCCCCGAAGCCTCCGATGCCAGAATCCGCCCTCTTCTCCGCCGGAACAGTCGCCTAAGCCCATCACCGACTTTTTTTTTATTTTTCTCTCTCACTTTTATGTTCTTTTCTCCATTGTTTCGCCGGCTTATACGGCCGGCACCTGCCGGTGCCGGCGGCAAGTCTCGAGCCAGTCGGAGGCCGGCACGACAATCCTTGGTTTCGATGCCTCTAACCCCCTGGCACGGTACGTGCCGGGCGGCACGCACAGTGCCGGACCGGCACAGCAATCCATGATCACAAGTTGATTGAACTTCATATCTCGATAGACATATAAAAACCATGCACTTTTATGCGGCAGTCCGTAAGTATCCCGCATTCCATTTCCCAGGTAATTCTGGATATTACATGCAATATTAGATAAAACAGACTTGATTTTTAATCTCTGATATATTATACCTAGGAGGCATCTCCACATCATGCTTTGCTTCCATTTGGCAATACTTTCAACCAAGGATTTCCTTGTCGATCGGCAACCTTGGTGCCGGCAGGAACATTTTGACCCGGTAGCCCACCGGTTCTAGCTCCGGACTATTCGTCCTTGAGCCGATCGGCAGCAGACGGTGCCGGTCGGCATTGGATGTTGTCGGCCGGCAGATCCGATGGGATCTATAAAGGAGGGAAAAAAGAGAGGAAGAGGAGGAAAGAAGACAGGAAGGGGGGGAGAGATAGAGAGAGGGGAAAAAAGGGGAGGAGAAAAGGATGGAGGAAGGAGAAGGAGAGGACGTCGGGCCTGTCGATGGCGGTGGCGAAAGGTAGGAGACAGGTTTCAGGGTTTGACCATGGATGTTTTATAGTTAAACAGGTTATGGGTATAACGGGTTTCGGGTTTGAAAACCCGTATTCAAAGGTTTAAAATGTCCTAAGGCCCACACCCCTCCTCACTTTCGCCGCCGCCGCCCACCCCCCTCCCCCCCTCTCGTGATCAATTGCCGTCATTGCTTACCCGCCTCCGACTCGCTCTCTCTCTCTCTCGGTCACTTTTGCCGCCACCGTCTCTGAAGCTCATCTCCGACTCCCCAAAAACTCCTCGATGACCTTCTCCGATGAAACCTCCTTCTCTGATGAAAACTTCACCGGCCCCTATCTCTCTTGTGACACCTTACCGACCGACAAATAGGTCGGCACTGCCGGTGCCGGCGGCAAGTATTGAGCCGGCCTGAGGCCGGCACGGCGCGTGCCTACGGCATGGCAATCCTTGCTTTCAACTGCTTGGATCTATTTGTTCCTACAAAACTGATATAAGAAATACAAGCATGTAATTCCGTATTCGAATCTAACATTATTAGTTAACATACATGGCTATGCAAGACTGAAATCATTGTCAATCTGTTTGTCTGGACCAAGTATGAAACAAAAAAAACAATCAGTTCTTTGGCATCAATGTGACAAGTTGTGGAAGGCACGTATGGGTAGTGCCTCTTGTGATATTGACATGGACCTGATAGTAGTTTGGTTTCAAAACCACAGCAGTTAAATCAAGTCAAGTGCACAACACAACTGCTTGAACAATAAGATGATACAATCACACAACTATAAAATTTGTTGATGATATATCTACTTAAAATTAAATAAGTAAACTGCATTTATGAATTCATCAAATCAATGTAATAGACTAACTATTTTAAACATCCATGCATAGTCTCATGATTTGAAAGATAACGTCATTTAACTCACATATTCTCACAAAATAGCCAACCAACATTTCTTATACATATTCATACAAACTTCACATCATGCACAAATCTGTTTTGTTTAAAGTATCTTAGACAACAAGCTCTGATGCATATCTAAAACATCATCGACATTTTCTACCCAACCTCCAAGGAGAATTGACATATGAAAATAGTCCTACTTGGCACGATCCTCCTTTATATCTGAAAATAGACATGGATTTGTTGAGCTGCACTTATTAAGCAGAGTATTGATACGTTATGAATCAAATATTTCATGTCGTTATATGCAGTCATGAAATAAATCCTCAGATGCATTGTTTGCATAAATTATGGACATCAATTGCAATTAGAATCACCCAAGGTCACTTATCTTCCTAGGAATTTTTTGTGCTGATAAGAACTCCAAGGACATTTCACCCCTTATGACTTGTCTATGTGGTCCCATTGTTAGAACCTGTAATTCTCCCATGTTAGAAGAGGTGGACCTTCTTTGGGATATTACTGATAATTCCCATGCTAGAAATCATTCAAATGCTGCCTCATGCCGGAGTGGATATAATTTGCATTAAAGATTAAGTACAGTACTCAAAAGATATATGCTCACAATGACTTAAATCATGATAAAAAATGTCAAGATCAATGCTCTCAAAAGAAGATAGTGTACCTCTTTTCCCATATGAGGATCTACAAAATCATCACTTACATGAGATTGCAATCATAACTGGAACTTCAACTTCGATACATACATTAAAATACCAACTCACCATTAAATTAGTCCACCTACAAACATGGATAAAAGTCCAAATTCTTAATGCTCTTGATTTAGTCTAATCTGCTCCTGATCCATAACTTACCTAATTAAAGCTGGATGATCAAACCGATCGACCTGACCCATTTCAAAAATACAATCTATAGGTTGGGAAAGCCTTGGTTTTTGCATAATGAATTAGTTTAGTATCAACGGATAATTTCAAGGAAGTTCAATAGTTTAGAGAATATTCACCTTTTGAGAAAAAACTTAAGGATTTAGACACATTTGAAGGCCATGCAAGAGACCAGTTGCAGAAACAGGTCTCACATATGCAAGTGATGGAAGAGTGGACAGCTCACAAGTGGAGAATCTCTTCCAGGTTCCTCAGTGAGCAGTATAGAAGAAGCATATGCACCTAGCAAAAGCATGGGAAGAATTAGTGTGTTTATGCAAATTTCATAACACCATGAAATCTCTTCCGGGTTCTTAATGAGCAGTATAGAAGCATATATGCCTAGCAAAAGCATGTGAGGAATTAGTTTGTTTATGCAAATTTCATACCACCATGAATTAGTTTGTTTACGCAAATTCTAGTAAATTTTTCAACAGACTTTAGCTACTAACGGAATGATGTGAATTATTTTGGAATATTCTATGAAGACAACAAGAAGAGGGAATATGAAATAATCATGATAATAAAGGGGGAACCTAAGATGCTTTGAAAAACTCGGGGGAAGTATGGTATGTGGCGCTTTTTAAAGGTGAAATATGATATGAAGCCAATGATGATATATGAGCTACTCTTTTGTATTTGCACATTGTGACTGGTTTTGTTTGGCATCTTGGTGTAGAAGAAATGGGCAAATTACCATTAAGCAAATGGTAGAGAATGAACCTCGAAACTAACCTGATGCATCTATAAGATGTTTTAGGTGTTGCATTTTCTATATATGAACTCAAGTTATTCAACATTAGATATTGTCTATCCCACTATTCCATTACTACCGGCTAATTATTGAAAACACTGCTAGAGTTGCCAATGCTCAATACCTCGTATAGAGATATATGAAAACTGCATTGATGTTACTCATACATCAATAGCACCAGGACTAATTTGGTAGGTATATATGAATAAAATTTTCTTCTACAAGTGCTGACTTCATTTAGTAATAGTAGTGCTTGAAAAGTCCTTGACCTAAATGATGGTAACAACATTGATGCAGTTACACTAATAGCCATCCTAATTATAAGATTAAAATCACACCCCTACTTGTGACCATGGATTATCGTGAAAATAGAAAGGTAGAGATAGTCCATGCCATCCACTACGTATTGCGCTTTCTGGCATGATAGGAATACTAGACACAGACCCATTCTATTTCTGCCATGAAGAGGCTCTGTAACACCAGCACTGGGTCTTTGTTGAGTATTGGCATGATCCTGCCATCTGCACATACTGTACTTGCCGAAGACTGCCCAACAATGTTGCTTGTGACAGGCACTGAGTGTAGACTGATTAAATTTTGTTATTGCTCTAGCACATAGTGTAGTAGTTAAGGATGTAGCTCTTTTCAAAAGGTTTTTCCTGCTTTGGTCGTATCCTTGGGGGCCCTAGGCCAGGGTTTTTAAGGATATTTATTGATGTATGATTGTGTTATCTGTATAGAGTTATATTGTGTCTGTTATTTTGCTGCATCAGGTGCGGTGTGTGGCTTCCGACCTTGATAGGAAAAGGATATGCAGTGGTGGTCGCAATGGACTTCTTCGGTTATGGGAAGCTACTATTAACATTTAATTTGCATTCAGATTCTTACAGGGAGATTCAGGTTCTTAGGGGGAACTGTAGGGAGTGAATCTTGTAGTATCAGATGCAGATGCAAGAAATAAGATGATCATGTACAAATGCAAGTTTTTATTTTTTGTTTCTTTTGTTTTCTCCCTCCCTTGCTCTAGGGTGCGTGTTGTTGTATGATCATTCTCTTGGTGCAGCGAAACTGGGTTATGTTGACATCGGCAACTGCTTGTATTTAATATTTTTTTGAATCACCTTCGTTAAGTTAGTTCTTTGTAAATTATCAGAAGTGCTTTCAGGAAGAAGTTTGTTGTACTTTACAGGCAACACGAGGCAAAAAGTCTGATTATGTGAGTGATTTGTCTTTTTTTTTCTTTCTTTGCTGCATTTGAGCTCAAGTCTGATTATGTGAGTGATTTGTCTTTTTTTTTTTATTTGCTGCAATTGAGCTCTCGAAGGTTAGGTGTTACAACTCTTAATTTAATCTTACACTACGTCCCCAACACCAGCAGCTTGTATTGCCTGCAGGGTGAGATCATATGTCACCTCGTTTTCATACCGTGGTATAAAAGTAAAAATTACTCCCCTAAGGAAGGTAGTTACATTCCAAATTTTCTTGAGAATAGCCTTCAAATTTGAATGATAGGTCTGTCTTCTATTAATGAAGTTAACAATGCTCCTAAAGTCCGACTTAATGATAACATTACGAATTTCTCTCACGACCACCTCTTCCAAAGCACGAAGGATGGCCACCATCACCCACCTCTTCCAAAGCACGAAGGATGACCATCATCTCTGTTTCATCACAACTGTGTCATAATTTTCTCTGCTAGTACTTAGGATGGTGTGTTCCTCCCAACCTCCTACCAAGCAATGCCAATACCCGCTTCAGTAAACCCTTGCAGTCAAGCCCCATCGGTTTGTATCACAGAGCCAATCTGTCATCTGGAAGCATAGGTCGTTGGGGTTGTATGACTCCACCCCTTACTACGTCAGAACTCCCCCGCTAGTTTCTGAATGCGCTAAGCTAAGGCATCCGGAGTGCTGTTATTGTTTCTCCATACAACTTCATTCCTCTCCTTCCACAATAACCAATAACCATATCCAACAATGGTTTAATCCACCTCCTAGCCACATCAGTCGAAGAAGACAATGCCAATATACCCATGAGATCATCCAAGCTCGAGCCATTGTAGATGGAAGAACCTCCCATACCTGACGTGCAAAGGGGCACTCATCAAGGATGTGCCGTAAAGACTCATCCCCTCCACATCCTCGTGGGCAGGAACTATCATGGACTAAGCCAATTCACCGCAAAACATCGCGAGCAGGCACCTTTTGATGCAGGATTTTCCAGATGAAGTGTTTAACACGAGGTCCAACTGGACAACTCCAACAATTCATCCAAACCTCACTCTAAATAGTAGAGACTCCCCTACATTCTTGCCCCAACAACCAAGAGTAGAGAGATCTAGAGTCTGGCTTCCCCAATGCATTAAACACCCACCTCGCTTTATCATTGACCAAAGTTGAATCAATTTAAACATCTAGAACTTCTTGTACCAAGGCTAGATGAAATTGCTCAGTTACCTTTTCTCTGCACCACTCTAAATTGTTCATCAAGCTCCCAAGATTGGAGACCTCCTGTCGCGCCCCGACCCGTGAAAGCCCAACCAGATCGGGCGACGCGAACTGAAACCTAACGAAACGCGAAAAATTTGACGAGAGTTCCCTCTAACCTATTGGTCTCCCTAACAATTCATGAAAACACCCTCAATTTAAAAGACTATAATTAATAGAACCTCAAACCACAGATTACAAAACCCAAATGTTTAATATACATATCCTCGGAGAGGGGAAGGTTCGGATACAACATTTATATACTTCCGTAGGAGACTAACCAACCAAGGGTTCAAAAGCAGTAAAGGATCACCACTTCTTAGACTCCGCCTGGCGCCGCCGCACCGCTGACCAACTGCCCGGTAGGGGCCACCGAAGAGGAGCTAATGCCAGCACCTGCAAAACGCATCCCGGGTAGGAGTGAGCAACTAAGCTCAGCAGGGAAACTATACTACGATACACAGAAGGAAGAGGGAAACGCAACAGTATCGCCCTCTAGTAAAGCCTAGGTGTATACATGGGTCCCATAACCCCACCGCGTGTCCCAATGAGCAGGAAAACAACACTGCTGTCTCACAGCAGGATGAAGTGAACACTGCTGGCGGGAGTCCAACCCGCTAAGTAGGCACAACCTCTACTCAAAAGACAGGGATCACCGGACACCGGCTGCACCTCAGCACTCGACTAGAAGCCGACACGACCTCTAACATCATCAATCCACAGGTGTACGAGTCATCTAGGCCTATCATGAAATTCAACTGTATACCTGATACGAGCGGTCTACTCGTAATCCTCTCGTATCGGGTCTCTACTGCTTCAGTCAATCAGAATTGGCTTGATCGGACTTGATTTGAGTCCAATTGGCTGAATCTGGGTAGCTGGATCGGATCTGGCTTGAGCTGGTTCAGATCTGGCTGAGCCTGACTGGATAGGACTTGACTGGGTCAAGTTTGAGTTGATATGGATCAGGTTGACCTGGTTGGATTGGACTGGATCCGGATTGAGTGGCTGAGGTGAACCAGGTTGGGCTGAGTCTGATTCAAGTGGCTGGCTGGAACGATCCGATGGTTGAGGAGTCGCCGGTGTAGATCGCCGGCATAGGGGCGGCGGTGGTGGTCGAGATCTTGGCAGGGAAGGTCGTAGGACGATGGGGAAGAGATCCACCGGAGCGGATTTGCCGGAAGGTTGCCGGATCGACGGGATCTAGAGAACCGTCGGCGGTGGGTTAGAGGAGGCCGGCGTCGGGGACGACAGCGAGGCTCGGGCGTGGCTTAGAGGGGTTGGGATCGGGTCTAGGAAGGTCAGCGAGGGTTTTAGGGTGGTTTTGGGGTGATATCGGGGACGGACGCGGAAGGGCCGGAGGAGCTCAGGAGGTTGGGTTGCCGGGGAAGACGCCGGAGGAGATGGAAGGCGACGGAAGAGATATGGCTGGAGTCGTGGGGCTTGGGGAAGAGGATTGGAGGTCTTGGACGGCAGTGGGGACGGTCGGACAGGCTGGACGGAGGTGAAGCTAGGGTTCGGCTTGAGGAAGAGAGGAGGAAGACGATGCTGAGGTGGCAGGTGATGAGGAGAGAGAGTGGTGATGTGGCACTGATGTGGAGGAGAGAGAAAGTGGTGGGGAGAGAGAAATACCGGTGGAGGTGGTGCTGGCTGCGGAGAAGATGACCGACGGGGAAGAAGGTGAATCGATGGTGGATATCTGATGGAATCTACATTACCTCTACTACTATGATATTCTACTCCTATGATATTCTATCAACTATTCTTAATAATTCTCTTCTTCATTCCTCATTCATCATACAAACTTCTGAGTTCCTTTTATAGAGACCTTGACAGAGTCCTAATCCAACTAGAAAACCCCCTTGCTTAATTAGCAAGTAATAAGGCTTTCAAACTCAACTCAACTTCCTAACTCAAAGGGACTCTTAATTAATTCCTAACAATCAAATATCAACTAGGACTCAATTAAATATAAAAGACAAATGATAAATCCTAATTAAAAACTCTAGTTTGAACTAGGGAAGTCCAAGTCAAATGAGGAAAGAGGCTGAACCAGTTTGGTTCCTCTTCTGGGTTCGGGTCCAGTTGGTCGAGTCGGATCGACTCGTATCATCACCACAATTCAAACCAAGTCCAAACTACCCGACCCCGATCTTAGGGCTAAATCCGAGCTTCCAAGCATTGGGACGGCGACCCACAGATCGCCCACACCCTAACCTTATGCAACTAATGCACAACAAGAATGTATGCTATGAACATGCGTATATAAAATATTTAAGCATGCAGCAACATGTGATGATAACATGAACCAGGTCTGGGCTCGGCACACGGTCGGCCCGGGGTGGTGAACATATAATTAAGGTCTGGAACTGTTGCAGTGGTACACCACCAACTGCCAGCGAGTCCATCGGCAACCTGCACCTGGAAACAGCCCCGCAAATAACAGAAGGCAAAGCACACAGATAAAGGCCCTCGACGCACGCCGACATGAAAGGCTATGGAAAGCAGTAGGGCTACTCGCCTACTTATTCTAAACATCCCAGGAGTCATCACTCTCCTGGTTCACCACTACCACTAATATGGGATTAACATGCTTAATGATATGTACAATATATAAAGCTGTAAGAAAACCGTACATACAAAGCCTCGTGGGCAAAGCCAATGAAAAACTCCTCTCTGCCATCAAAGGATCGATCTTTTCCTAATGGTTTAGGGAGAAAAGATCGATCTTCCAAGTAACAGAGAGCCCCTTTCATGTTGAGCCAAAGAAGATCTCGATCCTTCCTCCCAGGAAGATCGATCATCCTCGTGACAGAGGGCATCTTCCTTGTCGCGTCAAGGAAGATCGATCCTTCCTCCCAGGACGATGAAAGAAAACTTGGTTGTAGTGATACAAGCCATGGTCGATGCTATCCAAATCGCCGGGAATCCCATAGCATTGAGAACTTCCTCCACTGTAGGCCATCGTATCCGGTCATAGGCAGACCTCAGGTCAACTTTAATCATCATCATAGCTCTCGACATGGGTGCACATTCCATAGAATGAAGTAGCTTCTGAGCAGCAGAGATGTTATCATGAATAGCCCTTCCAGTAATAAACGCCGATTGTTCCATCCCAACCAGATCTTCAAGCACCTCATTGAGTCTTCTCACTAGAATGTTGACAGAAATTTGAAGCTTACATTGCATAAACTAATGGGGCAAAAGTCCTTCACTCTTCGAGGATTCTCACATTTCGGAACGAACAAAATGAAGGTCTCGTTCCAAGTTGATAGGAGCATGGCCGACCGGAAGAAGGTGAGAACAGCTTTGGTGACCTCGCCCCCCACTGTAGCCCAATTCTTGGTGTAGAATCTTATGAGTGCATGAAAGTGCACTCTGAACAGTCTTATAACCATATCAATTGTAAGATTATCACCCTTAATCAACATCTTTAGTACTATTTTTACACTTATATGTGCTTCACAAAGATTGGTTGAAAAATACAGGAAATTAGAATTAAAAGGAGCAAAGAAGCTGATTCACATTACATGGGTCAACTTTGCAAATTTATCTCTATCTTCTCATGAAGAACCAGATGATGTGCACTATATGATTTGAAGCTCTTGAACTCTATGCTGAATGAATAGTGATGGTCGACCGTCGCATCATCCGTGAGATCGACCGTCACGCTCAAAATGCTCACGGTCGACCGTCGTATCATCCGTGAGATCGATCGCCATGCTCAAGATGCTCACGGTCGACCGTCGCATCGACCGTCAGCCTCTATCAAGAAAAACACTTCTCAGGGTTGATGCGATGATTGACCGCCGCTCTTCCAAATTAATATGTACAGTTGACGGTCGACCGTCAGGTCTCACGGTCGACCGCCAGATCAGTAGCGAGCGTATAACGGACCCGGATCTAACCCGAGTTTAGGCCTATAAATAGGATACTTACGGTTATTAAAAGGGATCTTTTGGAGGACTTTTTTGGAGCATCTGGAGAAGAGGAAGTCGCGTTAGGGTTTTGTTTTCTTCGTCTTTATTTATTTATTTTTCCTTAAACACTTTTGTCGTCTTCATGATGAACATGAGTGACTAGTTTCTTTTCAAAGGTACCGATGTAGCTTAATAGAATCATTCTATGTTATTGAATCATGGTTATTTAATCAGTTTATATTTCTTGTTTCATTCATTATTATAACTGAGATCTTAAATACCTATATCTGGCCAATAGAAGTATTGTAGGTAGTTTTATGTGAGATTGGGCGAGGATTCATTCCCTAATCTTGCAGGATCTATGAATGAATGAGTTTATGTCAAAGCCGGGTTCAAGCTAAGACAATTATTGGTTCATAATTGTTCTTAAGAGCTTAATGGATTCTTGATTAACACTTAGTTATAAGTTCATTAGTTAGGGTTAATTGAGGGTACTTGGTGAAGATTGCGATCGAATAGATCATCATACCGGAAGAACGAACCCTTGGATTAAACTGAGATTTTGTTGATTTAATGCATAAAATGAGGATGTTATGGTGAAATCGGAACCTTAGTCTTCATCCATAAGATTTCCATCATTTTCTTATTTTGTTATTAGATCTTCTATTTTCGGTACTTCTTATTTCTTCCTTTACCTTCCTTCTTTTTTTCTTCTCTATTCTTTAGCGTTTTACTCTAATAATATTTACAAATATCTGTGGGTAAGATACTTGTGAGGACCTGCTCCTCTACCCCTGTGGCTCGTTGTAGACCGCAAGAGTAATTTGGTAAATTGCGCCTTGTTGGTTTGTTCCACACCCACGTGTGCACACACTGGCCATGTTTGTGTTAGTGTTTGTTTAGAAAGGTTAGTTGGACCCCGGATCAAAAGATCCGGGCTTGGGCTTAAGTTTTAGCCCAAGTCTAGCTTTTTGCGCCTAAAGGATCGATCCTTCCTTGCTAGAAGGATCGATCTTCTAATGCCAGAAAGTCAAGGTGTGATCGTCAGGAAGGATCGATCCTTCCCCTTGGAAAGATCGATCTATCATAGGTCGGTTCGTTTGCCTATAAAATGGACGTAACCTTCTTCCTTGAATCCCTTTTGAAACCCACGTTCTTGAGCTCAGATCTGCCGGATTTCGAAGAGGTTTTGGACGATCCAAGGCTTAGCAGCTGGGATTGAAGTAGCTATTGTCTAGGTAGGGATCCTATCTATGCTTCTTTTTCGATTTCGGTGTGTTTGAGTTTGATTGAAGCTTGTTTTGCTTAGATCTTGGTAAATACTTGTTAGATTGTAGTATTTCCACCGGTTTTGGGCTCGTGGTCCTTCGTACTACCAGTTTCCAAGGTTTTGTGGGATTTGGTAGAGTTTTCTGATGGTATTTCTCGCTGGAGGTTTGCCGAAAAACCCAACAAGATCGATCTTTCTGAGAGAAAGATCGATCCTTCTTTGTTGGTCATGCTAAACCCGAGCATGATCGATCATCTGTTGAGGATGATCGATCCTTGTGCCTAGGGTTGCATGGGATCCTCTTTGTCGCGAGGAGGATCGATCTTCCTGGGAGGAAGGATCGATCATCCTTGGCACGATTTGGAGAGGATGCTCTCTGTCGCTTGGAAGATCGATCTTCCATTGGGGGAAGGATTGATCCTTTGATGACAGAGAGGGATTTCTTCTTGGTTTTGCCCGCGGGGCTTTGTATGTGCAGATTTCTTTACAACTTTATATCTGGTACATACTCTTAAGCATAGCCCCATATTAGGGCAGTGGTGAACCAGGAGAGTGATGACTCCTGGGATGTTTAGAATAAGCGGGCGAGTGGCCCTACAGCTTTTCTTAGCCTTGCATGCCGGTGTGCGCCGAGGGCTTTTACCTGCGTGGTTTGTATTTGTTGTTTGCGGGGCTGCTTCCCGATGCGGGTTGCTGGTGGACTGGCTGGCAGTTGGTGGTGTACCACTGCAGTAGTCCTAGACCTTAAATAACTGTTCACCATCCCGGGTCGGTAGTGTGTCGAGCCCAAACCATGTTATGCTATCATCAAATACTGTTGCATGCCTAACTGCTTAGATTTGTGTATGTTCATCGCATGCATCTCTGTTGTGCATTAGTTGCATGGTTAGGGCGTGGGCGATCTGTGGGTCGCGGTCCCGAGGCTGGTGATGAGTCACTAAATATTCATACTTAAACTCCTTAATTTACATTTATTAGCTGGAGAGTGTTTGTATTTGATAGTTTGTTAATTGATTTCAGTTTTAATGAAGATTAAGGTTAGAAAATACAGAAAAGGACTAATATGTGGAAATTACGCAGCTCCGCTGTCAGTTTGAAAAGAATTCACCAAATTCTCCAGATAAATTCTAAATTTTTGAAATTTGGAGGAATTATATAAGACTTCGAGATAAACAACTTTCATGTTGAACACTTCGCGAGATTCTGGACACATTAATAGCAGTTTTCAAGAATATGAAGATAAACAGATGTTGGGAGACTGGTCTGTCGACGCTCAGGAGAATATTCGTCAAATATTCAAGCTAAGTCCAAATAATGTCAAATCTTCAGGACAGGACAGAAGACTTCCTAATCTACATCTTTCAAGTTGAGCACATTTCCAAATTCCGGACGGGTTGAACCAAGTCGTGACCGGAAGAGGCTGTCAGACTTAAACTAGGAAATCCAAGTTGCACTTGAGGTCCAACTCAACCCAAAACCTTAATTCCGGGAATAAACCTATAAGAAGGTTTTTGCTGGCCGAAAATTACGGCTCCCCATAGAGAGAAAAGAGAGAACTAGGGTTTGGAGGATTCTATGGAGAAGATGGAGCTACAACGTGGATCCCAATCGTTCTTCATCGAATCTAAGGCTTCCATCACAAAGATGAGTAGTTAATTCTGTACTTAGGGATCTCATGAAGCTTTAGTAGATCTTCTTTGTATTTTCTAGTTTGATTCTTATTATCTTTTCGAAGACATGATCCTATGAATATGGTTTTGTTTTATAAAGAGTTGAGGGAACAGAGTTCCTTGACGTACATTCAGACCTACTTGATTGCTGTGCTTGATGGTAGAGATTCGTAGGATGGTTTTCATGTTGCTTTTGTGTATGCCTTTGAGATAATCTATGCTAGATGAAGATAGGTTGTACTCAGATTAAGTTCGAAGACAATCTATGCTAAGTTTAGATAGGTTATGCCTTAGGGAAGCAATCACATTATTTTAGGGATTCATGTAAGCTTAAGAAGCTGTGAATCCATAATGTCGAGATAAGAAAACAAGAGGATAACTTGTGAGGACCCATCCCTCTACTCCTGTGGCTCGTCGTGGACTGCAAGGGCAATTTGGTAAATTGTGCATTGTCGGTTTGTTTCACACTCACGTGTGCACACACTGACCATGTTTGTGGTAAAGTTTGGTTAGAATGGTTAGTGGGACCCGGGATCGAAAGATCCGGGCTTGGGCTTGAGTTCTTGCCCAAGTCTACCTTTTTGGACAAAAGAGATCGATCTTCACTAGCTAAGAGATCGATCTTCTTGTGCCAAAAAGTCAAGTGCGATCGTCATCAAGGATCGATCCTTCCCTAGGGAAAGATCGATCATTCATAAGTCGGTTCATTTGCCTATAAAGCAGACGAGACTTTCTTCCTTGAATCCTTTTGAAATCCGGAGATCTGGAGCTCAGATCTATCGATTTTGAAGGCATTTGAGGACGATCCAAGGCCTGGTAGCTTGGATTGAAGCTGCTCTTGCTTAGGTAGGGATTCCTACCTACAATCTTTTCGAGTTTTTGGTTTTTTCGGTTTGATTATGTTCTTTTGCTTAGATCTCTAAATACGCATGTTTGTTTCCCGTGATTTCACCGGTTTTGGACTCGTGGGATCTTGATCTATCAGATCCCAGAGTTTGGTTAAGTTTGGATGTATCTTCCGGCGGTATTTCTCGCCGGAAGTACGCCGGAGAACCCATCCTGATCAATCCTTCTAGAGGAAGGATCGATCCCTCTGGGTTGGTCATGCTGCGCCCGATGAAGGATCGATCCTCTGCTTGGAGAAGATTGATCCTGGGTCTTGGGTAGCATGGTTACCCTGCGTCGCGAGGAAGGATCGATCTTCCTGGGAGGAAGGATCGATCTTTCTTGGCGCGACAAGAAGGGTGCCCTCTGCTTCGAGAAAGATCGATCTTCCTGGGAGGAAGGATCGATCTCTTTAGCAGAGAGGATTTTTCATGGCTTTTGCCCGCGGGGCTTGGTATGTCGGTTTTTTTTCTTACTGCTTTATACCTTGTATATATGTTTAAGCATGTTAGCCCTATAATAGGGCATTGGTGAACCGGGGGAGTGATGACTCCCGGGATGTTTAGAATAAACGGGCGGGTAGCCCTACAGCTTTCCCTAGCCTTGCATGCCGGCGTGCGCAGAGGGCTTTATTTGTGATATCTATGAGCTGTTGTTTGCGGGTTTGTTCCCGGTGCAGGTGTTGTGGTGGACTGCTGACAGTTGGTGGGGGTACCACTGTAGTAGTCCCTAGACCTTATTTACCTGTTCACCACCCCGGGCCGGCAGGGTGCCGTGCCCAGACCTTGTTACTTATATCATCACATATTGTTGCATGTTTAACTGTATTACCCTGCTTATGCGCATATCATGCATTGTGTTGTGCATTAGTTGCATCTGTGTAGGGCGTTGCTGATTCGGGGTTTTCGGGTAGCCCGGATCTAGCTCTAGGACCGTTGCGGGTAGCTTGGTCCAGGACTCGATTTGTAGTATTCAATCGTTTTCGATGATAGGGTTAGATGACCTGAATACATGTTGCTTGATGATTATAGAGGTCGTGTCGGCCTCGAGCCAGATGTTGTCGGTGCAACCGGTGTCGGTTGTTGTCCTTTGGGGGCCGTCAGAGTGAGTCCAGCCCAGGCAGTGTCTGTTCCTGCCCGCAGTGGCGACCAGTGTGGGCCCCAATCCTTTGGGTGACCACAGATGGAACCCTCCGACACTAGGTGTATCCAGGATGGGCCCAGTCCTTTGGGGTGACCATGGTTGGGTATGCCTAGGGACAACGGCAAAGGGTTATGGGATCCTTGCTGCACACCCAAGTCTTGCTTGAGGGCGGCACTGTTGTGTTCCCTCCCTTATGAGTGTCGTAGTGTAGTGTCCCTGCTGAGCTTAGTGCTCACTCCTACCCGGGCTGCGTTTTGCAGGTGCTGGCGCTAGCTCTTCTTCGGTCGCCCCTACCGGGCCAGTGTTTGGTGACGTGGCGGCGTCTGGCGGTGCTTGAGGAGCGGCGATATCTGTTTTTACCTTTTGTTATAGATAGTCTCCTACGGGAGTGAAAAATGTATAATTTCCCTGTTTTGAGGTTTTATATTATATATCAGTTCAGTCCTATTCGCTTTCTTAATTAGTTTTAATTAATCCGTTTCTAAAACCCAAATCAATCCTTCTTCGCTTTAGGACTAGAGTGTTGAGAGTTAATTCTGATGTTTCTTTGTTAGTCAAAGTTTTCCCTGAGGACCGACACCCGTATTTCACCATTATTCTATCTTATTAATTTAGTGTTGAAAGAAAGGTTTACAAATTTCTAAATTACGCTTTGCATCCGTTTTAACGACGAAGTTTGTGAGCGATCAATTTTTGGCACCGTTGCCGGGGACTCTTTTGATTTATAATGGAGTATCGATTTAATTTTCTCTTAACTCTTTTCTAAGCGTAGTTAGATATTTATTTTTCTTTACTTTATTTTACATATTTTAGGATTTTTTTGACAATTTTTTGGAATTTTTGCAACATTGGAACGGATTTTTCTTGAAGAAAAACACAACTCGCTAGGCACCTGGAGCGACCGGTCGGACTTGAATCCGATCGATCGGACTTCGTTATCTGCTTTGAAGTGGCCTTCGAGTGAAGGAGTTGCGGTCTGGAGTGACCGATCGGACTGGAAACCGATCGATCGGAACTGCACAGTCAGCTAAGCCTTTTTGCTTCAAACCTTTTCGTTTCAATTGTTGTATTCCGGGTTTTGTCCCCTCCTCCGAATATTCTATTTTATTTTTCTCTTTTTATGTGATCTTGCATGCAAGGCAGACGATCCCTACATAATATGTTGGAACCTTTGGATCTAGAAATAGAGGCCACACTTCGAGCAGTTAGAACCTTAGGACAAAAATCTCTAAGTAATTACCAGGAAGACATAAGCAACTTGCAATTCTTAATGGCTGAACATGAGGAACATGTCATTGACCCTAATGATAATATGGGTAGGGGTGGAAATGATAACAATCATAGAGAAGTCCCAATTAGGAATCACTTCCTACCTGGACCTTATACCTATGCTTCTTGTATCAACCCACCTACCATCAATGCTACACATTATGAGATTAACCCTAACTGGATTACAGCCTTACCTTCTTTCTATGGGCGTGAGAATGAAGATCCTTATGTACACATTGCTAGCTTTCTTGAAATCCTTTCCATGTTCAAACTTCAGCATTTTAATGATGATGCCTTTAGACTCAGGCTCTTCTCTTTTTCTTTGAAAGACAAGGCTAAACATTGGCTTCAAACCTTAGCTCCAAATTCGATTTCAACATGGGATCAACTTCAGGATGCTTTCCTTAAAAAATATTTCCCTATCATTAAAACTCAAAATTATCGAACTATGATTATTTGTTTTAAGCAAAATGAAGATGAGATGTTTCATGAAGCTTGGGAAAGATTTAAGGATCTTCTTAGAGAGTGCCCCCATCATGAGGTACCTGAGTGGCAATTAGCCCATTCATTTTATAATGGTCTTAATGATCGGTATAGGACAATGGTCGAAGCCTGTCGCGGGGGTGTTGTTCTTACTAAACCTTGGACTGCTCTTTGGTAAATGTATGACAACCTTGCTGAAAATTCACAACACAATGCCTCAGTTTCTAGGAGTCGGTCTACCACTGTTCGTAATTCTTGGGGAATTCATGAAATTTCTGAATTCCAAAGTCTCTCGGCACAAGTAGCCCTCCTAACTAAAGATTTAAACCAGTTGAAAATAGGCCAATCTCTTGCTCAACAATTGCCTAACACTTCTCGTGAGACATGTGCCCTTTGTCTTAGCTCGAATCATCATATCACTGATTGTCATTTGGCTCCCAATTTCCCTGACTTTGTTTAGGAACAAGCTAATGCAACTTATGGTTTTTCCAAACCTCAAAATAACCCTTATTCGAATACTTACAACCCAGGTTGGAAAAATCATCCTAATTTTAGTTGAAAACCACAACAATCAAGTAATCTTTCTGGGCAAGGCAACACAACCAATCCTCCTGCTTTTAAGTACCCGCCTAAACCTTTTGCAAATTCAAACCCTGGGTAATCTTCACACTATCCACAGAATACCTCTCCTCCTGAATCATCAACTGAGCCCACTTTAAATTCAATCATGAGTACACTTTTAGAGATGAGAGGTGATATCAATAGGGATATGTCAGCCATGAAGGTCAAAATTTCAACTGTCAAAGGTGATGTCTCCTTATTGAAAAACAACTTATCTTCAACGATTCAATCCGTAGCAATTTTAGAAAAATAAGTTGGGCTGCTATTTAACAACTTGTCTATCAGAGAGGATGGGCATTTGCCAAGTCAATCTGTCACCAACCCGAGAGGCCAGCGCTGTGTAGAAAGCCAAAACTTCGAGAGTGCCAAAGCCGTTGTGACCTTTAGAAGTGGCAAAACAGTAGATAATCAAATAGGTGAACCTGTCAATCTGGATGATCAAACGCCCGATCCGAAGATCAAACATCCATCCCAAGCTGATTCTTATTTTTCACCTGATACTGGCCCATCTGATTCTAGAGAGCCTGATCCAACTAAATATATTCCTAAAGTGCCCTTTCCTGCAGCCCTTAAGGACCCATACCCAACCATCAAAGCTCGAAGAGCTATTGAGGAAATCCTTGAAACTTTCAAACATGTCAACATCAACATACCCTTGCTTCAGGCCATTCGTCAGATCCCTTCGTATGCCAAATTTCTTAAGGACATGTGCACTCATAAACGCCAGACAAAACCCAAAGGGGACAAGAAAATCCTTTTACCTGAACAAGTCAGTTCAATTTTGAAACATGACACACCACCCAAATTAAAGGACCCTGGTACCCCTACTATACCCTGTTGCCTAGGAGACTACCAGATTGATGGTGCCCTTCTCGACCTAGGAGCCAGTGTTAATATTTTGCCCTTCTACTTTTATAAGGAATTTGGGATGGAAGAGCTCAAACCGACACCGATCAGTTTTCGATTGGCTGATAGATCCATTAGGACTACTAGAGGCATTGTAGAAGATGTTTTAGTGAAGGTGGACAGCTTCTTTTTCCCTGTCGACTTTGTCGTCTTGGATATGGAACCCGCTGTTCTCTGTAAAAAAACCGTGCCTATCATCTTAGGACGTCTCTTTTTGGCTACAGCAAATGCGAATATCAACTGTCGAACTGGTGTCATGGATGTCTCTTTTGGCCATATGCATGTTAAACTGAACATCTTTAAGACTGCATGTTTGCCTTAGCGTGAGAATGAATGCTTCCATGTTGATAGTTTGATTGACTGCTTTGATGATAAGTCTCATGTTATAATGACTGATAGATTATCTGTAATTTCGAGGGCTTATGACTCTGATGACGATGAGGATTATGATCTTAAATTGCACAATGAAAGATTGTCTAAACCACTGGAAGAATATGATTCTGACAATGTTGGTAATGATGCGAAACTGCATGAAGATAGGTTGCCTACAATTTGGGATGAGTATGCTTCTGAAGATGATGATTATGATCTTAAACTGCATGATAATAGATTGCCTACAATTTGGGATGAGTATGATTCTGAGGATAATGATGTCGAATTAAAAAATGACATTATGTCTAATATTTTGAATGCCTATGCTTCTGAATCTGTTGATGATGTTAATCAGGACACTGCACAATCGAAAGATGACATCAAACCACACATCTTGCCCGAAACTATTTCTTGGGTGGTTGAGCCCATTCCACAGTTATCTCTTACTCTTGCACCTGATTTAGATCCTGGACAAGTTCGTGCTTATTATGTTGACACACACTTTTGCATAGATGTGTCAGTATATTCTAAACTTGAGCCACCACCTCCTCCTTTACTTATATTTGCACCATCGTCATTGCCTACACCCATTCTGAGATAAAAATCCCTTCCATGTTCACTTCCGGGTTCCAACATTATGAGGGACACATACCGTAGACCGGGTTGCAAGATGAAACATGATGATAGGTTGCCATTCATAAAGGGTGGAGTCTCTAGTTCACGTGTGGGGAGGAAAGAACTGATTGGCCTACATCATCAAATACTGAACTTATTGTGGGGCTAGGTTTGGTTTCAAGCATTATATGGCGGAATTTATTCTAAGTGGGGTGATCAATGTCATCGGATTGACGGATCCATGCTATAATTGCACCTTTTCGGGATGTCTAGCGAAAGACGTAAAATTACATGCTTGCTGGGAGGCAACCCAGTTTTTAGGAGTTCTTTTTAGTTTTTAGGATTTTTCTTATATTTTAGAATTTTTTTCCATGTCTTTTTCTAATTTTTCGGATTTTTCTTGCATTTTCTTGTTTTTCCTCTCTCCTCCCGCTCCGTTGGTTGATCGCGGCTCATCGTCCCGACTCGTCGGCTTGTCCCCGAGCCGTCACCACCCACCGCCCATCGCCGTCTCTCCGGCCGCCCTCATCCCTCCAAACCAGTACCATAACCTCCGCCAACCTTCCACCTCTTCAACTCCGTCCTCCTCTTCCTTCGAAACCGTCTCCTCCGACGCCGGTGAGGCCCACGGCCATCGTCGACACCTTCATCCACGGCCGCCCATTGCTCCCAAACACCTCAAAAAGTTTCCTCTTGTCAACACGAAGCTTCCTCCACCATCAAAACCATTCCTTGATGGCTGAATCATCGGCTTCCCCTCCGGCGGTCTCAACCTCTCCGACCACCTTCAATCCGCCACCTGAAAGCCAAATTCTTCAATCATACACCATAGGACAGTTCCTTTGCCTCCAACGATCCTTTCTCTGTCATGCCCATCCTTGATTGGCGCTCCGATCATCGGAATCCAATTCCGGCCGCCATCATCCTCCGCGCCGTTCACCGCCGTTCTGCCGCCTGGAGGCCTCGATTCTTCGATCAGAGCTCACCGGAGACCTCCTCAAACATCTACGATTCTTCCTATACCCTTCCCGTCCTCCGGCAATGCAATTTCACCGTTGATCCATCACCGGCGAGCTTCCAGCCGTCCGATGATTGCCTGGACACGATCTAGGTGTTCCATAGCTTCAATTTTCGACCGGATGGTCCCGATCTTCAATCAAGATGATATTATGGATGCTGAATATTTTTGGTGTTGTGCATGGATAATTTCATGTATTTTAATATTTTCATGTCTATAATTTAATTTTTGTGGATTGAATGCTTGTACAAGGTTGATATATCATGCTATTACAAAGGAGACTCTGCCGACATTTTCTATGATTCTAATACCTTTTTGGACTTTTATTTGTTATATTTGATCTTTTTGGAAAGGTATATATTCCTGTGACAGGTTATGGTGGGGAAGGAAATATTTATTCAATGATGGCCGTGCCTAAGCTAAAATTGGAAGAGAGATATCCATTTCTGAGGCGTTCATTATGGTTATCTCTACCCTTTATTTTTTTATTTATTTTTATGACTTAGTGTAATTGGGGATAATTACATTTAAGTTGGGGGGTTCATAAATTTCATGCTCATATTTTTTTTAGGGTAACCAAATATTATACATCCCTTGAATTATGTCGAAAGAATGAAATTATGATATGATTTGACAAATGTGCATGTTTTAGAAATTTATTTTATGAATTATTTTGAGACTTGTATGTCATATAAGAAATAGTAAATTTTTGCTATGTATGATATTATTTTTATACTTTAACACTTTTACCATGATCTAAGTATAGCTTGACATATCCTAATGCACATGTTCACTTCCATATGTTAAGGGTTTGATATTAGATTCTAAACATGATACTGGGATAGGTTTACAATTTTATGTCATGACACAGAAAATACATGAACACATGCAATTATCTGAGTATGCGGAAAAAAAGGGACTTTCAACAACCGGGCAGTGTGCCTAACCAGCATGGTGTTCGCGTAAAACGGTTGAATTTCCCGGGGGAAAAAAAGGATTTTCAACTTAGTAACCGGGCAGTGTGCCTAACCAGCGTGGTGTTCGCGTAAAACGGTTGAATTTCCTGAAAAAAAGAAGAGAAAAAAAAGGGTTTTATAGTTAGTAACCGGGCAATGTGCCGAACAAGATGTGTTGTTCGCGTAAAACAGTTGAAATTCCTGCAGAAAAAGAAAAGAAAAGAAAAATGAATAAAAGCAGAGATTGCTATGTGGTAAGTGGAAAATATGTGCTTGGATAGGATTGTGATCTTGAATAGTTGAAGTGTTTAGATATAATTGATACTCTGAAGAATGTGGAATCCCATTCACACACAGGAGTGTTAAAGTTATTTTTAATCATGATTAAATATGTTGAAGTGTTGGAAATATGTTATGACATGTTTTGATTTACTATGTTTTTATGCGACAATGAGTTGAAGGGTATATTTATGGATTGATTTCTAATGATATATTCAAGGGAATGTATAGATGTTTGTGGGTGTCATCCCTGAAAACCCTCAGGAGACTATAACTCCTCCATTGGGGTAACCCAGGGGTTTAAAGGCTTGTTGCACATGCTTAGTCTGATCGTGAGATCTATGAAAGTGGCTAGTTAGATTTACTGCTTTCTTTTTATATTGTCTTTGCTTGAGGACTAGCAAAGTGTAAGTTGGGGGGTGTGATGAGTCACTAAATATTCATACTTATACCCCTTAATTTACATTTGTTAGCCCGAGAGTGTTTGTATTTGATACTTTGTTAATTGATTTCAAATTTGATGAAGATTCAAGTTAGAAAATACAGAAAAGGACTAATATGTGGAAATTACGCTGCTCCGCTGTCAGTTTGAAAAGAATTCACCAAATTCTCCAGATAAATCCTAAATTCCTGAAATTTGGATGAATTATATAAGACTTCGAGATGAACAACGTTCATGTTGAACACTTCGCGAGATTCTGGACACATTATAGCAGTGTTCAAGAATATGAAGATAAACAGATGCTGGGAGACTGGTCTGTCGACGCTCCGGAGAATATTCGTCAAATATTCCAGATAAGTGCAAATAATGTCAAATCTTTGGGACATGATAGAAGACTTCCTAATCTACATCTTTCCTTTTGAGCACATGTCCAAATTCCAGACGGGTTGAACCCCGTCGCGACCGGAAGAGGCTGTCAGACTTAAACTAGGAAATCCGAGTTACACTTGAGGTCCAACTGAACCCAAAACCCTAATTCCGGGAATACACCTATAAGAAGGTTTTTGCTGGCCGAAAATTAGGGGTCCCCATAGAGAGAAAAGAGAGATCTAGGGTTTGGAGGATTCTATGGAGAAGATGGAGCTACAATGTGGATCCCAATCGTTCTTCATCGAATCTAAGGCTTCCATCACAAACATGAGTAGGTAATTCTGTACTTAGGGATCTCATGAAGCTTTAGTAGATCTTCTTTGTATTTTCTAGTTTGATTCTTGTTATCTTTTCAAAGACATGATCCTATGAATATGGTTTTATTTTATAAAGAGTTGAGGGAACAGAGTTCCTTGACGTACATTCAGACCTACTTGAGTGTTGTTCCTTGATATCTAGTTTGATTCTTGTTATCTTTTCAGCCAGTACTGTTGTTTCTGCTACTGAGTGTGACCTGACATGTGACCAGCTCGGCTGGAAGACCATTAGAAGGATTGTTCTCTGCCATTAGAAGGATCGATCTTCCCTTGGGGGGAAGAATCGATCCGTCTACGGCAGAGAGTGAAATTCTTCTTGGTTTTGCCCGTGGGGTTTTGCATGTACAGTTTTCTTTACTGTCTTATACCTGGTACATATGTTTAAGTATGTAAGCCCTGTAATAGTGGCAGTGGTGTGATGAATAAATTTTATATCTCGTAAGTATACGAATCGGTGCAATCAATATAGTAGCAAGACGAGTATCGTACCCACAGAGATTTGTAGAGATTATTAGAGTAAAACGCTAAAAACAGAAAAGAAAGAAAATAAGGAAGGGAAAATAAGAAATATGAAGTCTCGAAAATAGATGATCTAATAACGAAATAAGAAAACGATGGAAATATGATGGATGAATACTGAGGTTCCGATTTCACCATAACATCCTCATTCTATGCATTGAATCAATCAAGATCTTAGTTTAATTCCAATGATTCGTTCTTCCGGTATGATGATCCGTTCGATCACGGTCTTCACCAAGTACCCCCAATTAATCCTAGCTAATGAACCCATAACTAAGTCTTAACCAAGGATCAAATCTGGTTCGTTCGTTTTCTGGTCGTCCGTAAAGAGATTGATCTTCTATGGAAAGAAGATCGATCTTTTCTTCCCAGATTGTGGCTGCGCCCGACGCGGATCGATCCCACTATAGGTGTCGGATCGATCATCTTCTTCTCTATTTTCCGTAGCCTGGGTCACCCGAGTAGGATCGATCCCACTATAGGTGTCGGATCAATCCTTCTCAGTTGGAGGGATGGTTGGATGGATCCGTCTCAGTTGGATCGATCCTTCCATAGAAACTAGACTTGGAGGATCAATCCTACTCCAAATTCTCGAGTGAATGGAGGATCGATCCTTCTGTGATCATTCGAAAAGCATACGTTCTGTCAGGATTTAATTCCCGAGTCCGATCGATCCCTCTCCAGGTGTGCGATCAATCTGACTCCCTGAGTATTTACTGTTTTGCCATCCAGACTGCTCCCGTAACTTCCTCTAGGAAACTCGGAATCACAAACCGTAAAATTCTCCAGAAACTAGACTTCAAGAGCTTTCCAACTATATATAGCACATCATCTGGTTCTTCATGAGCAGGTACAGTTTAATCTTTCAAGTTGATCCATGTAATCTTTTCAGCTTCTTTGCTTCTTTTTCTTACATTTTCCAAACAACTATGTGAAGCAACATATAGATATAAAAATAGTAATAAAGATGTTGATTAAGGATAATAATCTAACAATTGAGATGGTCATAAGGCTATTCAGAGTGCACTTTCATGCACTCATCATGGTGAACCGGGGGAGTGATGACTCCCACGATGTTTAGAATAAATGGGCGGGTAGCCCTGCAACTTTCCTTAGCCTTGCATACCGGCGTGCGCCGAGGACTTTATCTGTGATATCTGTGAGCTGTTGTTTGCGGGGCTGCTTCCCGGTGCAGGTGTTGTGGTGGACTGCTGACAGTTGGTGGTGGTACCACTGTAGTAGCTCCTAGACCTTATTTACCTGTTTACCATCCCGGGCCAGCAGGGTGCCATGCCCAGACCTTGTTTGATATACAATCACATACTGTTGCTTGCTTACCGGTATATTCCTGCGTGTGCTCATAAAATGCATTGCTTTGTGCATTAGTTGCATCTGTGTAGGACGTTGGCGATGGGTTGATCGCCGATCCGGGGCTTTCGGGTAGTCCGGATCTAGCTCTAGGACCGTTGCGGGTAGCTTGGTCCAGGACTCAATTTGTAGTATTTAGTCGATTTTTGATGATGGGGTTAGATGACCTGAATACATGTGGTTTGATGTTTAGAGGTCGTGTCGGCCTCGAGCCGAGTGTTGAGGTGTAGCCGGTGTCCGGTTCACTATCTCTTTGGTAGAGGCTGTGCCTACTCAGCGGTGTTGGTTGCCCGCCTAGCAGTGTTGGTTTCCTGCTAGTGAGATGGCAGTGTCGGTTTCCTGCCTCGCTGATGGCGACCCAGCATGTGACCAGTTCGGCTGGGGACCATGACTGAGGCCACCTTTTAGGGACACGCGGTGGGGTTATGGGACCCATGTGTGTACCCAGCCTTTGCTTGAGGGCGACACTGTTGTGTTCCCCTCCCTTGTGAGTGTCGTAGTGTAGTGTCCATGCTGAGCTTAGTGCACACTCCTATACGGGCTGCGTTTTGCAGGTGCTGGCACTAGCTCTTCTTCGGTCGCCCCTACCGGGCCGGTGTTTGGTGACGTGGCGGCGTCTGGCGGTGCTTGAGGTGTGGCGATCGTTAGTTCTATTTCTTTTATTTAGTTAGCCTCCTACGAGAGAGATTTTGTATAACTTTTATCCTGTTAAGGATTTGTATATATTTCAGTTTCAGTCTTTGAGGTTTGTAATTGTATGTTAATACATGATGATTATGAATTGCTAGGGAGACCACTATGATTAGTGGGAAACCTCGCCAAAATTTCCGCAGTAGGTTAGGTTCCGGTTCGCGTCGCCCGGCCCGGTTGGGCCTACGCGGGTCGGCGGTCGACAGAACGCTCATTTGTCGTTGGTGATTGTGCAGATGGCGGGAGCTCGAGACCTGCCTTTGGTTATCAGTCGGGGTGGGGCATGACCCGGTCGGCCCGCCCGACCTAGCAGGGAGGTTCCTGCAAGGGCGGTATGAGCTCGACGGACTGAGCCATCACCAGCGATGGTTTCGGTCGCACGGGAGGAGATCCGTCTCGCTGAGGAGGGGGTTCTCGCTCCGATCGACGGGCGGGCCACGGCGGCGGTCACGATAGATTTCCAGTGGCTGAACTCGCCTAGGTTCAGCGGTGAGACTGGAGATCCGACCATGGCAGACGGCTGGCTCCGAGGAGTCACGCGCGTTCTCGACGCTCTCTTCATCACGGATGACCGGATCCGGGTCACCCTCGCGGCGTTCCAGCTCGATGGGGACGCTCTTGACTGGTGGTGCACCGCCCAGCACACCAGTTGCGGAGAGGAGCCAACTTGCGAGGAGTTCAGAGAGTTGTTCTTGGACGCGTACTTCCCGGAGAGTACGCGTGACGCTCTGTCTCGCGAGTACCAGTCCCTTTTGCAGGGTACTCGCTCAATGCAGCAGTATGCCATCCGGTTCACGCACTTGGTCCGTTTCGCGGGAGCAGTGGCTGCAGATCCAGTGGCCAGGGCACGGCAGTTCGAGTGGGGTCTTCGTCCAGAGATCAGGTGCCAGACGTGTTCCCACTGCTTTCTGATGCACTCAGCAGTTCTGAACTGTGCCTTAGTAGTGGAGGCGCAGTTGCGGGACGAGAGGTGCCGGGTAGTTCCACCGGCGTCCTCTACCAGCGTACTGCAGAGACCCCAGTTCAAAGGGGGATTCGGCAGAGGCCAGCAGCGGCGTCCACGACCTTTCCAGCATTAGTCGCAGCGCCCACAACAGTTCTAGCCGCAGTTGCCGAGTCCACCAGGCTAGTTTCTCCTGAGGGCCGGGCCGTCTGGGCAGGCTCCGTCAGGGGGAGGCCAGGGTCAGCAGCCTGGTGGCGTGTCGACCACGTGTTTCCAGTGCGGGCAGCCGGGGCACTACCGTATTGACTGTTCTTTGCGAGGGGCGCGGGGCGCTATGCCTCAGGGCAGTAGAGGTAGAGGGTTTGGTGCCTGGCAGGGGAGCGGTGGTGGGCGCGGGTCATGGCTGGACCGAGCCGCTCCAGGGCTGGAGGCGGCCAGCGGGGGAGTGTGTTTGCTCTTCCAGAGCGTGAGCAGCCGGACACCATCCAGCTTTACCAGCCGTCACAGCAGTACCAGCAGGCAGCGACAGAGCTATCCGTGCTCAGAGGTATCTTTCAGCTTTCTAGTTCCTTAGTAGATGTGCTGATAGACTTTGGGGCGTCTCATTCCTATATTGCTAGCATGTGTGTGCCATCGCTAGGATTAGAGATGAGTTGGCTAGAGGAGGCACAGTCTGTAGACTCACCGATCGGCGGGACAGCCAGGGTAGACCGGGTTTGCCGATCTTGTTCTTTGGAGGTTGGAGGCCTCCGTGTTTGTCTAGACCTGCGGGTACTAGACATGACGGGTTTCGATGTGATACTCGATATGGACTGGTTAGCAGCATACCGAGCTATCATCGACTGTGGTCGCCGACGGGTGGTCGCTTGGACACTTGACGGGACACAGTATGTGTTGTTGGGGGATCGGTTCGCAGCCGATTCCTTTGCTTGTGGTGTGGGGAGGCGTGGCAGCGAGCTCTCAGCCTTGTTGGCTAGCCTGTCCCTGTTCGGTTTTGAGGGAGTGCAGCAGAGCAGTTTTCCTAGGATCGTGTGCGACTACACCGACGTGTTTCCTGAGGTGTTGCCAGGGCTTCCACTGCCCAGAGAGGTCGATTTTGAGATCGACCTAGTACCAGGTACCGCACCGATCTCTCTCCCAGATTTCAGGATGGCACCAACAGAGCAGAGTGAGTTGAGGACCCAGCTAGACGAGCTTACCAGCAGAGGTTTCATCCGTCCCAGCATGTCTCCCTGGGGGGCGCCAGTGTTGTTCGCAAAGAAGAAGGATGGTACCCTTCGACTTTGCATGGACTACAGGCGGCTCAACAGGGTGATGGTGAAGAACATGTATTCGATGTCGAGGATCGACGACTTGTTTGACCAACTGCGAGGATCTTCAGTGTTCTCGAAGATTGACCTCCACACCGGCTACCACCAATTGAGGGTTCAGGATTGTAACATCCCGAAGACGGCTTTTCGGACTCAGTACGGCTTGTATGAGTTTGTGGTAATGCTGTTTGGGCTGACGAACGCACTAGCAGCGTTCATGGATCTCATGCAGAGGATCTTCTGGCCTTTTCTAGACCAGTTCGTGGTGGTGTTCGTCGACGACATCCTTATCTACTCATGGTCAGAGGCGGAGCACGAGCAACACTTGGCGACAGTGTTGCAGCTACTTCGGGAGCATCGACTTTATGCCAAGGCTTCCAAGTGTGAGTTCTGGTTTGCACAAGTGGGATTCCTTGGACACGTGGTGTCGGGAGCAGGGATCTCAGTTGACCCGGCCAAGGTCGAGGCAGTGGTACAGTGGCAATGTTGCGCCCCGGCCCAGAAAACCCATCCCGGACCGGGACACGAGGGGGCAAACCTACATCTACTGACAACCAACAGCGGAGACAGTTACAATAAACAAAAGGCGGAAGAAAATTTAACATCTACTATGATAAAACATTATAAACATCAGAGTTATACAAAGTTTACAACAATTACAATTATTCAAAAAGAAATAAATACATCGCCTGAGGTCTCCGCAAACACACAGCAAAAGCCCTCCTGGCCCTCAAACAAGGTCGGTTGGCGACGCGCTGCCGCAGGACGAACACCGGGGCTCATAGGAGAAGCGCTGGTACATGTACCTACAAACAATTCGGTCCAGGTAGGAATGAGCAAAAAGCTCAGTAGGGTTCTACTCTACGACACACACAAAGAAGGCGACTCCAACCGTACTAACTCTGTGCCAAGTGCTGAGGCCTGCCAAGGACCCCATAAATCCCGTCAGTAACCCGAAGGGCACCTGTCCAAAGTACGTCCTCCGACGGCCACAGGTGAGGGGTGGGCTTACTCCGACATTCCCTAACACCGGGTGGACAATGACGCTACCAGTAGGACACCCCTCTCCAAGCGGGATCTCCACACTTGGCGGAACAACCGTGGTTACGACAACCATCTCCCAGCACTCAAAGCAGAAACTCAATACAATCCCTAAACTCCAAATCAAGAACTAAGTCCTACCAGGGATCCCACACACCCCATCAATACCCCCCAGGGTTCCTGTCCATAGTACATCCTCTGAGGCCACTGTTTAAGGATTTGGCTTACTCCGACGATCCCATACACAGGGTGGACAGTGACGATACCAGTAGGACACCCATGTCGGGGTAACGGCGGCTAACACTTAGCTATTGATACTGGAGTCCTAGGGACAACCCCAAACCCACGATTAGCCTATCATGCCTATAATGCACAGGAAAGCAAGAAAAAAATAAAACAATAGAATAAACAGACAGATAATCAAGAATATAAACAGACAGATAATTAAGCAGTAAAGCAGATAGATGAAACAGTAAAGCATGCAAATTATATAACAACAGTTATAACAATATTAACAGATAGATATAAAGCAGTAAAGGTTTAAACTACAAGAATCCAATACTATAACGGCGCCCACGACCCGTAGACAAGCAACAACACATTCAATCGAAAATTCGGCATTATGACGGCGAAAAAGGCCGTCAACCGAAATTCCTGCAACAGGGCACACCCCTGGCCACAGAGCACAACAATACAAATAATCACAACTAACAATAAGCTAAGGCACACCTTCGGCCCGCTTATCAATCTAAACATCCCAAGGGGCATAACTCCCTTGGTTCAACCATAAAGCAGAAAAGGGCACACTGTCGGACCATCTAACAATCTATACATCCCAAGGGGCACAACCCCCTTGGTTCAACCATGAGCCCCACACGGGCTTAAACATGCGTATAATACATATTATAATTAACATCTAAAGCAATGGCATGTTCTATAAATTGAAAGCTAATTAGCTATTTACTCGTCAAAGAGAATACAGATTTGAATATACCGATCCTAGAGATCACTAGGAACACTAAATACATGAATCCTGAAGCATCAAACTCGATAGAACATCGAAGATCCATTGGAAAGCCAAATCCCGGATTGCTACAGTGACCACTGTTAAAGGCGACGAAAACTTTGCGATTCAACATCCAAACAACTTCGGATTTCAAATTAAACTTGGGCAGATATAGATTAATATATTGGGAGCATACTGGCCAAGAATTGGAGCTAATGGAAGTCTAATCTCCATAGATCAGACTAACCAATTTCTTAATCTCTGTTTCACAACAGTTTAGGAAAAAATTCGTCAAAAATCGTACGAAAATCCAAAAATCATGAAATCAGCAGCAATCGAAAGATAACTCGATGATCTACAACTTTCATCTTGAAAGTTTTGCGAGATCATGTTCACACAGCTCACAAATCGAGCTCGAACGTGACTGTTCATCGAAGAACAGAGCTTCCAAGAAAATCCGGGAAAAACATCCAAAAATCCGGATAAATCCAAAATCAAACCCCATGAAGGTTCAATCAATCACTAAGCATGTTCTAAGGAACTAATTAACACAAAGAAGACAACCAACAATCCAACCAAACCCTAGATCTAGCATATCTTGGAGATCAAGGTAGAAACCCTACCTTCAAACCCTAATCCAAGCTTCCTCCTTGCTAATCCATCGTCCTCCCTCGCCGCCGTCGTCACCAGCTCGCCGAAGAGCCGTCGAAGACCTCCCACAGCCGCAGCCGGCGCCAGAGAAGGAAGAAGAGATGCCGCGGGGGAGAGAGAGGGAAGGACGGAGGAGGGAAAGGGGCCATCGCCGCGCCTCCAAGTCGCCGGGGAAGGGATCGCCGCGGGAGAGAGGGAGGCTTGCCGCGGAAGAGAGAAGGGAAGGAAAGAGGGGTAAGGGTCGGGCACGGGTAAGCAGGGAAGGAAGAGAAGGAAAAGAAAAAGAAAGGAAAAGAAAAGGAAGAGAGAGGGAAGAGAAAGCTAAGCCACTTAAGTGGTTGAGCTAGTCTAGCTGAGTCAACTAATCGGACTGGATCCGATTTGACCCCAAATTGCGATCTCGCCGCAATCTCATCCGGATCTGATGATCGCGGACGCTCCTACTGGATCTATTCAATCACTTACATCAATCAAGGCTGTGCGTGCACACGCGAGTGTGAAACAAACCATCAAGGTGCAATTTACCAAATTGCCCTTGCGGTCCACAACGAGCCACAGGAATAGAGGGACGGGTCCTCACAGGCAAAGACCGAGGATAGTGTTCGAGGTCCGCAGTTTCCTAGGCCTGGCGGGTTACTACAGACGGTTCGTGCGGGACTTCTCCGGAGTTGCAAACCATTGACCAGACTGACACAGAAGGCCGTCCCGTTCGTGTGGGATGATACTTGTGAGCGAGCCTTCATGGAGCTGAGGACGAGGTTGACCAGTATGCCGATGCTGATCGTCCCCGAGCGAGGTGTTGGTTACAGTGTCTACTGCGACGCCAGCGGTGAGGGTTTGGGGTGTGTTCTCATGCAGGCGGGCCACGTAGTTTCCTATGGTTCTCGTCAGCTGAAGAGCCATGAGAGGAACTACCCAACTCACGACTTGGACCTAGCAGTGGTGGTCTTCGCACTAAAGACCTAGCGTCACTACCTCTATGGCGAGAAGTTCTCTGTCTTCTCGAACTATAAGAGCTTGAGGCACATTTTCACCCAACGTGACCTCAACCTGAGGCAGCGACGCTGGATGGAGCTACTAGAGGACTACGACTTTGAGTTGCATTACCATCCTTATAAGGCAAATGTCGTAGCAGACGTGCTGAGAAGACAGGTAAGAGACACTAGAGCAGCAGTTGCAGGGTTGTCAGCGTGACAGTGGCAGTCTCTAGAGATAGCGGGCCAGTTGGGGCTCGAGTTTGAGGATCAGCGATCCAGCAACTTTCTCTACACGGTGCAGAGTATGCCAGCGATTCTAGCCAGAGTATTAGAGGCACAGTGCAGTGATGCAGAGCTCGAGGAGTTACGCACATCGGCGGGCACGGAGGGCGCAGACGGAGATTGGATAGTATCGTCAGACGGAGGGCTACGGTTCAGAGGCAGAGTAGCAGTTCCAGCAGATCCAGTTCTACGAGACGATGTCCTACGAGAGTTCCACCACTCTCATTTTGCAGTTCATCCCGGGGGCACCAAGATGTACCAGGACCTGCGGCGGCAGTTCTGGTGGTGCGGGATGAAGAGGGCAGTGACGAAGTTCGTATCGCTCTGCCTTACTGATGTGCTGTCACAGGCACTCAAAAATAAATCTAATACTCTTCAAAACAAATGTAGTAGTGCGAGTACGAGTCGATCCCACGAAGAGTGTTTAGCCTAGTTTTGTGCTAAGTGAACAAAGATAGGGGGGTTTTAAACGTGAGGAAAAACAATAAAGAAATAATCTAAATAAAAGAAACAAGTTGAATCAAGAGAACAAACCTTGGTCTGGGTCAACATCCACCATCGGAATCCAACAACTGATCATACATGCAAGTATCAATCAATTCATACCATGAATATTCACCGTTCGAATTAAATTCGAATCTCTCCTCGATCATAGTTAATTAGAAACAAGCGATCTAATCAACCCTAACTACTAGACAACCTAAGACAAGCGCTGTAGATTTAATCTAGTAGCAGCGTTAAGAATAGGGAGATCGATGAAGCTAAACAACACAAGCACAAGCGGTTGCATTTAATTTAGTTGAATATTCTTCCTAAGATCTAACAAGATCTGATCAGCAGTAAATTATTAGATCCTAGTTGCTTCGCAGATTAGAGGGATCAAACAATTCCGGATTTGATATCCAACCTAGCAGTAGATCACAATGAATAATAAACTAGTAGCGCTCCTAGCAATTAAACAAGACAATCATGAGGAAAAACACAGAAGAATATTCAATACTCATCTATAAACTGAACAATAAAAATAAATTAGATCTCACAGTTTCATTGATTCCGAGGTTTCTGTCTCCTCGACCAAGGATCAAGATTTAGCCACGCAGGGCCATTGAGAACAATCCTCAAAAGATTCCAATAAACAAGATAAAACCTAGAAAAAATATAAAGGAGGAGAAAGAGCAGCCAAAAGTGTCCAAGAATCCCCCTCAAACCCTAGAAAGAGTCCTATTTATAGCCTCAATTGTATCCACCCTCGGATTAGATCACAATCGTTGATTTTTGTTGGGAAAGTCCGATCGATCGGACCTTGGATGCTGGATCGATCGGTCTCATTAAAATCTTCAACTTCTATTCACGCCCGAGCCCGATCGATCGGACTAAGGGAGTCGGATCGATCGATTTCGTAAAAATCCTTCGTCTCTGGCTCTTCCCGAGTTCGATCGATGGTCCGATCGATCGAACTGTGTTCCTCTAAAAAGCATACGTTCTGTCGCCCTTTAATTCCCATGTCCGATCGATCGAATTATGAGTGTTGGATCGATCGGTTGAGTAAAAATCCACTGTTTTTGACTTTTTTCGAGTCCGATCGATCGGATCATTGGTGTCGGATCGATCGGACCCCATAGGAGCGATGGAGGGATCGATCGGATGCATTGTGGCTGAAAAACACATGTTCTGTCAAGATTCTGCATAGTCCGATCGATCGGACCATGGGTGTCGGATCGCTCGGACTGTTCAGCTTAATACTGTTCTGCCATCCAGACTGCGCCATCGATACTAAAATTACCGTAACTTCCTCTAGGAAACTCGGAATCACGAACCGTAAAATTCTCCAGAATCTAGACTTCAAGAGCTTTCCAACCATGTATGGCACATCCTCTGGTTCTTCATGAGCAGGTGCAGATAAATCTTTAAAGTTGATCCATGCACTCTATTTAGCTTCTTTTCGACTTAAGGACTTCAATTGCATCCTAAATCAAAATATAAGAATAATGAGTGTATTTAGGAACTAAATAAGCACAGAAGAATAAGTATTAAGGGATAAAAATATCACATTATGCATTCTCATCACTTACCTGTCAGAAGGTTAAGGCAGAGCACCAACGGACTCCGGGGTTACTTCAGCCGCTTCCACTAGCTGAGTGGAAGTGGGAGTACATCACGATGGACTTCGTGACCGGGGTACCGAGATCTCCTAGGGGAAATGATGCGTTTTGGGTCATCGTTGATCGATTGACCAAATCGGTGCACTTCCTGCCTATGCGGACGACAGACTCGACGGACAGGTTGGGCAGCTTGTACGTCAGAGGGGTGGTCAGACTACAGGGAGTTTCAGTTTCTATCGTGTCAGACCGTGACCCCAGGTTCACCAACAGGTTCTGGTGAGGCTTTCAGGAGGCAGTTGGCACACTCATGACTTTCAGTATGGCTTTTCATTTGCAGACAGACGGGCAGTCAGAGCGGACGATCCAGATCTTAGAGGACATGCTGAGAGCATGTGCCCTCGACACCAGAGGTAGCTGGGAGGTGCACGTTCCCTTGGTGGAGTTCGCCTACAACAACAGGTACCAGTCCAGTCTTGGAGTAGCACCTTTCGAGGCGTTGTACAGTAGGTTGTGTCGTTCCCCAGTGTGCTGGACAGAGGTTGGAGAGGCTTCACCCACCGGTCCAGACCTCGTCAGGCGGTCGTCAGAGAGACTAGTGTAGATCAGGCAGAGACTTCTGACGGCTTAGAGCCGGCAGAAGAGTTGTGCATATCAGAGGCGACGGCCGTTGGAGTTTGCAGTAGGCGACCGAGTGTTCTTGCGAGCATCGCCGTACAGAGTTTCGGTCAGGTTTGGCAGAGGTGGCAAGTTGGCGCCGAGGTTTGTCGGCCCGTTCGAGATCCTAGAGAGGGTCGGTGAGGTAGCTTACCATCAAGATCTTCCTCAGCACATGTCAGCTGTGCACCCGACTTTCCACGTGTCGATGCTGAGGAAGTATCACCCAGACCCGTCTCATGTCATCAGGGTGGATGACATTGAGCTCGAGGCAAACGCGAGCTTCGTTGAGCAGGTGGTTCGAGTACTTGACCAGAGGGATCAGGTCTTGCGGGGCAAGACAATTACCTTGGTCAAGATACTGTGGAGGCACAGAGGCACCGAGGAGATGACCTGGGAGCGCGAGGCGCGCATACGGCAGGAGTTTTCGCAGTTGTTTTCTTCTCGAGGTGCCTTTTTGTCTTGTCTTCTAGTGTAGTTGTTTTATTGTTTCTGAGCCCTACCTTTATCGAAACTCGGGATGAGATTTTCTTTAAGGGTAATAGGATGTGAGGACTTTCCCCTCTACCCCTGTGGCTCGTTGTAGACCGCAAGGGCAATTTGGTAAATTGCGCCTTATTGGTTTGCTCCACACCCGTGTGTGCACACACTGACCATATTTGTGTTAGTGTTTGTTTTGAAAGGTTAGGTGGACCCGGGATTGAAAGATCTAGGCTTGGGCTTAAGTTTTAGCCCAAGTCTAGCTTTCTGCGCCTAAAGGATCGATCCTTGCTTGCTAGAAGGATCGATCTTCTAATGCCAGAAAGTCAAGGTGTGATCGCCAGGAACGATCGATCCTTCCTCTTGGAAAGATCGATCTTTCATAGGTCGGTTCATTTGTCTATAAAACGGACGTAACCTTCTTCCTTGAATCCCTTTTAAAATCTGCGTTCTTGAGCTCAGATTAGCCGGATTTCGAAGTGGTTTTCGACGATCCAAGGCTTAGCAGCTGGGATTGAAGCAGCTATTGCCTAGGTAGGGATTCTACCTATGTTTCTTTTCCGGTTTTGGCGTGTTTGAGTTTGATTGAAGCTTGTTTTGCTTAGATCTTGGTAAATACTTATTAGATTGTAGTATTTCCACCGGTTTTGGACTGGTGGTCCTTTGTACTACCAGTTCCCAGGGTTTTGTGGGAATTGGTAGAGTTTTCTGACTGTAATTCTCGCCGGAGGTTTGCCGGAGAACCCAACAAGATCAATCTTTCTGAGAGAAAGATCGATCCTTCTTTGTTGGTCATGATGAACCCGGGCATGATCGATCATCTGGTGAGGATGATCGATCCTTGTGCCTTGGGTAGCATGGGATCCTCTTTGTCGCGAGGAGGATCGATCTTCTTGGGAGTAAGGATCGATCTTCCTTGGCGCAGTAAGGAGGATATCCTCTATCGCGAGGATGATCGATCCTTCCTCCCAGGAAGGATCGATCATCCTTGGCACGATTTGGAGAGGATGCTCTCTGTCGCTTGGAAGATCGATCTTCCCTTGGGGGAAGGATTGATCCTTCGACGACAGAGAGGGATTTCTTCTTGGTTTTGCCCGCGGGGCTTTGTATGTGTAGATTTCTTTACAGCTTTATATCTGGTACATTCTCTTAAGCATGCTAGCCCTATATTAGGGGCAATGGTGAACCACGAGAGTGATAACTCTTGGGATGTTTAGAATAAGCGGGCGAGTAGCCCTACAGCTTTCCTTAGCCTTACATGCCGGCGTGCACCGAGGGCTTTTACCTGCGTGGTTTGTATCTGTTGTTTGCGGGGCTGCTTCCCGATGCAGGTTGCTGGTGGACTGGCTGGCCGTTGGTGATGTACCACTGCAGTAGTCCCAGACCTTAAATAATTGTTCACCATCCCGGGCCGGCAGTGTGCCTAGCCCAGACCGTGTTATTCTATCATCACATACTGTTGCATGCCTAACTGCTTATATTTGTGTATGTTCATTGCATGCATCTCTATTGTGCATTAGTTGCATGGTTAGGGCGTGGGCGATTTGTGGGTCGCCTTCCCGAGGCTCGAAGCTCGGATTTAGCCCTAGGATCGGGGTTGGATAGTTTGGACCCGGTTTGAATTGTGGTGTCCAATCAAACTTGATGATTGCCTTAGATGACTGGTACACCTGTTGGTTGTTGATTGTAGAGGTCGTGTTTCTCGAGTCGGATGCTGAGGTGTAGCCGGTGTCCCACTGTGTTGACTCTTGAGTAGAGGAGTTGCCTACTCAGCGGTGCCATTTCCCCCCTGCAGTGCTTTTCCCTGCTTGTGAGCCAGCAGTGTTGTTCCTGCTACTGAGTGTGACCTGACATGTGACCAGCTCGGCTGGAAAACCATGATCGTGGGCCTCAGAGACACGCGGTGGGGTTATGGGACCCCTGTATACACCCAGGTCTTACTTGAGGGCGACACTGTTGCGTTTCCCTCTTCCTTCTGTGTGTCGTAATGTAGAACCCTACTGAGCTTTATGCTCACTCCTACCCAGGCCGCGTGTTGCATGTGCAGGCGTTAGCTCCTCTTCGGTGGCCCCTACCGGGCAGTTGGTCGGCGGTGCGGCGGCGCCAGGCAGAGTTTGAGAGGTGGTGATCTTTTACGGCTTTATACCCTATGTTAGTCTCCTATGGGAGTGTTAATGTTGTATTTGAATCTTTCCCTCTCCGAGGATATGTATATTAAATTCACTTGGGTTTTGTAATTTGTAGTTCAAGGCTTCTTTAATTATGTTTTTTAAAATTGAGGGTGTTTGTGATGATTGTTAGGGAGACCAGTAGGTTAGAGGGAACCCTCGCCAATATTTTTTCGCGGTTTGTTAGGTTTCGGTTCTCGTTGCCCGGCTCGGTTGGGCTTTCGCGGGTCGGGGGCGTGACAATACTTGTCTTGCTGCTATACTGACCACACCGATTCGTATACTTACGAGATATAAAATTTATTCATCAAGTTTTTGGCGCCGTTGCCGGGGATTTGATTAGAGTTTATTAGTAGTGAATGTAAGGTCGCCGATCACGGAAAAAAAGTTGTTGCCCTTGAACGATAACATAGATAAAATTGGGAGTAAGAAGGGATCTAACAAAGATAGCATGTCCACATCAGATCTAGGAGTTCAAGAGGAGGAACAAGAGGAGATGGAGCTTAATAACAATGCACGTCCTCTGGAGGAGTACATGAGGCCTAATATTTCTACCTCACCTTCATGCACCGCGTTACCTGCAGAGGCTAAGAATTATGAACTTAAAAATCTACATTTTTCTATGTTTCCTGAATTTCATGGTTTACCTTCTGAATATACATTGACTTTTGTGAAAGATTATTATGTTACTTTTCAGACTTTTCCTCTAGGTGGCATATCAGAGCCGGTTCCCAGCCGGAAATTGTGCCAGCGAGGACACTGGGCCTCCAAGGGGGGTGGATTGTGAGGCCCGCTGGGTCTACCGTGGGACAAGATGCCTGCGCCTGGAGGGCGGGGCTGAGTCGGGTAGCCGGGTAAGCAATCCCACAACGCCTGGGTATGGTTCGGGGTTCGATATAAGTATATAGTAAGCCCTTAATAGACACAACGGGTTTTAAAGCCGTGCCGGCAGTGATCCGCCAGAAAACTCCAAGGTTAAGCGTGCTTGCCTTGGAGCGGTCCCGGGATGGGTGACCTACTGGGAAGTTTTCCCAGATTTCTGCGGTGAGCCAAAAGCGGACAATATTGTGTCGGGTGGGGCCCTCGGGTGGATCCTGGTCGGACCGGGAGCCCGCGGGGCCGGGGTCCAGTGGAGGGCCGGGGTGGCCGTTCTTTGTTATCCTTTCTCTCTCCACGCGAGTGTTTAGAGGCTACAGTTCCCTTAAGGGTTTTAAACGGGTTTTCTTAGCTCGATTAGTTCGCTGCATCTATGTGATTTCATTTGGATCAACTGCTGACCCTGGAGTTCTTATCTGTGACCCTTGTTCTTGGAGTGATGGTTGGACCATTTGCTGGTTAGGGTCTGTCATCCTTTGTTTCCTTGTGTCGGAATTAAACCAGTGGATTGAGTGGTCGTAGGGCAGTTGACTATTGCTGGTTGTCCATGTGTAATTAGTTACTTGCCGGCAAGGTGCTTGTGGTTTGCCTTTGCTGCTGAAGTTGGATAGTGGGTATTCATGATTGGGATGAGGACTATAGGGTCAATTGTAGCTGTCCCTACTAACCTTCAGCTTAATCAATGGAGTTTGGCTGAGATGGTGGTTTGATCGATAGTCGTTGTTTTCCTACGATGTTTCACCTCCATGTCCTCCCCTTCCTTGGAAATTGATTCTAATTCATCTTTGGGTATGTTTTATTGCTACTGAAATGTTGACCTGCTGGCGGTGGGTTTTCGTGTTTTTCGTCGGTTTCTAATTGGACTAATTGCGGGTTGATTTTAGGAATATCCTCTCTTAATTATTGTCGAATTGATCTGGTGTAATTGTTTGACCTAGTATCTCCGTGATTATTCATTATTCATTTATGCTAAATTGTTCCTTTAACAACTCAATCCGTGCAATCTCTTATTAGTCACGTCATTCATGTATTTCTGTATCATGCGTGAGCCTAGGGCTGGCGGTGTGGCCGTTTATATTTCTTTGTGGGAATGTTTATATTTTGAGGGCCAGTGGTGCCCTGTGAGCTAGTTAGCTGGGGGTGTGCCCATTGTACAATTTCTGGCTGACAGGCGGTGCATGCCGTCGTAATGCCGGAATTTGGACTGAAATGTGATAACACTGTAATAGGTTAGTTCTCTTTTATGTATTATACGATAAAATGGACATGCTTGATGAGATGTCATGTAGAGACACCTAGGCCTAGTTGTTTGAATAGGCTCATGCATGATGATTGCATTAGAGGCATTCAGGCTAGGTGGTAGGCGATGGATTCGATCACCGATCCGGGGTTCTCGGGTAGCCCGGATCTAGCCCTAGGACCGGGGTTTGGGGTAGTGAGGATTAGGATGTGATTGTCATCGAATGATCATAATTGATATCATTTGAGGTTATTGTTATAGTCGACCATGTTGGATATTATTGTATTTGAGGTGTAGAGGTTGTGTCGGGTCTCCAAGGCCAAGCGCTAAGGATGGTTGTCGATATCCCTGACATATGTGTCCCCGCGAGAGATGGTATGACTGGACAGGGTGGTACCTGGACAGGAGCCCGCAGTCTTTGTTTCCTCTCGTCTGTTCTTGGGTGAGGGTGGGACCTGAACAGGAGCCCTCGGGAATCGACGGGGTTATGGGACCCCTTGGCATACCTTAGGCTTAGGCGGAGAACGACGCAGTTGCATTTTTCCTCCCTTTCTGTGCAACGTAGAGTAGAACCCTACTGGGCATTGTTGCTCACCCTACCTGGGCTGCATCGGCGATGTAGGTCGATGCAGTTCCTTCTTTCAGGTGTTCCTTTAGAAGATGGCGCGGTATTTCGAGAAGATTGAGGACTTGGAGCGTTGAGGAGTTCGTCAACAGATAATTTCCAGCTTTAATTTATGATGTACAAATTGATGTATAAATCGATATATAACTTGATGTATTCGAGGACATGATTGTATGATCTTTAATTTAGTTGTATTTGAGAAATGTAATAATTAGTTATTTCCCATGTTATCATTGTACAAGTTGAATTCGGAATATTATGAAATGTACAGGTTTCTTGTGTTATAATTATAAAGGAGATTCTGCCGATTTTTTTGAACTTGAGGATTAAATTATTTAAATTCATAGCAGTTATACTCTTGTGCGCCCATTGATGATGTAAACAGGTTTAGGTGGCTCACGCCTCGATCTGGATGGGTTTTCTGGGTCGGAGCGTGACATGGCATTACTGAAGATCAACTGAGAATGCGATGTTTTCCTTATACCCTAAAGGATAAATGTCGCACCCCGACCCGCGAAAGCCCAACTGGGCCGGGCGACGTGAACCGGAACCTACAAAACGTGGGAAAAGATTACGAGAGTTCCCTCTAACCTATTGGTCTCCCTAGCAATTCACCAAAAGCACCCTCAATTAAAAGACAATAATTTAACAACATCGAACCACAGATTTAAAACTCAAAGTGTTTAACATACATATCCTCGGAGAGGGGAAGATCCAAATACAACATTACTCCCGTAGGAGACTAACTAACCAAAGGTAAAAGCAGTAAATATCGCCACCTCTCAAAGTCCACCAGGCGCCGCCGCACCGCCGACCAACTGCCCGGTAGGGGCCACGGAAGAAGAACTGATGCCTGCACCTGTAAAACGCAGCCCGGGTAGGTGTGAGCACTAAGCTCAGTAGGGATCTACACTACGACACACAGAAGGAAGAGGGAAACGTAATAGTGTCGCCCTCAAGTAGGATCTGGGTGTATACAGGGGTCCCAAAACCCCATCGCGTGTCCCTGGTGCCCAGGAGCAGCACACAGTAAGCTCAACAAACACTGCTGACTCACATGCAGGGAACCGACACTGCAGGCGGGAAATGGCACCGCTGAGGGGGCCTCTTCACCACTCAAGAGTCAACACAGTGGAACACCGGCTACACCTCAGCATCCGACTCGAGGCCGACATGACCTCTACAATCATCAAGCAGCAAGTGTACCAGTCTTCTAAGCCTATCATCGAATCGACTGGACACCACAATTCGAACCGGGTCCAAACTGCCCAACCCCGGTCCTAGGGCTAAGTCCGCGCTTCCAGCCTCGGGACGGCGACCCAAAGATCACCCACGCCCTAACCAATGCAACTAATGCACAAATCAACAATGCATGTTATGAACATACACAGATAAGAAGTAAAGCATGCAACAGTATGACAAACATCATATAAGTCAACCGGATCGCTGCAGCGGTACTACCGACCGCTGCCAGCCGATCCGCAGCGGGTCCCGGCATTATGACGGTACCGCGACCGTCAACCGCGAACTCCTGCAACGGGAAGCAACACCGAAAACGATGATGAACAGTAAACAATATAATATTATATTCCGAAATATAATATTATAATCAAAAACACTCAAAGCCTCTACTTAGGGGCTAATTGATCCCGTCGATCCAACGTCCAAACGACGTCGGATTCACGAGCCAACTTAGCCATCAGTAGGTGTATATACCATGATCAACATATCCAAAATCCATAATCATCCAACGGTTGGATTAACGGAACAACACTAATCAAAACCGCTAATCAAACTAACTTACCAATTAATTGCTGCAATGCAGCCCTCCAGTAAACAATTCATAACAAATCGTAGAAAAATCAGATAATTATGAAATAAGTTGGGTTAGAGAGTAGATTCAATGATCTACAACCCTTATGCTCATCACAACCCAAGAGCATGTACGTACCGGCCGAAAAACCCGCCGTAAGCCGGCTGTTCTTCAAGAACAGCAGAAAACAGAGAAACTGAGCTTAATCATGCATAAAACCTACTAAGATCTCAACCAAAGATCATAAAACCCATACCAGAAATTCTAGTAGGTATGAGGAATCCAACAAGACAAAGATCAATAAGATCCAACGGCTAGATCTAAAGAAACGTATTAAAGAACACAGTAGGTAGAAGAACCTACCGAAGAACGCTAATCCCGGCTGATCCCTCGCAACCAGTCATTAACAAGCCTCGAAACCACACCAGGAGCCTTCCTCTCATTTCCATGGATCCAACGAGCCTTAGAACGCCCAATTTGATGGTCGAAGGAGGGAGAACGGAAGAGAAGAAGCTCGCCGGAGGGAGAAGAGAAGAAACAGAGCTTCGAGAGAGGAGAAAAGAGAAGAAGAAGAAGAAGGAAGGAGGGGAAGGAGAAAAGGAGGAAAGGGGGGAGGGGACAGCCGGGGGAAGGGGGAAAAAGGCGAAGGAGGGGAGGGAAATTCCTCCCCTTCTGACAGGAGAGAGCGACGGCCAACGGCGGCCGTCCTCGTGAAGCAGAAAAGCCACCGACGCGATTCCGATCGATCGCTCCAAGGAGCGATCGATCGCTCGCGCCCCTGATCGATGCCAACACCAAGTCGGATCGATCCGAACGGGCTGGATCGATCCAACACCAAGTCGGATCGATCCGAGTGGGTCAAAACCCACCGACTCGCTCACGAGTCCAATCGATCGCTCCGAGGAGCGATCGATCGCTCAAGGGTCGTCAGCTGCCCAAAGGCAAGCTTCCGCGCGCCCGAACTGGGATCTTCCGATCCTGGGTCCACCTAGCCATTCTAAACAAAACTAACACATACAAGGCCAGTGTGTGCACACGCGAGTGTGAAACAAACCAACAAGGCGCAATTTACCAAATTGCCCTTGCGGTCTACAACGAGCCACAGGGGTAGAGGGACAGGTCCTCACAATAAAGCCAAGAGATGGCTGATGTCATTGTCTCTTGGATCACTCACTAATTGGGATTCAATTTATAACAAGCTTGTTAGCAAATTTTTTTCCCATGCCATGACTACCAACTTGAGGAGGCAAATTCCAAATTTTCAGCAAGCTGATGGAGAACCATTCCATGAAGCATGGGATAGATTTAAAATGCTTTTGATGCAATGCCCCCATCATAATTACTCTCTAGAAAATCAGATGCAATATGTTTATGATGGACTAAATCTTACTTGTTAGACTATGACAGATAATGTTGCAGGTGGAGCGATGTTCAAAAAGACACAACCAGAGGCATATGAAATTTATGAGATGCTGGGATCCAACTCACAATAGAGGTACACGAGGAATAAGGCGAGAGGCATCTATGACCTGAACTAGAATGATGACATGACAAGGCAGATTGTAGTCCTCAACAAGAAGATAGACGCAATGATGTCCACACAAGCAAAACCGGTTGAGGTTTGTTTAATTTATAATATTGTTGGTCATAGGTTCGATTCATGTTCTTCTGGTAATAAATTTCCTGAATATGTGCAAGAACAAGCTAATTTGATGAATGCTTATAACCCAAGACCTAGATTTGACCCTGATCGCTCACAAACGTTGTCGTTAAAACGTTGCAAACTCAATCAAATATAAATTTATAATCCTTATTCAATCACTACACTACTAGGTAGAATAGCGGTGAAGTCGGGAGTCGATCCACAGGGAAAACGTTGGAAATCAAAATCAATTCTCATAACCCTAAAACTAAAGAAACGAATCAAAGATAGAATAGAGTTATCTAAACTAATAAAGAAAAGAAATAAAAGGTTGATCAATTTGAATCAATGGAGTAGTTACTTAAGAGTTATTCAATCCGCCCTAGTTTCATTATTAGTCTTCTCTAGTTATCATCTTGTTCACTTCTCTCAACATTATGGATCATATGGCTACAAGCTCACATGAATCCCTAAAAGAAAGTTAATATTCCCAACGACATAACCTATCTTTGCTTCGCATAGATTGTCTTTTGTCCGATGATTACCTTAAATTATACTACTCCTAATGACCTTGGCACAACCTATCTTCGCGTAGCATAGCTTATCTCAAAGGCAAACCAATAACTTCATGAAAACCATCTCATAAATCTCTACAATCAATCACATAAATCATGTAGGACTGAAAGTACATCAAGAGAACTCTGTTCCTTCAACTCTATTAACAATAAAACCATATTCATAAGATCATGCATCGAGAAGTTCACAAGAATCAAACTAAAGAAAAACCAAAACTACACTAGGGTTTCATGAATAATCCTAAGTACAATAATTAGCAACTCATCTTTTGGATGAAAGCCATCGGGTTGGAGTAGGAACCTGTCACCATCCACATCCTCTCCGTCTTCTTCTTCCTCCTCCAAAGATTGTCAAAAAGATGATAAATTCGGCTGGAATAACCCCTTTATATAATAGAAACCCTTAATCCCGGAATTAGGAGTTATAGTTGAACTTAAACTCTAATTTTCCTAAATTCCGGGTTGATGACGTCATCGGAGCGATCCATCGGACTCAAATTCGATCCATCTCTGTAGTCGGTTTGACTGGGTCATTAACTGCCACGTC
The DNA here is from genome assembly GCA_963920575.1 of Narthecium ossifragum. Classification (NCBI taxonomy): domain Eukaryota; kingdom Viridiplantae; phylum Streptophyta; class Magnoliopsida; order Dioscoreales; family Nartheciaceae; genus Narthecium; species Narthecium ossifragum. The sequence goes on from OY986966.1 coordinate 12,142,344, forward strand.
ATCAATTAATTTCAGCCTTTCTCTCCAACTTCCATACTTCTGACTTTGATTCAAAATCTGGCACCCATGTAGACCGAATCTCACAAAGTTTTCAACATGCATGTTGTAGATCCTGAAGTCGTCTTGCATATCCCAGAATTTCAGAATATTTGAAATTGTGTAGAATTTCTGGTGATTTATTTCCAAACAGTCGACGAAGCAGTCTTTTTGCAGAATTTAGTGATTTTTGGCCGAATTTCTTGTATTTCTTCTCAAATCATGATTAAACCTGAAATCAACTAACAAACTATTAAATACAACTACTCTACGCCTAACAAAGGTAATTTAAGGAGTTTAATTATGAATAATTAGTGACTTATCAGACCCTTATGTAAATACTTACAATCCTGGTTGGAGGGAGCATCCGAATTTTTCATGGAAAAATACTGCTAATGCTAGTATGCCTTTTGCTAATCAGTCTAACCCACATGTTAAGTCGTCTTTGGAAGCGACTATGTTAGCTTTTATGTAGAAAATAGATTCAAAGATGGAACGACATGATTCGACAATTGTTCAACATGAAGCAGCATTGAAGAATGCGGCAACATCCATTGGAAAGTTAGAGGTTCAAGTACGACAGCTTGTAGATGCAATACGAGCACATGTTCCAGGCAAATTTTCAAGCCAACCTGAGAAAGCTGAAGCAGTTACAGTTCTTCGTTCAGGTAAGATAATTGATAATAAGATTAATGCTGAAGTTACTGATGAATGTAGTGATGATAAAGTTGAGGACGTCGAGAGGGAGGAGTCCTCGGAAAGGCCACATCTGTTTCTGAGCATGAAAAGAGAGCAATTTCAGATTCTGAGGTTCATCATAATACTACTCCTACATCATTTGTGCCACCAGTTTCTTTTCCAGGCCGCCTGAAGAAAGACAAAATGGATAAGTCATATTTTGAAATTTATGATATTCAATCTAAGGTTAATGTGAACTGACTATTACTTGATGTGATCAGGAACATACCAGCCTTTCCAAAGTTCTTTAAGGAACTAAGCACTTATAAGCGTAAGTATGAACCTCATGAAAACGTGATGGTTTCAGAGACGGTAAGCGCAGTACTACAAAGGAAGCTTCCACCCAAGCTGATGGTGATACAAAAATAGGGGAGGCAATGCTTGATTTAGGAGCCAGTGTTAATTTGATGTCTTATTCTATTTTCCTTCAGTTAGGTGTGGGTTAATTAAAACCTACTACGATGTCTCTACAACTTGCAGATCGTTCAATTAAGTATCCATTATTCATGCTGATTTTGTGATACTGGATATGGATGATGCACCTTTGAATGATAGAAATTTACCTATTTTATTGGGATGTCCATTTATGGCCACAACCAATGTCACGCCCCGACCCAGAAAACCCATCCAGATCGAGGCGTGAGCCACCTAAACCTGTTTACATCATCAATTGGCGCACAAAGTATATAACTGTTATGAATTTAAACAATTTAGTCCTCAAGTTCAGAAAATTATTTCGGCAGAATCCCCTTTATAATTATAACATAAGAAACCTGTATATTTTATAATTTTACAATTTCAATATCATCACATTTCTCAACATCTACAGTAAAGAATATTACAACATCTCTCAATTACAACTGAATTAATAATCATACAATTCTATTCTTAGATACATCAGATTATACATCAATTTATACGTCATTGATTAAAACTGTGAATTAACTGTAGAAGAACTCCTCGAAGTTCCAAGTCCTCGATCACCTCGAAATATCGCGCCATCTTCTAGAAGAACACCTAAAAGAAGGAACTGCATCGACCTGCATCGCTGATGCAGCCCAGGTAGGGTGAGCAATAATGCCAAGTAGGGTTCTACCAACTGTTGATTCCCTAGGGCTCCTGTCCAGGTCCCACCCTCACCCTAGAACAAACGAGTGGAAACAAAGACTGCGGGCTTCTGTCCAGGTTCCACCCTGCCCAGTTATACCATCTCTCGCAGGGACACACATGTTAGGGACATCGACAACCATCCTTAGCGTTTGGTCTCGGAGATCCGACACGACCTCTACACCTCAAGTACAAGAATATAATACATAGTCAACTATCGCGATAACCTCAAATGTAAGTAAACATAATCATTCGATGACAATCACGTCCTAATCCTCAACTAACCAAACCCCGGTCCTAGGACTAGATCCGGGCTACCCGAGAACCCCGGATTGGCGATCGAATCACTCACCTACCACCTAGCCTGAATGCCTCTAATGCAAGCAAATGCATGCAATGTTCACGCACATACAAATAGATCAGGACATGCAACAGTATGTCAAACATCATACAGGGCTAGGCATAGCTCCAAGCTTGCCAGGGGTAAACATAGCAAGGGTCTGAACAAGCGAACATACATTCTAGCATTACAACGACGACCACATGTCGTTAACAAGCAACAACACATTCAATCGGAATTTCGGCATTACGACGACTTAAACGGCCGTCCCCTGAACTTCCTACAACGGGGCACACCCCCGACCGCCCAGATAATAATAACAACCAGTTAAACAAACTAATACAAGTGGCACACCAGCGGCCCACTAATTATCTACACATCCCAAGGGGCATGAGTCCCTTGGTTCAACCACAAGCCACGAGGACCTGTCCCTCCATTCCTGGGTCGACCGCCTGGGTCGGGCCCGTGGCTCGTTGTGGACCGCAAGGGCAATTTGGTAAATTGCGCCTTGTTGGGTTGTTTCACACCCGCATGTGCACACACTGACCCTGTTTGTGTTAGTGCTTGATTAGAATGGTTAGGTGGACCCGGGATCGGAAGATCCCAGCTCGGGCGCGCTGAAGCTTGCTTTTGGGCAGCTTGCGGCCTTTGAGCGATCGATCGCTCTAAGGAGCGATCGATCGGACACGTTAGCAGAGGTTGGGCAGTTGGGCTTGGAGAAGACATCCGTCGTGGCCATCATCCTCCCTTGTCAGGAGAAGAGAGGACCTCTCCTCCCCTTTCCCTACCTTCCCCCAACCTTCCCCGACCTTCCCCTACCTTCTCCTTCTCTTCTCTTCCTCTTCTTCATTCTCTTCTTCCCCCTTCTTTCTCTCTTCTTCCCGGTTCTGGTTTGCTCTGTTTTTTCTTCCGGCAGCCCACCTTCATCTCCTCCGTTCTCCCTCCTTCGGCCACCGTTTTGGACGTTCTAAAGCTTGTTGGATTCGTGGCGGGCGTGACGCACGGTGTGGGCCAGAGCGGTGGACTAGTGCCTCAATTGGGGCAGGTACCTGGGGCAGACGCAGGAGTTGGTAGCTTCAGCAGCAGCCAGTTTTAGAGCCACCACCTTCAGCTTTCGGAGCTTCTTGCAGCTTGCGTTTTCCTTTGTGGCTCTGAGTTTTCACCCTTGCGACTCGTCCCCGTGTAGCCGTGCCGGCTTGGGACCTGTGTCGAGTGTGGCTTGTGAGTAGCCACCGATTGGGATAAGAGCTTGGGTTGGTTGCTCTTGTCGGGGCATTTCCTAGAGGTTGGGAACCTCTAGGTGTCCGTCACCCACGTGTTGTGCACGTTGGGGTTCGACGGCTTCCTCGGTTGCGTCGGTTGGTTGCGCACCGGGTTGTGCTTCCTTGGCCGTGGGAAGGTGTCGTGAGCACACCTAACGGCGCTGTTTTGCTCTCATTGAAGATCGCGGTTCGGCGATCCTTCTGCTTGTCGAGAGCTGGGGTTTGTTCACCGGCTGTAGTGAACTCCTTCCCCGTTGTTTTCGAGGGTGCTCTGGAGAGCAACTTTACCCTCGTGTTGTTATTGTTGTTTGTGCAGCTGTCCTTCTTGAGGAGCTTTCTAGTTGTCGCCTTCGCGGGACACAGAGTTCGAGGTCGAGATTCCTTTGGGCGGTTGTGAGCGTTGCGAGTTTGCATGTGGATGGCAGCAACATTTGGAGAGTCGAGGACTCAGTCAGCCGAGTCGGTAGCTCGGGATTTCGTTCGCCCAGGTGTGTTACCTCAGAGTGTGTTCCGGTTCTCATTGTGGATGGTTCCCTCCATACATGCATGGGCGTCAGGTAGCTAGCCAGTGTTGCAGCACAAGGTATGCGCCCGCTGCAGTGTAACTGTGATATGTTAGCAGTTGAGAGACTCGTCGACCCCTTCAGAGTTTGACCTTCGCATCGACTACACCAACTGAGGATTCGGGATTGTGACATCCCGGAGGCAGCCTTCCGTACGAGGTACGGACTGTACGAGTTCACAGTGATGCCGTTTAGTCTTACGAGCGCACCAGCAACTTTCACAGATCTGATGTAGAGGATCTTCAGGCCGTACCCTGATCAGTTGCAGTAGCGTTCATCGACAGCATCCTATTTACTGGCGCGTTGAGGAGGAGCACCATCGATATTTGGCGTTTGCATCGCAGTTGCCGAGGGTGTATCGGCGTTATTTGGCTCCCAGCGCGAGGTCTTGGCCTTTAGAGGCAGGTTTCGACGGACGGGCAGTCTCAGCGGCAGGCAGATCAATTGATTCAGCCGGGCTCGACACAGATGTGCGACAGTAGAGGTTGAAGACGGTGTTCAAGATTCAGTAGAGGCATCTCCAAGACTGCGTGACAGTTGACCAGAGTGACCAGGAGACCGAAGCTTTTGCCTTAAAGTCATTGAGTCAGTGTCTTTAAGGGTATTAGCCATCAGCAGTGGTTAAAGAGGCTAGAGTAGATTTGGTGGATTTGTCAGCTCATCAGAGACAGACAATCAGTTGGATCAGATTTCAATGATCAGATTCCAGATGACCTCCCCTTCGGTGTTTGCAGCATCCCAGTTCTCCCGGCCAGAGTGATATAGACCCAGGGTATATATTCGGAGCTCGTGGAGATCCGTGTTGTGGTTGGTACCGAGCACATGGTAGAGGGCTGGACAGCGTCAGCAGATGGCAGGTCGTGCTTAGGTAGCAGTGTTGCAGATTCGACAGACCCATTACAGCCCGTTCCAGTATCAGAGTGGGAGCGGAAGCACATCATAGCGAACGTCATCACCAGATTGCAGGAGGCTGTTAGGTAGAGTACGTCCCATTGCAAGAGTTTTCCTTTTCCAGCAGCCATCAGTCCAGACGGGTGCAGTGCCATCCTAGGTGTAGCACGACAGTTCGTGCCGTTCATCCGATTGCTCAACCGACGTTGTTGAGGCACCATCCACCATCCCAGACGTCGTCAGACAGTCCTCAGGGAGATCAGCACAGAGCAGACGAGAGAGCTACTCAGGTCAGAGGCGATGATCTTTGGAGTTCTCAGTCCTGATAGGGTGTTCCTGAAGGTTCCTCCGTGCAAAGGATCAGCCAGAGTTGGCAGAGAGCAGAGACCAGACGAGGTGGAGGCCGAGACAACCCTACCCCGAGAGTCTGCACCAGGACCATGACGGCGTGGAGCGACGATGACATCGAGCCTATAGAGTTTCCTGACGGCTTTAGGAGACAGTTGATAGTACCCCAGAGGTAGAGTAGCAGATCCAGAGTTGCACGAGGACATCCTACGTGAGGTTCACTCCTCTCCTGTTGCTGCTCATTTAGGAGGCATGGAGATAAATCATGGATTTCGTCGTCAGCTTGGTTGGCATCAGATACAGAGGTTAGGTGCAGAGATCAGATGCAGAGATTAGGTGCAGAGATCAGATACAGAGATTAGATGCAGAGATTAGGTGCAGAGACCAGATGCAGAGATTAGGTGCAGAGATCAGATACAGAGATTAGATGCAGAGATTAGGTGCAGAGATCAGGTACAGAGATTAGGTGCAGAGATCAGATACAGAGATTAGATGCAGAGATCAGATGCAGAGATTAGGTGCAGAGATCAGATACAGAGATTAGATGCAGAGATCAGATCCAGAGACCAGATGCAGAGGTCAGGTTAGCACACATGAGATGAGTATGTGTGCCACATAGCAGTTCACTCGTCAAAGAGGTGGTCAGACTACACGGAGTTCCAGTTTCTATCATGTCAGACTGTGACCCCAGGTTCGCCAGCAGGTTCTGGCGAGGCTTTCAGGAGGCAGTTGGCACACTCCTGACTTTTAGTACGGCGTTCCATCCGCAGACAGACGGGCAGTCAGAGCGGACGATCCAGATCTTAGAGGACATGCTGAGAGCATGTGTCCTCGACGGCAGAGGCAGCTGGGAGGAGCACATCCCCTTGGTGGAGTTCGCCTACAACAACAGCTACCCGTCCAGTCTTGGAGTAGCACCTTTCGAGGCGTTGTACGGTAGGCCGTGTCGTTCCCCAGTGTGCTGGACAGAGGTTGGAGAGGCTTCACTCACCGGTCCAGACCTCATCAGGCGGTCGTCAGAGAGGTTAGTGCAGATCAGGCAGAGACTTCTGACGGCTCAGAGCCGGCAGAAGAGTTATGCAGATCAGAGGCGACGACCGTTAGAGTTTGCAGTCGGCGACAGAGTGTTCCTGTGAGCATCGCCGTACAGAAAATCCGTCAGGTTTGGCAGAGGTGGTAAATTGGCGCCGAGGTTTGTCGGGCCGTTTGAGATCCTAGAGAGGATCGGCGAGGTAGCTTACCGCCTGGATCTTCCTCAGCACATGTCTGCTGTGCATCCGACGTTCCATGTGTCGATGTTGAGGAAGTATCACCCGGATCCATCTCATGTCATCAGGGTGGATGACATTGAGCTTGAGGCAGACGCGACGTTCGTCGAGTAGCCAGTTCGAGTACTTGACCGGAGGGATCAGGTCTTGCGGGGCAAGACGATTCCCTTGGTCAAGGTACTGTGGAGGCACAGAGGCACCGAGGAGATGACCTGGGAGCGCGAGGCGCGCATGCGGCAGGAGTTTCCACAGTTGTTTTCATCTCGAGGCACCTCTTGTCCTATCTTCTAGTGTAACTGTTTTTCTGTTTCCGAGCCTTACCTTTATCGAATCTCGGAACGAGATTTTCTTTAAGGGTATTAGGATATGAGGACCTGTCCCTCCATTCCTGGGTCGACCGCCTGGGTCGGGCCCGTGGCTCGTTGTGGACCGCAAGGGCAATTTGGTAAATTACGCATTGTTGGGTTGTTTCACACCCGCGTGTGCACACATTGACCCTGTTTGTGTTAGTGCTTGATTAGAATGGTTAGGTGGACCCGGGATCGGAAGATCCCAGCTCGGGCGCGCAGAAGCTTGCTTTTGGACAGCTTGCGGCCCTTGAGCGATCGATCGCTCTAAGGAGCGATCGATCGGACGCGTTAGCAGAGGTTGGGCAGTTGGGCTTGGAAAAGACATCCGTCGTGGCCATCGTCCTCCCTTGTCGGGAGAAGAGAGGACCTCTCCTCCCCTTTCCCCACCTTCCCCCAACCTTCCCCGACCTTCCCCTACCTTCTCCTTCTCTTCGCTTCCTCTTCTTCTCTTCTTCCCCCTTCTTTCTCTCTTCTTCCCGGTTCTGGTTTGCTCTTTTTTTTCTTCCGGCAAACCTTCATCTCCTCCGTTCTCCCTCCTCCGGCCACCGTTTTGGACGTTCTAAAGCTTGTTGGATTCGTGGCAACGAGAGGAAGGCTCCTGGTGTGGTTTGGAACTTCGTTGGTGGCTGGTTTGCGAGGGATCAACCGAGGAATGCGCAGTTCGGTAGGTGTTCTACCTACATGAGTTAATTAATGGGTTTCGTTAGATCTAGCCGTTAGATCTTGATGAATTTGTGTTATTAGATGCATGTGGCCTAGTATAATTACTGATATAAGTTTCATGAACTTTGGTTAAGATTTTAGTAGGATTTATGCATGATAAATCTCGGATTTCCGGTTTTCTGCTGTTCTTGAAGAACAGCCGGCTTGCGGCGAGTTTTCCGGCTTGTACATGCATGATCTTGGATTTTTATGAGAAATAAGAGTTTTAGATCTGTGCGTCTACTTTCACACCCAATTGATTTCATAGTTTTTCGATTTTTATACGAGTTTTGGTGATTTTTATAGGAAACTGTGTCAGAGCAGAGTTGTTGATGAACAGTGCCACGGATGATCCGTGGATCGACCGCCAGACTCCAAGGTCGACCGTCACGGTCTCCACGGTCGACCGCGAGCCTGAACAACAGCAAAATAACTCCTCACGGTCGATCCGTTGATCGACCGTCAACCTTAGCTTTTCCAAGGTCGATCCGTTGATCGACCGCCAGCCTTGAATAGTGTTCTTAGTGGTTTTGATTTGTGTTTTAATATAATATTATATGTTCGAAGTTTTCGAGGTTGCTTCCCGTTGCAGGGGGTTCGCGGTTGACGGTCGTGGTACCGTCGTAATGCCGGGACCCGCTGCGGATCGGCTAGCAGCGGTTGGTAGTACCGCTGCAGCGATCCGGTTGGACTTGTATGCTGCCTTGTCATACTGTTGCATGCCTACTTCTTTTGCTTGTGTATGTTCATAGCATGCATTCTCTGTTGTGCATTAGTTGCATGGTTAGGGCGTGGGTGATTTGTGGATCGCCGTCCCGAGGCTGGAAGCTCGGATTTAGCCCTAGGACCGGGGTTGGGTAGTTAGGACTCGGTTCGAATTGTGGTGTCCAGTCAACTTGATGATAGGCTTAGATGACTGGTACACATGTTGCTTGGTGATTATAGAGGTCGTGTCGGCCTTGAGTCAGATGCTGAGGTGTAGCCGGTGTCCCACTGTGCGGACCTTGCAGTGTTGGGTTCCTATAGTTGTGTCGCCAGTACTGTTCCTGCTACTGAGTGCTGCCCTTGGGCCTCAGGGACACGCGGTGGGGTTATGGGACCCCTGTATACACCCAGGTCTTACTCGAGGGCGACACTCTTGCGTTCCCCTTCCTTCTGTTTGACGTAGTGTAGAACCCTACTGAGCTGTATGCTCACTCCTACCCGGGCTGCGTTTTGCAGGTGCAGGCACCAGCTTTTCTTCAGTAGCCCCTACCGGGCAGGTGTTTGGTGGCGCGGTGGCGTCTGGCGGGGTCTGAGGATCGGTGATTATCATTCTACACTTTTGTTATAGTTAGTCTCCTACGGGAGTATGATGTATAAACTGTTGTAACCCATTTGAGGTTTTTTTTGAATATTATATTATTTTTGTTGAGGTTTAAATTTGTTGTAATATTCAGGGGTGCTTATGAATTGAATTGTGAAATCAGTCAGTTGGGGGAACCCCTCGCCGTTATTTTCGCATTTAGTTAGGTTCCGGTTCGCGTCGCCCGGCCCGGTTGGGCTTTAACGGGTCGGGGCGCGACACATAGGGCTGGGCCACACATAGGGCCTACATATATATATATATATTCTAGATAACATGCTAAAATTTGAAGTAAACTTCTAAGTACAAGAAATCGGCGAAGGAATACACGTGGCATAACCAAAAGTAAAACCCAATCCATTAGCATGAGACTTGGCATTCAGATATACTAACATAATCTGAGTCACAAACACACATTTATATAACATGATAAGAAATACTAACATAACATTGACAAGAGTCGAGGAAATTCATCCGAGATATCATTTTTGTAAATAGAAAACCCAAGCCTATTCTCTCGAGAACTCCACGTTAAATTAGGAAATCTATATGAAAAATCACATGCTAGCATCCTACGAGAAGATCCTAGTATTCATCACATAAAATATATCAATTTGCATAATTGAAACCTAGGGCTACACAAGTTTAAAACTTGGCATAAATCCTTCAAAACTTCCCTAGAATTAGAGTACATGATACCTAACATCTCGAGCAATCTACTACGAGAAGATTGAAATAAATAGATCAATAAAAACCCAATCTTTCTGCCAAAAATCCACAAATCTGTCAAAGATTGATTTCATCGCAGATCACGGAACAATTCATTATAAATCGTAGAAAAATCCAAAAAATATTAAATCAGTTGGATCGGAGAGTAGACTCAAAGGCCTACAACTTTCATGTTAAAAGCTAAGTGAGATTCCTCGTGGAATAGCACCAGATCCAAGAAGAAGCCGTCTGATTTCACAGAATAGGGGATGAAAACTAAATCCGGGAAGAACAGCTTGATAACCCCATGAAAACCCCATCAATCATCGATTAAACCTGGTTTAGGTAGGAGCTAAGCCTAGGGAAGCAAGTTAGAAGAGGAACCACCAAAATTTCATCCGATTGAAACCCTCACGATCAAACCCAAAACAAGTAACAAAACTAATCAACAATCAGCCATGAATAGCATGAATATGATGAAGGAAACCATCCAAAATCACAAGTAGATCCTAACTTAAGACCGAATCAAAGATTCAGGTCGGAAACCCTACCTTAAAATGCAAATCCAAGCTTCACTCCTTGCTAATCCACCGTGATCCGCCGTCCTCCATCGCCGTCGTCGTCTCCAACTCGTCGGAGAGCTACCGAAGTCTTCCCACAACCGCAGCCGTCATCGGAGAAGGAAGAGAGGCTGTCGCGGGAGAGAGAAAGGGAAGGAAGGAGAAGCCGCTCGCCACCGCCTCCAGGTCGCTGCTGAAGGACGGAGGGTTGCTGCGGGAGAGAGAAGGGAAGGAAGGAGGAGGGGGTAGGGCACGGGGAAGGCAGGGGAAGGGAGAGGGAAAAGAGAGGAAAAAGGGAAAATAAAGAAAGAGAGAGAGAGAGAGAAGAGGGTTAAGTCACTTAAGTGGCTTAGCCGGGTCAGATGAGCCAACTGATCGGACTGAATCCGATTTGACTCCAAATTGCGATCTCATCGCAATTTCGTTCGGTTCTGACGATAACGAACGCTCTTTCTGAATCTAAAGAATCACGTACATCAATCAAGGCTGTGTGTGCACTACACGGGTGTGAAACTGACCACTAGGGCGCAATTTTTCCTAATTGCACCTGAGGTCCAAAAGCAGCGATGCGATCAACCGATCGCAAACCAAGGCCAACCGAGCCAAACCACAAAACCAGATCCTCGACCCAACACGGTCGGACTAGGTTAGAGGAACAGGTCCTCACAAGACTATGATAAATGTGCAGGATGGTAAGCTCAACATGACAGTTTTAGGTGAAACTGTTGAATTTAAAGTATTTGAATCCATGTCCTATCCTTCAAACTCTTTTGATTGTTTCTCCATAGATGTTTTGGATTCATTGGTGTTTTCTAATTTCATGCAGGAGCAAGTTAAGAATACATTGGAAGTGGCATTGACGATGGAAAAGGATGAGTTGTACAGTTACGATGGAGCAGAGGAGGTTACAGTAGCCCTTGAGGCATTGCAGCCATGTCTCCATGATAGATTTTGGTTTGACATTCTAAACAACTCTTATTCTAAAATGGTTTCATCAATAGTTTCTCCACCAAAGCTTGAGTTAAAAACTCTTCCTTCTAATCTGAAATATGCATATCTTGGTGAGAATGAAACCCTTCCTGTGATTATTGCTTCTGACATTACTCCATTAGAAGAGAAAAAATTATTGAGAGTTCTTAGGGAGCATAAAACTGCAATAGACTGGACAATTGCAGATATTAAAGGAGTAAGTCCTATTATGTGCATGCATCGTATTATGTTGGAAGAGGACGCCAAACCTATAAGGGATGCCCAGCGTCACCTTAATCCAAACATGAAAGAAGTTGTTCGGGCAGAGGTTCTTAAGCTACTTGATGTTGGCGTTATATATCTTATCTCTGACAGCAAATGGGTAAGTCCAGTTCATGAGGTGCCTAAGATATCAGGGATAACAGTTGTGAAGAATCAGAACAATGAGCTTATACCTACGAGGATGACTACTGGATGGCGTGTCTGCATCGATTATCACAAGCTTAATGCAGCTACTAAAAACGATCACTTTCCCTTACCTTTTATTGATCAAATGCTTGAACGCTTAGCTGGTCACTCATTTTATTGTTTTGTTGATGGAGTTTTTTGTTATAATTAAATTTCTATCACCCCAGAAGACCAAGAGAAGATGACATTCACTTGTCCATTTGGAACGTTCGCATACAGACGGATGCCGTTCGGATTGTGCAACGTACCTGTCACTTTTCAAAGATGCATGATATCGATTTTCTCCTACATGAAAGAAAGGTTTGTTGAGGTATTCATGGATGATTTTTCTGTCTTTGAAAGTTCTTTTGATAATTGCCTTGCACATCTAACCTTGGTGCTTAAGACATGTGAAAAGACAAATTTGACATTGAGTTGGGAAAAGAGTCACTTTATGGTAAGGCAAGGTATTGGTTTGGGACATGCTATTTCTGGTAAAGGTATTGAGGTTGATAAAGTAAAAATAGATTTGATTGAGAAATTACCGCCCCCTACTTCTATGAAGGGTGTGTGAAGTTTTTTGGGCCATGCATGATTTTATCGCAGATTCATTAGAGAGTTTTCTAAAATTGCACGACCTCTGTGTGATTTATTGGGCAAGGATGCCGAGTTTAAGTTTAGTAAAGCCTGTCTTGATGCTTTTAATGCCTTGAAAGAGAGGGTGAATAAGGTTTCACATGCTATTTATTATGCAAGTCGTACCCTTAATGATGCTCAAATCAATTATTCAACTACTGAGAAAAAATTACTTGCTGTTGTTTTTGCATTAGAGAAATTTCGCTCTTATTTGATTGGATCTAAAGTTCTTATTTATTCAGATCATGCAGCATTAAAATATCTACTAACAAAAAAGGATACCAAGCCAAGGTTAATAAGGTGGATCCTGCTACTACAAGAGTTTGATTTGGAAATAAGGGACAAGAAAGGGAGCAACAATGTAGTGGCAGATCACTTGTCGTAATTGGAGCACATGGCCGGCCCTAAAGATGTACATCCCATCCAAGAATGTTTTCCCGATGAGCAACTATTTTCTGTGAATGGTAAAGAGCCCTGGTATGCGGATATTGTTAACTATTTAGCTAGTAATGTTCTGCGTGCTGATTTAAGTTCACAAGAAAAGAAAAGATTTTTGTCTACAGTTAGATATTACTTTTGGGATGACCCTTATTTATTTAAGCACTGTACTGATCAAATAATAAGACGTTGTGTTTCAGAATCTGAGCATGATGATATATTGAAATTTAGTCATGAATTAACTTATGGAGCACATTTTGGAGGTAAGAAAACTGCTTTTAAAGTTCTTCAATCTGGTTTGTTCTGGCTTACCTCATTCAAAGATGCGCTTAATTTTGTTGCTAAGTGTGACAGATGTCAAAGATTAGGGAACATAAGTAAAAGGAATGAGAAGCCTCTTACAAATAATCTAGTGGTGGAATTGTTCGATGTTTGAGGTATAGACTTCATGGGACCGTTTCCTCCATCATATGGGTATACTTATATTCTTGTTACAGTGGATTATGTATCTAAGTGGATTGCACCAATTGCAACCAGGAACAATGATAGCAAGACCGTGGTGAGTTTCTTGAAAGATATGATTTTTATAAGGTTTTGGAACACCTCGGGCGATTATAAGTGATGGGGGAACACACTTTTGCAATCACCCATCGGGTTGCGACTCCTTACCACCCTCAAACATCGAGACAAGTTGAGGTGAGCAATAGGCAAATTAAACGATCTTGGAGCAAGTTGTAGGCACTACAAGGAAGGATTGACCGGTGAAATTGAATGATGTTCTTTGGGCATATCACACTGCATATAAGACTCCTATTGATATGAGCCCTTACCGAATTGTGTTTGGCAAAGCATGTCATCTACCGGTGGAATTAGAGTATAGGGCCTATTGGGCGATAAATCAGCTGAATTTTGATATGAGAGAAGCTGGGGATAGGAGGAAGATGCAATTGAACAAATTGGATGAGCTGAGGAATGAAGCGTACGAGAATGCTAAAATCTACAAGGAAAGGACCAAGTTTTATCATGACAAAGCAATACAACGAAAGGAGTTCACACAAGGTATGAAAGTTTTACTTTATAACTCATGAATGAAATTCTTTCCAGGTAAATTAAGGTCAAGGTGGACGGGTCCTTTCAAAGTGACCCAAGTATCTCCTCATGGTACTGCTGGAATTGACAATGAAAGGAATGGGAGCAAATTCGAAGTTAATGGACACCGTTTGAAACTGTATTTGGAAGGACAATCAAGAGTTGTGGATGCAGTGAATTTTGTTGAACCTTAAGGTTTTACAGTACGTCTTGCCTAGACGTTAAATAAAGTGTTGGGTGGGAGGCAACCCACCAAGGTAATTTTTTTTTAGTTTCAGTTTTCAATTTTATGTTTTTTTTTTGTTTTCCTTTTAGGTTTTCAACCACCCTGATGATCATTGAGGAGATGTTCGCTTATTTTATCAGGTGGCCTCTTTCCTTTTTAAACTATCTTGTATCTCATTTACATGGAATTTTTGGATAGCCGCCTCCTACATATGTTATTGCTTAGGATGCACACATTGAGGACAATGTTGATTTCAGGTTGGAGGGTGTAGACATTCATGACCTGATTCATGCTACCTTGTGGGTTTAATATTGTTAAATTGTACATGAGCTGAAATGTTTATGCTTATTATACATGTTGCTTTCACATGGATTGACCTATACATTGATTGCATGTGTGATAACTTGAAGGTAGAACATCATGTGGTTCACACTCGAACACTTTATGTGCAGTGGGAATTATACTCAGCAGAGGAATGAGCATGCTATTGTTAATCTGGACCACGATTTCAACTTTAGCTAGTATGTTGAGTATTGCATTGCATGCAGAAAAAAAAAAATAATTCTGGAGCTTGAACAAGCTGTGCCTAAGCGAGTATTAAGTGATCTACTGAGTAACCGACTGTTATTGCCTTAGGACGCGGGGAGCTCACGTTAAAAGGTAGAAGCACTGATAGCTAAAAAAAACTATTCAGTGTTTTGCTAAGTATCCGGGTCTCTGCGTCTTGAGAAGCGGAGAGTGCTCGCGTAAAAAGGAAAAGTGTTTGATAGTTAAAAAAAATAGACAAGAAAAAAAACATGTTGTAGTTTAAATGCGAGTGTTGGGTGATTAGTCCGAAAGATAGTGGTGTGTTTTGACTAATGGTGGGTAGAAGTTGTTTCTGTATGTAACTTTAATTTGTCACGTCACATGTGTTCGTCTGGATGGTGATTAGAATGTTTGAACTGTAGAAGTTAATTTCATTTGTTGGTAGTATGTGCATGAGTATAAGAAGTTTTCATGCTCTGTACTATATAGAACACTATTGACCTGATAAGGTAGAACTCTTATTATGCATGCCTACAGCCTTAAACCGTTGGTGTGCTTAATTATATTTTCACGCGCTTTGAATTGCTAGAGACTAGCAATAAGCTGGTTGGGGGGTGTGATGATTGCATGAAAGTGCACTCTGAACAGTCTTATAACCATCTCAATTGCTAAATTATCATCCTTAATCAACATCTTTAGTACTATTTTTACACTTATATGTGCTTCACAAAGATTGGTTGAAAAATGCAGGAAATTGGAATTAAAAGGAGCAAAGAAGCTGATTGGAAATTACATGGGTGAACTTTGAAGATTAAACTATACCTGCTCATGAAGAACCAGATGATGTGCCATATATGATTGGAAAGCTCTTGAAGTCTAGTTTCTGGAGAATTTTACGGTTCATGATTCCGAGTTTCCTAGAAGAAGTTACAACTTTTTGGAACCACTACGCAGTGCTTAATGAATAGTGACGGTCGACCGTCGCATCATCCGCGAGATCGACCGTCACGCTCAAAATGCTCACGGTCGATCGTCGCATCATCCGCAAGATCGACCGACACGTTGAAAATAATCACAGTCGACCGTCACATCGACCGTGGCATCGACCGTCAGCCTCTGTCAAGAAAAACACTTCTCAGGGTCGATGTGATGATTGACCGCCGCTCTTCCAAATTAATATGTATAGTTGACGGTCGACCGTCAGGTCTCACGGTCGACCACCAGTTCAGCAGCGAGCGTATAACGGACCCGGATGTAACCCGAGTTTAGGCCTATAAATAGGATACTTGGGGTTATCAAAAGGGATCTTTTGGAGGACTTTTCTGGAGCATATGGAGGAGAGGAAGCCGCGTTAGGGTTTTGTTTTCTTCGTATTTCTTTCTTTATTTTTCCTTGAATACTTTTGTCGTCTTCATGATGAACATGAGTGGCTAGTTTCTTTTCCAAGGCACCGATGTAGCCTAACAGAATCATTCTATGTTATTGAATTATGGTTATTTAATCAGTTTATATTTCTTGTTTCATTCATTATTATAACTGAGATCTTAAATACCTTTATCTGGCCAATAGAAGTATTGTAGATTTTTTCTGTGAGATTGGGCGAGGGTTCATTCCCTAATCTTGCAGGATCTATGAATGAATGAGTTGATGTCAAAGCCAGGTTCAAGCTAAGACAATTATTGGTTCATAATTGTTCTTCAGAGCTTAATGGATTCTTGACTAACACTTAGTTATCGGTTCATTAGCTAGGGTTAATTGAGGGTACTTGGTGAAGATCGCGATCGAACAGATTATCATACCGGAAGAACGAGCCCTTGGATTAAACTGAGATTTTATTGATTCAATGCATAGAATGAGGATGTTATGGTAAAATCGGAACCTTAGTCTTCATCCATAAGATTTCCATCATTTTCTTATTTTGTTAGTAGATCTTCTATTTTCGGTACTTCTTATTTCTTCCTTTACCTTCCTTCTTTTTTTTCTTCTGTGTTTTTTAGCGTTTTAGTCTAATAATCTTTACAAATCTCTGTGGGTATGATACTTGTCTTGCTACTATACTAATCACACTGATTCGTATACTTGCGAGATATAAAATTTATTCATCAAACTTCATAGGAATTTCGTCTGGGCTCGAGCATTTCTGTTTTCCCAAACGGAACACAATCTCTTTGACTTCCACCTCAGACACCTCTGTAGATAGCCGTTGTCTCTCCTCTAGGGGCAAGCACGGGAGATAAGGTAACTCCCCTGTTCTATAAACATCATCATTTGCCCACAACTCCATGAAATGCCGAGCAAAGTGTTACGAGTTCAACCACCACTGAATCAGCCCAGACCAGATCCATGCCCAAACCCAAGCATGCGCGGATCCATGGTCAAGGTTAGGTGGGACCCACGTCCTTTTGGGCGACCTAAGTCCAACCAGCCAAAAGGAATCCTTTTCCTAGCTGGTTATTCCTTAGTTTTTAATTGCTTTCCTAGTTAATTTCCTAATTTGAGTTCAGTTTATGCTTTGCTTTATTAGTTCCTATTATGAGTCCTAGTTATTAGAATGTTTGTGTTATGATTGAGTGTTAGTAGGAAAGTATTATTACTTGCTGATTAAAGCAAAGTAGTTCTCTAGTTGGTGTAAAACTCTGTCAAGGCCTCTATAAAAGGATCTCTATAGTTTGTATTAGGTCATGGATGAATTATGATGAATAAAGTAAAGTTATTAGTCGAATAATCTTAGGAGTAGCTGTAACCCTAATTCCACCTACTCCAGCAGTCACCTTCTCCTCCCTTCCCTACCGCCGGATCCTTTCTCCACCACCGGCCTCCGCTGTCCAACCCCAAGTCCCTAGCATCCCCCTTGGCTGCCGTGCTCCCCTCCATCACCTCATCACCGCTACCATGTTCTCCAAGGCTTGGATCTCACAAGGGTAGCCGGCCAACCATAGAGGAAGCTGTGAGGTAATCCTCTTCATCATCTGTCTCTCTCCTCCAATTTGAGCCTTCCTCGTCGAATACCTAGTGTAATACTCTAGTATTACTTTTCATTATCTTTGATGTTTTTCATTAAATCTTGCGCCATGTTTTTAGTAGCATTGTTGAGATCTAAATTCTTAACTTAGAACTACTTCATGATGTTTATTAGATTAATGATTTTATCCTCTATTGTGATTGTGCAGCCTTATTGTTCTTTGATTAAGTAAATTAGAGTAACCAGCTGTCTAGTATAGGATCTATTTGTCAAATTTGTTTCTTAGTTGATCTTAAGCATGAGTAGGCTTAAAATGTTGATACGTTGGCAATCCATTAGAGGGTGGGGGACACCTCATGGCTGTTGGGACAGCTCACCCCTTAGTGATAGACACAAGCCTTACTGGTTTAGGTGAGGAGACCCCCACGTTTGGGGAGGTCACCTTTTGACTTTGGAGCCTTTCTTCCTCTCGTTTGAGGGGAGGTTTGCAGAAAAACAGAGTGGTATAGCAGCAGGAAGAACGAAGTGAAGAGAGAAAGCTGCAGAGAAGAGAAAAAAAAAAGGTAAAAGACCACTTCAAAAAGGAATTGAAGGGGTAGACAAGTCTAGGTGAGTAATGGGATTCTCGAAATGATCTCTCCGTTTGATTCATTATAGAAGATTCTGGTTATATATATATATCTGGCTACATCTTTTAAAATTCTGCAAGTATTGCTATTCATTTAGTGTTGATTTAGATGTTATGGATATGTTTTGATTTCATAAAATGTTAAAGACATCATTTGCTACCCTTGGAAGTCCTATATCAGGGGACTTAAATATCTGGTTCAGTTAAAATGAGGGGAGACGTCCCTTACAGCTTCCTTAAGTTGTTCTGCTCACAACTTCTTTTAAGCTGTTTTGATTCATCATGGGAATGAATTTTGTACAGATTATGTGTGTTTTATAATTACGGGTTATTCTGTTTAACCGAAAAGTGAGCACATTTTATCTAGTTAAACTTATCGTGAAGTGTGCTATTGTTTTGATTCAGTTTAGTTTTCATTAGTGTTATGCATGGTACACATGGTGAGATTCAAATTCAGCATTCAAATTCAGCTCCCATCTCTCATTATATGTTTCAGGAGGTGAAGTTTAACTTACGATTCCAACACTTTGGCATCATCTTATATGCGAGGAAGATTGGATTTCTTTTTGTGCAAGGATGTTATTTGTAGCTCAGTGCTTGCATATGTATAGAAGTTTCAAGACTATAGATTGTGTATATTGCATGGGTTTGTAGGAGAGGGGAGGTCTTGTATCAACTCTTGTAGTGTAACTGACGGTTGGGGGTGCTATTATGTTGTTAATCTGTGAGTTTAGAGTGTTTTTGAACCCCTATGGATTAGTAATTTCTGCTGCTTTATCTAATCATGTACTACTTAACATCTTAGTTTCTTTAAGTTCTTATTGATATTACTGCAGCTTCGAAATCGATCTCTGAGAGAAAGATGTCTTTTAGCCCTCTTATCTTAATCAGAACTTGGATTTTAGTCCCCTTTCTATATCCCTGACCTCCGACCTCTTCTAGACACCTGTTAGCCAATCCATAATTAAATTGAAACCAAATCCGAATTGTTTTGTCCAGAATTCGGTTTTATTTTCTGCACTGCGTCATCGGTAGAAAAAACGTTGTAACTTTCTCTAGAAAACTCGAAATCACGAACCGTAAAATTCTCCAGAAACTAGACTTCAAGAGCTTTCCAACTATATATGTTACTTCTTCTGGTTCAACCTGAGCATGTACAGTTTAACTTGTAAACTTGACCCTTCTGCTCTGGCAGTTCGTCTGACCTCTTTCTTTTTTGTTTTTTGTGGTTTTGTTGGGGTTATGACACCTAGGGTGTTTCTCCCAAAACCCTAAAGGTATCTCTTGACCTAGCCATAGATTTGGCTAAGTAGGAGCCGAGACCAAGCAAGAGACCCGGTACCCACGTTTACGAGAAGGCTCGACGTATCAACTTGGTATCAGAGCTCTATCCACCTACCTGTTCCGCCTGGAATCCTTCCGAAAGAGTCCACATGGCAGGAGCAACCCCTACAAGTGCTTCCAAGGAGCGGGATCTTCCCGTAACCCGAGAAGAGATGGACGACATCAAGGGATCGTTGATGTCCCTTTAGACATCGCAACATGAGACGCAAGCCTTAATCCTTGGAATCTCTGAGAGGATTGCATTCATGGCCTTGCATATGCAGAGACCGAGTCCAGGAGCTGCAGGAGAGCAAGGTAAACCTAACCCTAGCCCTAACTTGCCTCCTACTACAACTCCTAGTTCCCCTAGGACTCCTCATGAACCTGTCCCTACTCAGGAAGGAACCAGCCCTATTCCCAACTACGTCTTGGTTGGACTAGGTTCTATCCCTCCTACCCAACCCCCTGCTCAACCGGGCCACACCACACCCTTGGCCGGCCCCGCAACCTTTCCACCACCACCTGGCTCTACTACCCTTCCACCGCCACCACATCAGCCCCTATATCTAGCCTATCAACTAATATCACTCAAATGTGCCACAACACAGCGGTGCAGAGCAGCATACCTTAAGAGAGGTCGAACCCACAGAGAGACAAGCAGAAAACATCCAAAACACAAATAGCAAATAATTGAAGACAAACGAGAACTTAAGAATTAACTAAATTAGATCAAAGGATTTAATTTATACCTAAGATTAACTAAAGATATCAGGATTTTAATAGGGCTAGGCATTGGGAATCACTTCATTAGGATTTAGGTTCTTCACTTCTCAATAGTTCATACAATACTACTCAGTCAAGGGATTCACATCCCAATCACCTTAACCGGAATATATGGAACTATAAACCTAACAAAATATATCAATGTCTCTTCCTACGATTGATTCTTTCTTTTATAGGTCTAACTTTATCCTACCAAAACCTATGAATATACGATACCGGCTGTCACTATAGGCAACGTATAGCAAAAGTTCCTCGCGACAAAACCCTAACCCTATCTTACCAGATCTCTAAGAATACAAAATACCAACTCTCACAATCGGCAATGCATAGCAAAGAATTCACGAGATAAAGTAGGTAAACAATAGATATAACTATGGGATTACAAGATCATGAAAGAAGCATGACTAGATTCATAATATCATTGCCACTGCATATAAAATGTTCGTGTGTGAATCACATAATGTTCTACCTTCATGTTATCACATATGCAATTAATGTATAGGTCAATCCATGTGAAAATAGCAATATAATAAGCAAAAAAAGTTCCGACTCATGTACAACTTCTAGTAACATGCTCAACTCAACACTATTAAACCCACAAAGTAGCATGCATAAGGTCATGTATGCCTACACCCCCCAACCTGAAATTCATATTGTCCTTAATGTGTGCTTAATAGGGCAATAGAATAAAATAAGGTGTAGGTTTAAATTTCAATAGAATAGATAAAAATTTTAAATCGATATAGGAGCGAGGCCACCTGACAACATAGCTGAAATCTTGTCCAAAGCTTTTCAGGGTGGCCGAATTTCTCATCTCCAGAATAGTGGTCGAATTTCTCAAGTAAGGCAGGCGGTGGTCCAATCAAATTAAAAAATAAAATAGCAAACGATAACAAGTGAAAACAAAAGCAAACAACCAAAAGCAACTTACCCTAATGAAAAAGGAAAATGATAGATAGAACAAAGATCATCCCTCGTAGACAGGGTCTACGAGAGGAACATCCTGCTCCTTAATGACCGCCTTCTCTGGAATAGGCTTCAGCCGCTGTCCATTGACCCTGAATAGCCTTGTTAGTCCTAATGGTGTTTTGATGATGCCAATATGTTCATAAATGATAAAATATACGTTGAAAATATGCTCTAACTTTCATATTTGAGAAATATTAGTGTCCACGGACGGCGGTCGACCGTGGGCTATGAAGAGGTCGACCGTTGAAAATGACGGGCGATGATGGATCGACCACGGAGGTTATTTATGGGTTTTAGGTTGACGGTTGATGCGAGGGTCGATGAACCGATCGACCATGGCCTATGTGACCTTATGAGGAGAAGCGACGGTCAAAAGAGGCATCGACCCTGAGAAGTGTTTTTTCTCACAGAGCCCCACGGACGATGTGATGGTCAACCGTGAAGCTTGAAGGACGATGCGTGGATCGACCGCGACTAAAGAAGAACGTGACGGTCGATGTGGCGGTCGACCGTCCGTAAGGAAAATAGCCGTTAAAGAGTTGTTGCAGAAACAGAAAATAGCTGTTAGAAGGCTATTTGGAGGGTTTTGAAGCTCAGCTATAAAAGAGAATATGCAAGAAATTTGCCAAGGAACTTAGGGGAAGATAAGGGATTATTGTAATCATATTCTAGCAAGTTTATTCTTTTTATTTGTGAGCTAAACCTTTGTAAAACTACTTCAAGTGTGAAGTAGACTTTGTGAGAGATATTCAAGGGAGAGCTTGGAGAGATTGTAAGGTTGCCAAGCACCCGTAAGCTTGGTGAATAGGTTGCCAAGCACCTGGAAGCTTGGTGGACAACTTGTAAGAGGTCTTGCAAGTAGTGGAACCTCAAGGAGGCCCTTGAGAAAAGTGGACACATGCAAGGTTTTCCGAACCACTATAAAATATGGTGCAAGTCTCCTGGCTCTCTCTTATCCTTCATTACTTGCTTTATTTATTGTTTTCATATCTAAACAAGCATACTAGTCTTCTAGCATTCTATCTAGGTTTTCATCTATTGTATTTTCACAAAAGAGTTCAATTCACCCCCCCCCCCCCCCCCCCCCGCCCTCTTAAACCTACAATTGGTATCAGAGCCTCGTCTCTAAATCTGAGGTTTAACGACCCTAGAGGATCCTAGGCATAGATGGAAATCCAACAAAGGCAATTTACCTATAGGCCTCCCTACTTTGATGGAGAAAATTACAATTATTGGAAGACTAGGATGGAAATTTTTATCCAATCCTTAGATTATGAAGCTTGGCTTACCATTGAGGATGGACCTTTTATTCCTAGTAAAAAGCATGAAGGAAAGCATGTACCCAAGCTTAAGAGTGAGTATACTCCATCTGACTTAAAGAAATTGGAAACCAATGCTAAAGCCAAATGCTTTCTTATTTATACATTGAGCCCCAATGAATTTAGTAGAATTTCAAGTTGTAAATCGGCCAAGGAAATATGGGAGAAACTTGAAATTACATATGAGGGAACCAACCAAATTAAGGAGACTGATAAGTATGCTTGTTCATGATTATGAATTGTTTAGCATGAAGGATGATGAGTCCATAAGTGAAACATTTACACGCTTCAATAATATTTTGAATGTGCTTCAATCTCTTGGCAAATCTTATGTTAATGATGAAATTGTAAGAAAGATACTTAGGTGTCTACCTAAAGCATGGGATCCAAAGTTGACGGCGATTGAAGAAGCCAAAGACCTTTCCAAGTTATCACTTGATGAGCTCATGGGTTCACTCATGACCTATGAGATTGCCTTGAAGAAGAGCAACAATAAAGGAGAGAAGAAAGAAAAATCGGTTGCATTCAAGTCGTCATATCAAGTTTCATCAAGTTCAAGTGATGAAGAATCGGATTCGAGTGATGAGGAATTGGCATCAATTACAAGAAAAATCAAAAGGATGCTTAATCGCCAAGGAGCAAAGAAGAATTTCTAGAAGAAAACCTCCGAAGGTGAAAAATCAAACTCTACCTCATCTAATTCAAATAACATTATATGTTATGAGTGTAGAAAGCCCAGACACTACAAGCCTGATTGCCCTCGACTCAAGAAGCCAACAAAGAAGAGTTTCAAGAAAAAGAAAGGCATGGTGGCAACTTGGAGTGAAAGCGATAAGGATTTCTCCTCCGATGAAAAAGAGCAAGAAAATGCAAGTATTTGTCTAATGGCCATCGATGATGAGGAAGAAGATCATGAGGTAAATGATGAGCTAGCCTTTGATGAACTTTTTGAAGCTTATCATTCCTTAGCAAAAGATTTCAAGTTCCTTAAAAAAGAAATATTATGCTTCATGTAAGGACTTGAAGAAGCTAGAACAAGAAAAACTAGATGCCATGCATAGGATTGACTTATTGGAAAATAAGAACAAATGCATGATGAGTAAGACATCTAGTGATGATCATGCCTAACTTAGAAAAGAACTTGTGGATTGCAAATGTGAGCATGACATTTTACAAAATAACTCGAATAACTTACAAAAGGAAATCATCAATTTGAGAGAATCAAAAAGGTATCTCACCCTTGAAAATAATGATTTGAAAATTACTCTTTGTAAGTTTATGGAGAGTGAGATCATACTTAATGAGATCCTTGATAGCCAACGTAGTTCATTGAACAAAAATGGAATTGGCTATAATCCTAAGAAGGTGAATAATCTTAAAAAGACTAGCTTTGTTAAAGCATCATCTCATCCTCCTACATTTACAAAAATACCTACTTGTCACTATTGTTGTAAAATAGGACATATTGCTCCTAATTGCTATTTAATGAAGAATGCAAGTTCTAACACCTTTTGGATTCCAAAGCATAAATCTTATATGTACATGTCAAGAACTAACAATAGTGGACCCAATACGATTTGGGTACCAAAGATCAAGACATGATTTGTGTTAGGGATGTTTGAGATCCAATTGTCAAGACAAATTCAAAAAAAAAAAATGATATCTCGATGGTGGATGCTCAAGGGATAAGGCGGGAACAAGAAAATGTTTCCAAGGAAAAAGGAGGTATGCTAAATAGTCAAATGATCCCTCCAATGGTATTAAATCTTGTTCCTCCATTTTCATTTAGTATCTCAAATAGTTGTAGTGAATTTTATCCTGGGATTTTTTTTTAGAAATCCAAAAAGTTCCTAATCCTTATGAAGTTTTTCTTCTTGATTTAAAATGAATACTTGAAAAGAACTCCTCTTGGTTAAAATCTTGCATCTTGATTGTTTTTAAAAGAGGTCATATAGTCATATTTTGCATTATAATGCTTACTATTTTGAAATAATTCTTAATCATCTTTTATGAGAAATTATGACTTGCACCATCTGCTTCAATTCTTCAATTGGTTCCATGCAATAAAAAAGTGGTATGTGAGTTCTTATATACTCATCTTCACACACATACACTCAAGTGCCATATCTTTGATTAAATGCATGAATCCCATGTTTAATGACTTGGTTTAGCGCAAAATATTCAATGACACATGTATGCAAAATTTCATGAGTTTTTGATTTAAAAATCTTTTCAAATTAAAGTTCATTTTCTTGAACGGTCAATCGTGAGTTCACTTGGATCGACCGTGACTACACAATTGTTTTTGTAATGCCCAAATCATGCTCAACGGTCGACCATGAACCTTCTGAAGGTCGACCGCCTATGTTTGTGTCATATGTTTCATGAAATTTTTCACAAATCTCATTTTAAAAATATTTCTTCATTGGTTTGTCTTTGGGGGAGATAAATGAACTTATGTTTGGGGACTACTTAAATTGAATGGGTTTAAATTTTTTCAAAAATATATCCCCTACTTTCTTTGGTATCATGAATATTTTAATTGATTTAATATCTAGCCTCCATTCATGATCCAATTCTTTCCCTTACCCCATCCCCACTTTTTGATGATGCCATAGGGGGAGAAAAAGTTGTGATGTGATCTATTGCTACCAATCATGATATTAGTAATCATACTAAAAGCTAAATTATCTTGTCATAATATCATGGATAGAACTTTACATATCATATGACTAGTGTGCATCATTAATATTAATCTTAGAACACCTTTTATCAAAGAAATGGATGCATAGATTTAGGGGGAGCAATAGATAATTTATCATCACATATAAATAGATTGCCATCATCAAAAAGGGGGAAATTGTTAGGCCTAATGGTGTTTTGATGATGTTTTGATGATGCATATATGTTCTTAAATGATAAAATATATATGTGATAAAATATACGTTGGAAAAATGCTTTAACTTTTATATTTGAGAAATGTTAGTGTCCATGGACGATGCGGCGGTCGACCGTGGAATCGACCACGGGCTATGAAGAGGTCGACCGTGGAGAATGGCGGGTGATGGTGGATCGACCACGGAGGTTATTTATGGGTTTTCAGCTGACGGTCGATGTGATGGTCGATGGACTGATCGACCGTGGCCTATGTGACCTTATGAGGAGAAGCGACGGTCGAACGAGGTATCGACCCTGGGAAGTGTTTTGTCTCACAGAGCCTCATGGACGATGTGACGGTCGACCGTGAAGCTTGAAGGTTGATGCGTGGATCGACTACGACTCAAGAAGAACGCGATGGTCGATGTGACGGTCGACCGCAAGTCACAAAAATAGGCGTTAAAGAGCCGTTCCAGAAACAGAAAATAGCCGTTGGAAGGAAACTTGCCAAGGACTTAGGAGAAGCTAAGGGATTATTGTAATCATATTCTAGCAAGTTTATTCTTTTTATTTGTGAGCTAAACCTTTGTAAAACTACTTCAATTGTGAACTAGACTTTGTGAGAGATATCCAAGAGAGAGCTGAGATTGTAAGTTTGCCAAGCACCCGTAAGCTTGGTGGATAGGTTGCCAAGCACTCGGAAGCTTGGTGGACAACTTGTAAGAGGTCTTGCAAGTAGTGAAACCTCAAGGAGGCCCTCTAGAGAATTGGACGGAGGCAAGGTTTTTCGAACCACTATAAAATCTGGTGCAAGTCTCCTAACTCTCTCTTATCCTTCATTACTTGCTTTACTTATTGTTTTCATATCTAAACAAGCATACTAGTCTTCTAGCATTCTATCTAGGTTTTCATCTATTATAATTCCACAAAAGAGTTCAATTCACCCCCCCCCCCCTCTCAAACCTACACCCCATCCTTTAGGTCTTCAACCTCTACCCGCCCCATTCTCAAATATTCGGCTAATGGTAAAGGGGACGGTCCATCATGATCGTAGCTTCCCAGGATGTAGGTGCGGCCGTGCTTTATACAGGTAGACTTGCTGGTCTTCTTGAAATGTTTTTCTCTGGATACGCTTGTCATTGTAGGCCTTTGTTTTTGCCTTGAATATCCTGGAACTCTCATTAGCATCATTCTGGAGTTCTTTCAATTCAGACCGCTGGAGTTTTTGCTCCTGTCCTGCAGCATCCAAAGTAAAATTTAGTGACTTAATAGGCCAATATGCTTTGTGTTCTAATTCCTTTGGAAGATGGCATGGTTTTCCATAAACTAGGTGAAACGTGACATCCCCAGGGTAATCTTGTAAGCAGTGCGATAGGCCCACAACACATCTGATAACCTCAAGGACCAGTCTTTTCTGTTAGGGCTCACTGTCCTCTCCAGGATTTGCTTCATCTCCTTGGTTAATTCAGCTTGACCATTCGTCTGTGGATGATAAGTAGTGGAAACCTTATGTGTCGCGTCCCGACCCGCGTAGGCCCAACCGGGCCAAACGACGCGAACCGAAACCTAACCTACTGCGAAAATTTTGGCGAGTTTTCCCTCTAATCATAGTAGTCTCCCTAGCAATTCATAATCATCATGTATTAAACAAACAATCACAAATCTCAAAAACTGAAACTGAATATGTTACAAATACTCAACCGGGTAAAAGTTATACAATTCTCTCCCGTAGGAGGCTAACTAAGCAAAACGGTGTAAGTAGAATGATCACCGCTCCTCAAGCACCGCCAGACGCCGCGACGTCACCAAACGCTTGCCCGGTAGGGGCGACCGAAGAAGAGCTAGCGCCAGCACCTGCAAAACGCAGCCCGGGTAGGAGTGAGCACTAAGCTCAGCAGGGACAGTACACTACGACACTCACAAGGGAGGGAACACAACAATGCCGCCCCCAAGTCGAACCTAGGTGTATACGAGGGTCCCATAACCCACCGGGAATTTGTGAACGCATGCCCAAACACTGTAGACTCTCAACAGGACACAGGATACTGTTTGGCGGCCAACGACACCGCTGGGTGGGCACTCCTCCACCCAAGAGTCAAGAACACCGGACATCGGCTACACCTCAGACTCAACTTGGAGTCGACACGACCTCTAAACATCAAACCACATGTATTCAGCTCATCTAACCCTATCATCGAAAACGACTGAATACTACAAATCAAGTCCTGGACCAAGCTACCGGCAACGGTCCTAGTGCTAGATCCGGACTACTCGAAAGCCCCGGATCGACGATCAACCCATCGCCAACGTCCTACACAGATGCAACTAATGCACAAAGTAATGCATGCTATGAACACACGCATGGTAATACAGATAAGCATGCAACAGTATGTGATGGTATATCAAACAAAGTTTGGGCACGACACCCTGCCGGGCCGGGGTGGTGAACAGATAAGTAAGGTCTAGGAGCTGCTACAGTGGTACCACCACCAACTGTCAGCAGTCCACCACAACACCTGCATCGGGAAGTAGCCCGGAAACAACAACTCACAGATATCACAGATAAAGCCCTCGGCGCACGTGATGTTCCCTAGACTCTACCACAAGTGCATGGGTCGTGACAAGTAGAATAGGGTAAAAAGAGTATCGTTTCCACAAGGAGGATGATTCAAGTACCAATGTATCCAATTTCTTATATTATCTAAGCAATTCAAACGAGATATAACACTGACAAATCTAAACTGAAAGCAAATAAATATTAAATAGAAGAGTATGAAAGGTTTCTAGGATTTGGATTTCATCGATTGAATCTCTTCAATGAATTTTAATCTGGTTGCTGAAAATAGAACTTTGTTAATTATCATGACTGAATTCCCTTTTTTTTATGTGAAATCCTCTTTCAAGGTATAACTCAAATACCTAAATTAATTCTATGTCTACTTTCGTGATCACAGGAATTAATTTAGATTCATTGGGCTCTTAGGAATTCTTGAACAAAAATCACCTTGTCATATGCTTATTTCTAACATATACTACCAAGGTTTGATGAAGCCACGAACTAATGTTAAACTTCAACTTTCGTTACTTCGTTCAACATCTGAAACACACAAGTCATGGCCAGTAACTTGCAAGAAAAAGAAACGATTTCATCAAATTGCAACTAACAAGAATATTCTAAACAACCCAACTCAATTCAGATCAGAAACTCAATGACTTCATCCAAACCCTAGAATAAGAAAACTAGGTATTCATGGTTGATAGAAAGAAAATCAATGTTTCATAAATACAAATCGTCAATCAGAACTAGGATGAAGAGAATAGAATGAAAACTCTGATCCTCTTCTTCTGGTCGTCCTCCTCTTTCTCTGCTCGTCCTGCTCCTTTTTCTGCTCCTTTCTCTCTGCTCGTCCTGCTTCTTTTTCTCGTCCTTTTCTTCTTTTCTTCTCTGCTTCTCTGCTTCTCCCCTCCCCTCTCTCTGGCCGTTCTCTGCTCCCTCTTCTATTATTCCTCCCAGCCATCTTTCCTAAAGTGTCCACCCTTTCTTCCATTAACCACATGCCAATCCCACTAATCAAGGAAAGATCAAATAAACTCCTAATATAATTAGGAAATGTGGTGTTCCCAGCTGGGATCTTCATGAATCAAATCTGGACTCCAAAAAAATGAATCTCGTCCAACCCAAGTGCAGGTGCAGTAATTCCGAGTCTAATGGCTTCATCAATTTTTCTGTTTTTATTCAGCCTGAATCAGCAAAAACTCCAAACATCAAAGTTGTAGCGCTCTTCCTTAGCTTTCCAACGCAAACTGGGTCATCCCAATCAGAGTTTGTATGAAGAAGTTATGTTCAAATTACTAACTGCTGTGCAGAATGTCCAGAATTGCTCAATTAGCTTCGTTTTGCACTTTAGGTATTCAATTGCATCCAGGCCTAGCCCGAATTCTGCTTCTTCCCATCAGCCAAAGTTCAAATGATTCAATATCTAAATACCTGCAATTATCCAAAAATTCCCAAGAATTAAGTAAATGCAGAAGTCACCTAAAATTCTTGATAAAAGAGCAAGGAATGATGTAAAACACTTGAATCTGACAATCAATCTTAAGAAGATGTGTGGAAATAATTCCCGCATCAGCACGCCGGCATGCAAGGAAAAGGAAAGCTGTAGAGCTACCCGCCCGTTTATTCTAAACATCCCGGGAGTCATCACTCCCCCGGTTCACCACTGCCCCTAGTATAGGGCTAACATGCTTAAACATATGTACCAGGTATAAGGCGGCAAGGAAAACCCATCATACAAAGCCCCGCGGGCAAAAGCCATTTCAAAAACACCCCTCAACTATTAAGAGATCGATTTTTCTTCCAGGGAAGATCGATCTTCTTAGTGCTTGGGAGAAAACTCGTCCCTGTCAACCGAAAGAGATCGATCTTCTTCACCAGAAGGATCGATCTTCTTCGTGACATGGAAGAAAACTCGTCCCTGTCAACTGAAAGAGATCGATCTTCTTCACCAGAAGGATCGATCTTCTTCGTGACATGGAACCCGCCAAACCAGTCTAGGCAAGGATCGATCTTCTCCAACTGAAGGATCGATCCTACTCGGGCTGGGTATGACGCCCCACAAGGGATCGACCTTCCCTCAAGGGAGATCGATCCGAATGGGTTCTCCGGCGACCGGACGGCGAGAAATACCACCGGAAAATACAACCAAACCCCCCAAAAGTCTGGAATCTGGTAGAGTAAGGGACCACGAGTCCAAAACCGGTGAGATCAGGGAAAACAAACATGTATTCTAATAGATCTAAGCAAAAGATCACAATCAAACCGGAAAAACTCCAAAAACCCAGAAGATTGTAGGTAGGATCCCTACCTCGGCAATAGCAGCTTCAATCCAAGCTACTAGGCCTTAGATCGTCCTCAAACTCCTTCAAAATCCACAGATCTGAGCTCAAGATCCCCGAATTTCAAAAGGATTTAAAGAAACCCGTTGCGTTTGCTTTATAGGCGGATGAACCGACCTATGAGGGATCGATCTTTCCCCAAGAGAAGATTGATCTCTCATGACGATCACAGCTTGACTTTCTGGCACAGGGAGTTCGATCTCTTAGCCAAAGAAGATCGATCTTATTTGTGCAGAAAACTAAACTTGGGCAAGAACTCAAGTCCAAGCCTAGATCTTTCAATCCCGCGTCCCACTAACCATTCTGGCCAAACATTACCACAAACATGGTCAGTGTGTACACACGCGGGTGTGAAACAAGCCGGCAAGGCGTAATTCACCAAAGGCGTAATTCACCAAATTGCCCTTGAGGCTTACAATGACCCACAGGAGTAGAGGGACGAGTCCTCAAATTATGTGTGACTCCATACCTGCGCATCAAAGCCTCAAAAGAGCAGTTACAAAAATGCGATCCTTGGTCACTAATAATAACCCTAGGAGTACCAAATCTAGACAAAACATGCTCTTTAAGAAACTTGTTGATAGTGGAATGATCATTGTTCCTACATGCAATGGCCTCCACCCACTTAGACACGTATTCCACATCCAACAATATATATAAAAAGCCAAAAGAAGAAGGAAAGGGTCCCATAAAGTCTATACCCTAGCAATCAAAAATCTCTACAGCTTAAATGGGGTTCAAGGGCATCATATGACGTCTAGATAGAGCTCCTAATTTCAAGCATTGATCACATGATCTGTAGAAAATGTTAACATCTGGGAACATAGTAGGCCAGTAAAAACCACATTGAAGAATTTTAGCAGCAGTCTTTTTCATCAAGAAATGGCCTCCATATGTATAAGAGTGACAGAACGTTATAATACTCTCAATTTCATGATCAGGAACACAACGACGTATTATCTGGTTAGGGCAATACTTAAACAAATAGGGATCATCCCAATAAAAGTTCTTTACCTCTACAAAAAATCTACGCTTATCCTACACACTCCAATAGGAAGGGATCTCACTTGTCGCCAAATAATTGACAATATGCGCATACCAGGACAGTCGTGCAACTGAAAAGAGCTGCTTGTCAGGAAAATCATCCATGATTGGTGGCTCATCGACAGCTACTTCTACCATTAATCTTGATAGGTGATCAGCAACTACGTTCTCCATACCCTTCTTGTCTTTGATGGAGATATTGAATTCCTGCAAGATCAATATCCAACGAATTAGGCACGCTTTAGCATCCTTGTTGGCGAGAAGGTACTTAAGTGCGGCATGATCAATGAAAATAATGATAGGAGAAGCAATCAAATAAGCATGAAACTTGTCTAACGCAAAGACTATCGCTAACAATTCTTTTTGAGTAGTAGAGTAGTTCATCTATGCACTATTCAAGGTTATGCTAGTATAATGAATAACATGTTGTTTCCCATCTTTTTGCTGCCCTAATACTTCTCCTACATCGAAATCACTTGCATCACAAATGAGTTCAAAAGGAAGGCTCCAATCATGTGGTTGTACAATAGGTGCAGAAGTCAATTTATCAATCAAGGATTGAAAAGCCTCTTGACATGCAACAGTCCACCCAAAAGGGGTATCTTTTATCAAAAGATTACACAAGGGACGAACCATAGCAGAAAAGTTCTGAATAAATCTCTTGTAAAACCCAGCATGCCCTAAAATTGATCTAACATCTTTAACAATCTTAGGTTCAGGAAGCTTTGAGATGAGATCATTTTTTGATCGATCTACCTCAATGCCTCTGGAAGAGACAATGTGGCCCAATACAATGCCTGAGGGCACCATGAAGTGGCACTTTTCCCAATTAAGCACAAGGTGCTTCTCTTCACACCTAATTCAGACTCGTTTTAAGTTTTGCAAGCATGCATCAAAAGTATTACCAAACACAGTCAAATCATCCATATATACTTCTATGCATTCCTCTATCATATCAGCAAACATACTGATCATACAACACTGGAATATAGCTGGGGCATTACACAGTCCAAATGGCATCCTACGAAAAGCATAAGTACCAAAAGGACATTTAAAAGTCGTTTTTTCTTGATCTTCTAATGCAATCTCAATTTAATAATATCCAGAATAACCATCAAGAAAGCAATAAAAAGGATGCCCAGATACTCTCTCTAAAATCTGGTCTAGAAAAGATAATGGAAAATGATCCTTACGGGTGGCTACATTCAATTTTTTATAGTCTATACACATGTGCCATCCTGTCACCAATTTAGTGGGGACAAAGTTTCAATTTTCATTCTCAACAACGGTGACATCAGAATTTTTAGGCACAACCTGAGTAGGGCTTACCCACTTACTATCAACAATAGGATAGATGATTTCTGCATCTAACAATTTCAATACTTCAGTTTTTACTACCTCCTTCATTGTAGGATTCAACCTACGCTGAGGATCCCTACGAGGTACAACCCCCTGTTCAAGATTAATCTTATGGGAACATATTAAGAGACTAATACCTTTTAGATCTGTTATACTCCAACCAATAACTAATTTATGTTCTTTTAAAACTCTAAGTAATTGCTCACCTTGCTATGCAGTTAATGCTGAAGAAATAATAACTGGGTATGTATCACCTGGACCAAGCTTTAAACCTTGAGGTAGCGGCTTTATGTCCAGGTTGGGCAGCTCTACTGATGATGGCGTTGGTGGCTTTCCTCTTTCTGGCAGTTCTTCAAACCTTGGATGCCATGGACCTGCAAAAGAACATTGTTCTAAGTTAGTGCATATACCATCAACATCAGCATTTTTATCCAAATCAAACTCAAGGGATTCAATTTCTGCCACATGAAACTCCTCTTCAGTGAGCGAATCAATCCAATAAGTTTGCTGGCATTCTTCATCCTCAGCAGGCTGCTTAGCAATATTAGACCATTCCTGCAGTTAATTATGGAGTTAGCAGTAGCAAGAAACGGTCTACCTAAGATAATTGGAATTCTAGATTCATCAGTTACTATAGCCTTAGTATCCAAGACTAAGAAATCAACAGGATAATAAAATTTATCTATTTGAACAAGCACATCCTCTACTACTCCTCGTGGAGTCTTCGTGGATCTATCTGCCAGTTGCAGAACCACAGATGTCGACTTAATTTGTCCTAAACCAAATTACAAGTAAACAGAATATGGCATCAGATTAAGACTTGCACTAAGATCTAAGAAAGCTTGTCCTACTTAATTTGTCCTAAACCAATTTGCAAGTAAACATAATTCTAGATTCAGCAGTTTTCTTAACATGATGTCGTCTCGTCATAGTGCATAAATCTTTAATCACCTTAACCCGAAGATGCTCCAAAACCTCGCTATTGGGCTCCATAGTCAATTTAGTAGATTTCAATGATTGAGGGAAAGGGACACGTACCTTAAACTCACCTAGCGTTGGGCCATCTGGATGATCGGCCTCTGTATGGTTCTCCTCAATCCGCTCCTCTTCTTCAACAACAATACGAGGTTCGGCGGGCTCTTTTGAAGGACTTTTTGTTGTTTTCATGCTTCTTGTAGTTACGACGTTCATCTCCTTCACATTATTTTGCTCAGCACTAGACACCTGAGTCTGTTGAGGTTGAGCTGGGAACTTCCCTCGTTCATGCACGCTCAAAGAGTTGATCAGCTTCGTGATCTGGATCTTGATCTCTTGAACATCCTCATTTCTTTCCTTAGATTCCTGCATAATCATAAATTTCAGTTCCTGCAAACTATCTTAAAATATAGGCCTAGGAAAAACAGATGCATTGTAGGCAGGGTTAGAAAATGGCTTATTAGGTGGCGGTTGATGATGCTCATTGCTTTGCGGAGCGTTCGACTTCAAGCTGAAATTCGGATTCTCTCGCCATTCTGGATTATACGTTTCTGAATAAGGAGTGTACGGCTTCCTGAATCCGCCTACAGCGTTGCAATGCTCATCGTACACACCCCTCATCTCAACATAAGAAGGGCAATCGTCAATCTGGTGATCCACGTCCTGACATATCACACAAGGCCCAGCTGGCTTTGGAGGTTCGCTGTATTGAGAGGTCCGGGCAGCCATCATATCTTTGGTCTTTAATAACTCTAGCTCCCTTGTGCTCTCCACTTTAGTCTTAAGTGCATCCTCCTCCCGCAGCTGATAAATTCCTCTACCTTGTTGCTGCCGTGGTGGTCTGGTCCTGTTTGTACTTTCTGTTGCATTCAGTCCAGTCCATGTATGAGCTTTCTCAACAAGCTCAGT
The DNA here is from genome assembly GCA_963920575.1 of Narthecium ossifragum. NCBI lineage: Eukaryota > Viridiplantae > Streptophyta > Magnoliopsida > Dioscoreales > Nartheciaceae > Narthecium > Narthecium ossifragum. The sequence continues at coordinate 12,176,939 of OY986966.1, forward strand.
CAAATATTCAATTGCTGCATCAGGATCTTTTTTCAAAAATTCACCATTACACATCATCTCAACAAATTGGCGTTCTCTAACAGTCAAACCATCTCAGAAATAACTAACATGACGCCAACTTTCATATCCTTGATGAGGACATAAATTCAACATGTCTTTACCATCATAAAAATAACTAACAAGACGCCAACTTTCATATCCTTGATGAGGACATAAATTCAACATGTCTTTAAATCGTTCCCACGCCTGATTCAAGGTTTCACTATCCTTGTGTGTAAAGGTTGAAATCTGTTTCTTAAGTGCATTAATTTTGTGCTGTGGGAAATAATTGTTATAAAACATCTGTGTCATTTCAGCTCAAGATCCTATAGATCGTGGCCTCAAAGAATATAACCAACTCTTCTCTCTTTCCTTCAGTGAGAAGGGGAAGGATTTAAGTCGGATCATGTCTACAGCGCCCGGTTGGCCATGAAAAGTCGCCACTACTTCCTCAAACTCCCTAATATGCACATATGGATTTTCATTTTCTAACCCATGAAAAGTAGGAAGCAACGGAATCATACCAGGTTTAAAGTCTACATGTGTTGCATTAGCTGGAAACATGATGCATGAAGGTGTAGCAGTGCGTGTGGAATGCAAATATTCATGCAAACTCCTAGGAGTTTGCTGTTCCACGTGCTCATCCATAATGAAAGTATGATGTGAAGTTTGTGACTGTGCGTCAAAAAGATCAGCAATATATGTCTCACTATCAGAAGTTTCAGAATCACCCTCGGGGCGTCTAGCAAATCCGCCTAGTTTGTCACTATACCGAGACATACACCAACAATCACGCAATCCAAAAGATGAAAACCAACTAAAGAAAATAAGCAAAAACAGTAATAGAAACTAAGCTAACTAACTAAAGCCAAAATAAAAGAAAACAATCCTAATAGAGAAGGAAAATCAAAGCCAAAATAAAGAAATAAAGAATAAAGAAAGTAAACGAAGTTACCACTTTCGATGTCTACAATCTCTGTAATCTGATTCTAGCACTTTTCTGAACCGTCTCCTCGGCAACAGCGCCAATTTTTTATATCGCTCAAATGTGTCACAACATAGCGGTGCAGTGTAGCATAACATAAGAGTTGTCGAACCCACAGATAGACAAGCAGAAAACATCCAAAATGCAAATAACAATGAATTGAAGACAAAAGAGAACTTAAAAATTAACTAAATTAGATAAAAGGATTTAATTTATACCTAAGATTAACTAAAGATATCAGAATTTTAATAAGGCTAGGCATTGGGAATCACTTCACTTGGATTTAGGTTCTTCTCTTCTCAATGGTTCATACAATACTACTCAGTCAAGGGATTCACATCCCAATCACCTTAACCGGAAGATATGGAACTATAAACCTAACAAAATATATCAATGTCACTTTCTACGATTGATTCTTCATTTTATAGCTGTAACTTTATCCTGCCAAAACCTAAGAATATACGATACAGGCTGTCACTACAGACAACACATAGCAAAAGTTCATCGGGACAAAGCCCTAACCCTATCTTACCAGATCTCTAAAAATACACAATACCAACTCTCACAATCGGCAATGCATAACAAAGAATTCACGAGATAAAGTAGGTAAACAATAGATATAACCATGGGATTACAAGATCATGAAAGAAGCATGACTAGATTCATAATATCATTCATCCACATAGAAATCCTTAATCTGAAAATAATCCTTGAAGATTCAATACATAGAAAAGAGTTTAAAAATAAAGATTAAAACTATGAACCATGATGAAGAAGAAACCCTAATCCTCGCTTGGTCATCCGTCCGCCATGCCTGCGGATTACTCGGCTATGGATGGAGATGTCTTCATCTTCTTCCTTCAGAAACGTCTAGAAAGAGTTTCCAAAAACATCCAAAAAACCTCCTCTAAATAACCCTAAGTTTCCTATTTATAGGGTCCCAAAATTGGGAAACTCGGGTTAAGTTTAAACCCGTTATACGCCCACGGTTTATGCCATGGTCGATCGTGAACTATGCACAATGTTTGGAAAAGCGGAGGTCGATCATCGCATCGACCCTGAGAAGTGTTTTTCTTGATAGAGGCTGACGGTCAATGCTACGATCGATGCGACGGTCGACCGTGTGCATTGTGAGCGCGACGGTCGATCTCGCGGATGATGCGACGGTTGACAATCACTATTCATTCAGCACTGCACATTAGTATAAAAAATGTTCTAACGTCATGTAGGAAACTCGGAATCATGAACTGCTTAATATTTGAAGTTGAGCCATGTAATCTTTTCAGCTTCTTTAGGCTTCAATTTCCTGCATTTTCCAAACAACTATGTGAAGTATATAGAAGTATAAAAACAATGCTAAAGAGGTTGATTAAGGATGAAAATATAGAAATTGAGATGGTTATAAGGTTGTTTAGAGTGCACTTTCATGCACTGATCATCACCCGCCTCCGTACCAGCAGCCTATGCCCCCTCCATATGTACCCTACAACCCAATTCCTCCACAACCCCATTACTACCCTCCTCATACCCCACCTGCATATGAACCGCCCCATGACCCAATCCATGAGCCACCGCTTGCTGCCCGGATTCCCCGCATGGACTTCCCCCATAGTTCTTCTCTTATCATCCTATCCATGAACGAGAGACGGTCTGTTACGCCGCTGTCATAAATCTGACTGAGATGCCTAGACATGGTACCAGCTGTCGAAGGTTATGGATGAGTGCGCGACTTGGCATACCTTTCAGCATGCCCTGCACTTGCGCTATGGACCGACGACCTACGAGGACCCCGTTAGCGAACTCAGTCAGATTTAGCAAGATGGCTCAGTCCGAGACTACCAGATCCGGTTGGACCGAGGTCTAGGTCGTGTCCCACACTTGGCTCAGGATATTGTACTGTGTCTCTTCATGAGCGGACTGAAGCCAGCCTTCAGGTACGACATTCAACTCGCTAGACCAGCCACCATAGTCGATGCCATTAGCTACGCCAAGACTCATGAAGCAAAGCAGCACGTGATCCGGCACGCTACGGTAAGGACGACGCCCGCACCTACCTGTCCAGCCCCCGCTGCCCGTACCGTGCCCGCAAACTGGAGTTCGAGTGCGACTAGAACTCCTAATCCTACTCAAACTAGGACTCTTAATCAGACTCAAACTACAGTCTGACCTCATGGAGACATCTATCCCTAACTGAATTGCAACAACGAGGATCACAAGGACTTTGCTTCCAATGTGACGAGCCCTATACCCCGGGGCACCGTTGCAAAAAACTCATGAGCATCGAGATGATCAATGAGAAACCGACCATAGAGGATGAACCTGAAGAACTGGCCCCACCTAAAGCTGATTCAGGTGAAGACAACGTCCCAGCTGAACCCGTCCCCTACATCACCTTCCATGCTATTGTTGGAACCCCCACACCGCAGACGATTCGAGTAAGAGGATCCATCAACTCAATTCCGATCATCTTATTCATCGACTTAGGAAGCACCCACAACTTTCTGGTGGACCACCTTGCACCGAAGCTTGGACTCATGCCCAAGACTAACTCCAGATTACATGTGACCGTGGCTAGCGGTGAATGCCTGGAGTCCCTGGGAAGGTGTCCTAGAGTAGGCGTCCATCTCCAGAGATTCATAGTCTACGTGGACTTCTTCCTCTTACCTCTATAGGGTTGTGATGCAGTTCTAAGTGCACAATGGTTACTAACCCTAGGAGACATCCAGATGAACCTCAAGGAGTTGAAGGTAAGATGCCATCTCGACGAGGAGCAGATCGAGTTACAAGGGATAAAGGTACCATCGTTCTCCATGATCTACTCGGAAGCCGCAGCCCTACATAGCATCCGTAGGGGAGATCAGGGATGGCTCTGTATGTTGTAGAGCAGCCCAAACTCAGATCATCCAGGCGGGCGGTCTAACCGGGATCACCCATGGTGGAAAATCTGAAGGGGACGATCCCCTTGACCCAGATTTGGCCGCCCTCTTGGAGCAGTACACCGACCTCTTCGCCGAGCCAACCGGGCTTCCTCCTGCCTGGGAGCATGGCCATCACATACCATTGAAGCTTGGAGAAAGCCTGACGAATGTGCGGCCCTACAAGTACCTCCAATACAAGAAGATAGAGATAGAAAAACAAGTGGCTACCCTACTCTAGAATGGCGTCATACATACTTAGACCAGCCCCTACTCATCACCGGTCCTACTAGTCAAGAAGCAGGATGGATCGTGGCGCATGTGCATCGATTACCGAGCTCTCAACAAAGTAACCGTCAAAAATAAGTTCCCTATTTCCGTAATTGACGATTTGCTAGATGAACTTCACAACGCAGCCATTTTCTCCAAGCTAGATCTACTGTGAGGACCTGTCCCTCTATTCTCGTGGCTCGTTGTTGACCACAAAGCCAATTTGGTAAAGTGCGCCTTGTCGGTTTGTTTCACACCCGCGTGTGCACACACCGGCCTTTTTTTGGTGTATGTGTTTGAATAGAATGGTTAGGTGGACCCGGGATCGGAAAATCCGAGCTTGGGCTTGTGGTTTCGCCCAAGTTTGTCTTTCTGGGCAAGAAGATCGATCCTTCTTGCTAAGAAGATCGATCTTCCTTGTTAAGGGGATCGATCTTCCTTGGGAAGACATCGATCCCTCTATGCCAGAAAGTTCTGGCAGTGACTCTTGAGAGGATGGCCGCCGTTGGCCATCGCTCTCCTCTATCAGAGGGAGAGAGGACTTTCCCTCCTCTCCTCCCCCTTTTCCCCTCCTTCCCCGACTTTCCCCTTCCCTTTTCCTTCCTCTTCTTCCCCTTCTCCTTCTCTTCTTCTTCCTTCTTCTTTCTTCTTCCCGCGCTCTACTTCCTCTGTTCTTCCCGGCAACCACCTTCTTCTTCTCCGTTCTTCCTCCTCCGGCCACCGTTTTGGGCGTTCCAAAGCTCGTTGGATTCATGGCGATGTGAGGAAGATCCCTGGTGTGGTTTTGAACCTTGTTGATGATTGGTTTGTGGGGAATTAGCCGAGGAGTGCATTTCCGATAGGTTTTCTACCTACGAGAGTTGTTTACTGGGTTTCTCTTAATCTAGCCAGTAGATCTTGTTGTTCTTTGTGTTGTTGGATTCCTCCTGCTTAGTATAATTTCTGGTATAAGTTTTATAAGCTTTGGTTGAGAGTTTAGTAGGATTTATGCATGTTTAATCTCAGATTTTCCGGTTTCTGCTGTTCTTGAAGAACAGCCGGTTTGCGGTGAGTTCTTCAACCAATACGAGCATGTTCTTGGGTTGTGATGAACATAAGAGTTGTAGATCTTTAAATCTACTCTCAAACCCAACTGATTTCATAATTGTCTGATTTTCCTATGATTTGTTATAATTTTCGTACGTGTGGGCTGCGTTGCAGCGAGCAATGGTAAGTTTGTTTTGATTAGCGGTTTTGATTAGTTTTTTCCCGTTAATCCAGCGGTTGGATGTTCCTAGATTTTGGATATGTTGATCCCAGCATGTTGATCTACTAGTGTCTAAGTTGGATCTCGAATCCGTCGTCGTTTCGACATCGGATCAACGGGGTCAACTAGCTCTAGGTAGAGAATGTTTTGGTGTTTTTAAATAATATTATATTTTTGTAACATATAATATTATATTTTACTGTTCATCAGCGGTTTTCGGGGTTGCTTGTGAGCACCCGTCCCTTTACTCCTGTGGCTCGTCGTGGACCGCAAGGGCAATTTGGTAAATTGCGCATTGTCGGCTTGTTTCACACCCGCATGTGCACACACTAACCGTGTTTGTGGTAATGTTTGGCTAGAACGGTTAGTGGGACCCGAGATCGAAAGATTCAAGCTTGGGCTTGAGTTCTTGCCCAAGTCTAGCTTTTTGGACAAAAAGGATCGATCTTCTCTAGCTAAGAGATCGATCTTCTTGTGCCAGAAAGTCAAGTGCGATCGTCATGAAGGATCGATCTTTGCTTAGGAAAAAATCGATCATTCATAAGTTGGTTCATTTGCCTATAAAGCAGACGAGACTTTCTTCCTTGAATCCTTTTGAAATCCGGAGATCTGGAGCTCAGATCTATTGATTTTGAAGGCATTTGAGGACGATCCAAGGCCTGGTAACTTGGATTGAAGCTGCTCTTGCTTAAGTAGGGATCCTACCTACAATCTATTCCGGGTTTTTTGTTTTTCCGGTTTGATTTGTGTTCTTATGCTTAGATCTCTCAATATACATGTTTGTTTGCTGAGTTTTCACCGGTTTTGGACTCGTGGGATCTTGATCTATCAGATCCCAGAGTTTCGTTAAGTTTGGAAGTACTTTCCGACGGTATTTCTCGCCGGAAGTACGCCGGAGAACCCATCCGGATCAATCCTTCTAGAGGAAGGATTGATCCCTCTGGGTTGGTCATGCTGCGCTTGATGAAGGATCGATCTTCTGCTTGGAGAAGATTGATCCTGGGTCTTGGGTAGCATGGTTACCCTACGTCGCGAGGAAGATCGATCTTTCTGGGAGGAAGGATCGATCTTTCTTGGCGCGACAAGAAGGGTGCCCTCTGTCTCGAGAAAGATCGATCTTCCTGGGAGGAATGATCGATGTTCTTTAGCTCGACAGTGAGGGAAGCTCACTGTTACTTAAAAGATCGATATTTTCTTAGGAAAAGATAGATCCTTTAGTAGCAGAGAAGATTTTTCATGGCTTTTGCATATGTTTAAGCATGTTAGCCCTATAAACGGGCGGGTAGCAGAGTGATGACTCCCGTGATGTTTAGAATAAACGGGCGGGTAGCCCTATAGCTTTCCTTAGCCTCGCATGCCAGCGTGCGCCGAAGGCTTTATCTGTGATATGTATGAGCTGTTATTTGCGGGGTTGCTTCTCGGTGCAGGTGTTGTGGTGGACTGCTGACAGTTGGTGGTCGTACCACTGCAGCAGCTCCTTAGACCTTATTTACCTGTTCACCACCCCGGGCCGGCAGGGTGCCGTGCCCAGACCTTGTTATTTATATCATCACATACTGTTGCATGTTTAACTGTATTACCCTGCGTATGCGCATAGCGTGCATTGTATTGTATATTAGTTGCATCTGTGTTGGGCGTTGCCAATCTGGGGTTTTCGGGTAGCCCGGATCTAGCTCTAGGACCGTTGCGGGTAGCTTGGTCCAGGACTCGATTTGTAGTATTCAGTCGTTTTTTCGATGATAGGGTTAGATGACCTGAATACATGTTGCTTGATGATTATAGAGGTCGTGTCGGCCTCGAGCCAGATGTTGTGGGTGCAACCGGTGTCGGTTCTTGTCCTTTGGGGGACGTCGGAGTGAGTCCAGCCCAGGCAGTGTCTGTTCCTGCCCGCAGTGGCGACCATTATGGGCCCAGTTCGTTTGGGTGACCACAGCTAGAACCCTGCAACACTAGATGTATCCAGAATGGGCCCAGTCCTTTAGGGTAATCATGGTTGGGTATGCCTAGGGACACCGACAAAGAGTTATGAGACCCTTGCTGCACACCCAAGTCTTGCTTGAGGGCGGCACTGTTATGTTCCCTCCCTTGTGAGTGTCGTAGTATAGTGTCTCTACTGAGCTTAGTGCTCACTCCTACCTGGGCTGCGTTTTGCAGGTGTTGGCGGTAGCTCTTCTTCGGTCGCCCCTATAGGGCCAGTGTTTGGTGACGTGGCGGCGACTGGCGGTGCTTGAGGAGCGGCGATCTCTGTTTTTACCTTTTGTTATAGATAGTCTCCTACGGGAGTGATAAATGTATAATTTCCCTGTTTTGAGGTTTTATATTATATATCAGTTCAGTCATTGAGGTTGTGAATGATTGTATAATACAGGATGATTATGAATTGCTAGGGTAACCACTACGATTAGAGGGAAACCTCGCCAAAATTTCCGCAGTAGGTTAGGTTCCGCTTTGCGTCGCCCGGCCCGGTTGGGCCTACGCGGGTCGGGGTGCGACATTGCTACCCGTTGTAGTTGTCCGCGGTTGATGGTCGTGGTACCGTCGTAATGCCGGGATCCGCTGCGGATCGGCTGACAGCGGTTGGTAGTACCGCTGCAGCGATCCAGTCGGACTTATATGATGTTTTGTCATATTATTGCATGCATTTTCTGTTGTGCATTAGTTGCATTGGTTAGGGCGTGGGTGATTTGTGGGTCGCCGTCCCGAGGCTGGATAGCGAGGTCTAAGGTTTGACTGTAACACTGATAATCTAATGTTTGAGGTTTGTTCCTTGTCCTCCTGTATTAATTGCTAAGAGGTGGATGTCGTTACCCCGACATGTGTCGTCATGCTTGGTATCCAGCATGGGTAAGGGTGTTCTACATGTGCTGAAGTTCTCCTTGTTGTGGCGGGAGAGGGTTACATGGACAGGAACCCTGGGGGTATCGATGGGATTTGTGGGCTCCCTGGCAAGCCTTAGGTTTTGATTTGGAGTCTAGAGGTCGTGTTAGCTCTATTGCTTTGAGTGTTGAGAGTTGGTTGTCATAACTACGGTTGTTCCGCCAAGTGTGGAGATCCCGCTTGGAGAGGGGTGTCCTACTGGTATCGTCATGTCCACCCTGTGTCAGGGATTGTCGGAGGTGGTCCGTCCTTGAACAGTGGTTGTCGGAGGGACGTACTTTGGACAGGTATCCTTCGGGTTATTGATGGGATTTATGGGGTCCATGGCAGGCCTCAGTACTTGGCACAGATTTAGTACAGTTGTTGTTTCCTTCCTTGTGTGTGTCATAGAGTAGAACCCAGCTGAGCTTTTGCTCATTCCTACCTGGACTGCGGTATTTGCAGGTGCAGGTACCAGCTCTTCTGCAATGGCCCCCAGTTGTTCCTCCTGCGGCGGCGCGTCGACATCAGGTCATGCTTGAGGATCAAGAGGGCTTCTGCTGTGCTTTTCTGGAGACTTCTGATGACGTAACTTTTTGAGGACTGATATATGTAAATTTTGATATAACTCTGATGTGTGTACAGTTTTTGGAATAGTAGATGTTAGATTTACTTCTACCCTCTGATTGTTTATTGTAACTGTTTCTGCCAGTTTGATTTTAGTAGATGTAGGACCCCCCCCCCCTCGTGTCCCGGTCCGGATGGGTTTTCTGGGTTAGGCCGCGATATCTACCGTCCGGTTATCACCAGATCCGGATGTACCTACTGGATGTTAAAAAACCCGCCTTCCATACACATCATGGCCACTATGAGTTCCTTTTCATGCCATTTGGGCTGACCAACACTGTCACGCCCCGACCCAGAAAACCCATCCAGATCGGTGCGTGAGCCACCTAAACCTGTTTACATCATCAATAGGCGCACAATTATGTAACTGCAATGAATTTAAACCATATAGTCCTACAGTTCATTAAAAAATTTGGCAGAATCTCCTTTATAATTATAGGAGAAGAAACCTGTATATTTTATAATTTTACAACTTCAACATCATTGCATTCCTCAACATCTACATTAAAGAATATGACAACATTTCTCAAATACAACTGAATTAATAATCATACAATTCTATTCTTGGATACATCATATTATACATCAATATGTACATTATTGATTAAAACGATAAATTAACGGTAGAAGAACTCCTCGAAGCTCCAACTCCTCGATCACCTTGAAATATCGCGCAGTCTTCTAGAAGAACACCTGAAAGAACGACCTGCATCGCCGATGCAGCCTAGGTAGGGTGAGCAGCAATGCCCAGTAGGGTTCTACTCTACGGCACACTCAAGGAAAGGGAACTGCAAATGCGTCAGGTCTCATCACGGGTCAAGGGGACTCTCTCTACGCCCACAACCTACTCCAGGGTATGGACACATGGTTGGAAACTCCTATACCAACCGCCGCCCCTATTCCCAAGGGTCACTACCCTATCGGCGAAGCAAGGTGGTGAGCACAACAGGCTAAGACACAGTGTGAGTGTATCGCCACTACCCCGCCGCCTACCACATCCTCATCCACCATGCACGGGGAAACATAACAACGGAGGTAGGACACAGCATGGTGCGTAAGCCCTACAGAGAACACCGTTCTGAAACCACGACATGACCTCTATACGTCAAGAACAACGATTCAAGTCAACTACTTAATGTCCTCAAATACGATACATGATCACATTAACACAATCTTGCCTAAGTCCTCAACTAACTAAACCCCGGTCCTAGGGCTAGATCCGGGCTACCCGAGAACCTCAGATCGGCGATCAAATCCATCGCCTACCACCTAGCCTGAATGCCTCTAATGCAAGCAAATGCATGCAATGCTCATGCACACATTTAATAGATCAGGACATGCAATAGTATATCAAACATAATACAGGCCTAGGCATAGCCTCAAGCTTGCCAGAGGGTAAACATAACAAGGGTTCAAAGCAACAAGGATCTATCTAGCAAAGTAATTATAACAAACACTCAACAGATCAAAATCCGGCATTACAACGACGTCCACAGCCGTCAACTGCAAATTCTACAACGGAATACAACCCCGGCCGAACAATACACAACAGTTACATAACACATTAACTAGGGCACACCCTCGACCCAATTAATTATCTAAACATCCCAAGGAGCATGACTCCCTTGGTTCAACCATGAGCCACACATAGGGCTTAGAGTATACAATACATGGATACTGAACATACTTGATAACCAAATGCTAATTAAGCTAGAAGATTAGCAACTTAAACAAACTTGTCGAAGTTAAGGGATAAGCGGAAATAGATGAAAATCATGCATGTTCGAAGTCAAGGGTGATGAGTGCATGAAAGTGCACTCTGAATAGCCTCATAGCTAGTTTAATTACTGGATTTTTCATCCTTAATTAGTCTTTTTAGTACTATTTTTATACTTATGTATTGCTTCACAAAGTTATTTGGAATATGCAGGAAAGTGGAGCTAAAGAAGAAAAGATATGTCATATTCAACATCAAATCTGTACCTGGTCAGAATGAACTAGATAATCTTCTATACATGGTTGGAACGATCTTGAAGTCTAGTTTCTGGCGAGTTTTACGTTTTGTGATTTGGAGTTTCCTAGAGGAAGATATGCTATTTTTAGTACCAGAGGTGCAGGAGCAAGCAGCTACGGAAGAAGAAGATGGATCGGATGCCAAAGAAGATCGATCTCTTTTTGTGCTCAGACACTGACAGAGAGTTGACAGAGGACCAATTATAAGAAGATCGATCCTTTCCAAAAACAAGATCGATCTGAACCTGGGCGATCTGTAAGTGACCCAGTCTACGGAGAAAGAAGATCGATCCTTTCCAAAAGAAGATCGATCTTAGTCAGGGCGAACCAGATTACCAAAATTCAGATAAGAAACAAGATCGATTTTTATTCTTAAGAAGATCGATCTCTTGTCGGACAAACTGAAAACGAACGAACCAGATTTAATCCAAAGGCTGAAGTAAAGTTAGGGTTTCTTACCCATATTTAAGGAAGTCGACCAAGACATACGAGGGGGGGTCGGCCAGCACTATTGGAGGAGTATTGAAGGCCGGAAAGAGGGGAGAAGACCGCACGAAGATCTAGGGTTTTTCTTTCTTATCTTTCTTATGAATATCATGGTTGTTTTTATGATGAACATGAGTGGCTAATCCCTTTGCTAAGGAACCGATGTCGCCCTAACTGAATCATTCTATGTTATTGAATTAATGTTTTAATCAATTTATTATAATTGTGATCTTCATGCAAGGCAGATTGCAGCCCTCAACAAGAAGATGGGCACGATGATGTCCACATAAGCAAAACCGGTTGAGGTATGTTCAATTTACAATATTTTTGGTCATAGATTTGATTCTTGTCCTTCTGGTAATGAATTTCCTGAATATGTGCAAGAACAAGCTAATTTGATGAATGCTTATAACCCGAGACCTAGATTTGATCCTTATGCAAATACTTACAATCCTGGTTGGAGGGAGCATCCGAATTTTTCATGAAAAATACTGCTAATGCTAGTATGCATTCTGCTAATCAGTCTAACCCACCTGTTAAGTCATTTTGGAAGCAACTATGTTAGCTTTTATGCAGAAAATAGACTCAAAGAAGGAACGACAGGATTCGGCAATTATTCAACATGAAGCAACACTGAAGAATATGGCAGTTTCCATTGGGAAGTTGGAAGTTCAAGTAGGACAGATTGTAGATGCTGTTCGAGCCCATGTTCTAGGCAAATTTCCAAGCCAACCTGAGCAAGCCAACGCAGTTACTGTTCTTCGTGTAGGTAAAATAATTGAGAATAAGAGTAATGCTAAAGTTACTGATGACTTTAGTGATCAAAAAATTGAGGAAGTCGAGAGGGAAGAGCCCTCAAAAAGGCCACCGAAGGCCACATCTAGTTCTGAGAATGACAATAGAGGAATTTCAGATCCTGAGGTTCATCACAGCAATCCTCCACCATATGTGCCACAAGTTCCTTTTCCAGGCCGCCTGAAGAAAGCTAAAATGGATAAGTCATATTCTGAAATTTATGATATTCTATCTAAGGTTAATGTGAACTTACCATTTCTTGATGTGATTAGGAAAATGCCAGCCTTTCCAAAGTTTTTCAAGGAACTATGTACTTATAAACGTAAGTATGAACCTCATGAAAAGGTGATGATTTCAGAAACGGCAAGCGCGGTGCTACAAAGGAAGCTTCCATCCAAGCTTAAGGATCCAGGAAGTTTTAACATTAGTATTACTGTTGGTGATGTAAAAATAGGGGAGGCAATACTTGATTTAGGAAATAGTATTAATTTGATGCCTTACTCTGTTTTCCGTAAATTTCTATCATTCAACGGTTGGGTGGTAATGAGTGCATGAAAGTGCACTCTAAATAGCCTTATAACTAGTTTAATTACTGGATTTTTCATCCTTAATTAGTCTCTTTAGTACTATTTTTATACTTATATGTTGCTTCACAAAGTTATTTGGAATATGCAGTAAAGTCGAGCTAAAGAAGCAAATATATGTCATATTCAACATCCAATATGTACCTGCTCAGAACGAACCAGATCATCTTCTATACTTGGTTAGAAAGATCTTGAAGTCTAGTTTCTGGAGAATTTTACGGCTGATGATTTGGAGATTCCTAGAGGAAGTTACGGCAATATTAGTACCAATGGCGCAGTCTGGATGGCAAAACATTAAATACTCAGCAAAGACGGATCGATCATGTTCCCTAAAAGGATCGATCCTTTTATGCAGACAAACCAAAAAGAACGCATACTTTTCAGATGATCACAGAAGGATCGATCCTACTATCCATCCTACTGAGAAGGATCTATCCTACTCTTTCAGTAGGATCCATTCTACTGAGAAGGATCCATCCTACTCTTTCTGTTGGATCTATCCTACTAAGAAGGATCCATCCTACTCTTACAAAGGATCGATCTTCCTCGGGGGTAGCCAGAAATTGAAGATTTTGAAATCAAAGGATTGATCTTACACCTATGGAAGGATCGATCTTACCTTCGCAGTGAAGAAAATTAACGACTCAGATCTAATCCGAGGATGGAGACACTTAAGGCTATAAATAGGACTCTTTCTAGAATTTTATGGGGCGGTCGGCCAGCACTATTGGAGGCGTCTTTTGAAGGTCGGAAAGAGGGGAGAAGACCGCATGAAGATCTAGGGTTTTTCTTTCTTATCTTTCTTATGAATATCTTGGTTGTTTTTATGAACATGAGTGGCTAATCCCTTTGCTAAGGAAACGATGTAGGCCTAACTGAATCATTCTACGTTATTGGATCATGATTATTTAATCAGTTTATTTTCCTTGTTTCATTCATTATTATAACTGAGATCTTAAATACCTTTATCTGGTCAATAGAAGTACTATAGATTGTTTTATGTGAGATTGAGTGAGGGTTCATTCCTTAATCTTGCACGATCTATGAATGAATGCGATTTAGTCGAAGCTGGGTTCAAGCTAAGACAATTCTTTGTTCATAATTATTTTTCAGAGCTTAATGGATTTTTGATTGGCACTAAGCTATGGGTTCATTAGCTAGGGTTAATTGAGGGTACTTGGTGAAGACCGCGGCCGAACGGATCATTATACCGGAAGAATGAGCCCTTGGAATTAAACGAAGATTTTGTTGATTCAATGCATAGAATGAGGATGTTATGGTGAAATCGGAACCTTAGTATTCATCTATCATATTTCCATCGTTTTCTTACTTCGTTATTAGATTTTCTATTTTCGATACTTGATATTTCTTACTTTCCCTTCCTTATTTTTTTTCTTCTATGTTCGTTAGCGTTTTACTCTAATAGTCTCTACAAATCTCTATGGGTACGATACTCGTCTTGCTGCTATACTGATCACACCGATTCATATACTTGCGAGATATAAAATTTATTCATTAAGTTTTTGGCGCCGTTGCCGGGGATTTGATTAGAGTTTATTAGTAGTGAATGCAAGGTCGCCGATCACGGAAAGAAAAGTTATTTCCCGTTAATGATAACGTAGATCAAATTGGAAGTAAGAAGGGATTTAACAAAGATAGCCTGTCCACAACAGATCTAGGAGTTCAACAAAAAGAACAAGAGGAGATGGAGCTTAATAACAATGTACGTCCTTTGGAAGAGTACGCGAGGCTAACTATTTCTACCTCACCTTCATGCATCGCGTTACCTGCAGAGGCTAGGAATTATGAACTTAAAAATCTATATTTTTCTATGCTTCCTGAATTTCACGGTTTACCTTCTGAAGATGCACTGACTTTTGTGAAAGATTATTATGCTACTATTCAAGCTTTTCCTCTAGGTGGCATTACTGAAGATCAACTTAGGATGCGATGTTTTCCTTATACCCTGAAGGATAAAGCTAAGAGATTGCTGATGTCATAGCCTCCTAGATCACTAACTACTTGGGATGCAATTTATGACAAGTTTGTTAGCAAATTTTATTCTCATGCCATGACTACTAACTTGAGGAGGCAAATTCCAAACTTTCAACAAGCTGATGGAGAACCATTCCATGAAGCATGGGATAGATTTAAAATGCTTTTGATGCAATGTCCCCATCATAATTACTCTTTAGAAAATCAGATGAAATATTTTTATGATGGACTAAATCTTTCTTTTTAGCCTATGGCAGATAATGCTACAGGTGGATTGATGTTCAAAACGACACCACCAGAGGTATATGAAATTTATGAGATGCTAGGATCCAACTCGCAGCAGAGAGGCACAAGGAATAAGGCGAGAGGCATCTATGAGGTTAACCAGAACAACGACATGGCAAGGCAGATCGCAACCCTCAACAAGAAGATGGACGTGATGATGTCCACACAAGCAAAATCGGTTGAGGTTTGATCATAGGTTTGATTCTTGTCCTTCTGGTAATGAATTTCCTGAATATGTGCAAGAACAAGCTAATTTGATGAATGCTTATAATCCGAGCCCTAGATTTGATCCTTATGCAAATACTTATAATCCTTGTTGGAGGGAGCATCTGAATTTTTCATGGAAAAATACTGCTAATGCTAGTATGCCTTCTGCTAATCAGTCTAACCCACCTGTTATGTCATCTTTGGAAGCGACTATGTTAGCTTTTATGCAGAAAATAGACTCAAAGATGGAACGACAAGATTCAGCAATTTTTCGACATGATGCAGCACTGAAGAATATGACAGCTTCCATTGGGAAGTTGGAAGTTCAAGTAGGACAAATTGCAGATGCTGTTCGAGTCCATGCTCTAGGTAAATTTCCAAGCCAACCTGAGCAAGCCAACGCAATTACTGTTCTTCGTTCAAGTAAAATAATTGAGAATAAGATTAATGCTAAAATTACTGATGACTGTAGTGATGGAAAAATTGAGGAAGTCGAGAGGGAGGAGCCCTCGAAAAGGCTACCGGAGGCCACATTTGTTTCTGAGAATGAGAAGAGAGGAATTTCAGATCTTGAGGTTCATCACAATAATCCTCCACCATATATGCCGCCAGTTCCTTTTCCAGGCCGCCTGAAGAAAGCCAAAATGGATAAGTCATATTCTGAAATTTATGATATTCTATCTAAGGTTAATGTGAACTTACCATTGCTTGATGTGATTAGGAAAATGCCAGCCTTTCCAAAGTTTTTCAAGGAACTATGTACTTATAAACGTAAGTATGAACCGCATGAAAATGTGATGATTTCAGAAACGACAAGCGCTGTGTTACAAAGGAAGCTTTCAACCAAGCTTAAGGATCCAGGGAGTTTTAACATTAGTATTACTGTTGGTGATACAAAAATAGGGGATGCAATGCTTAATTTAGGAGCCAGTGTTAATTTGATGCCTTACTCTGTTTTCCGTCAGTTAGGTGTGGGTGAATTAAAACTTACTACTATGTCTCTACAACTTGCAGATCGTTCAATTAAATACCCATTAGGCATTGAAGAAGACATCTTAGTACAAGTTGATAAGTTAATTATCCCTTCTGATTTTGTGATATTAGATATAGATGATGCACCGTTGAATGATAGAAATTTACCTATTTTGTTGGTAACTTTTTAGATGATCACAGAAGGATCGATCCTACTATCCATCCAACTGAGAAGGATACATCCTACTCTTTCAGTAGGATCCATTCTAGTGAGAAGGATCCATCCTACTCTTTCAGTAGGATCCATCCTACTCTTACAAAGGATCGATCTTCCTCGGGCGTAGCCAGAAATTGAAGATTTTGATATCAAAGGATCGATCTTACACCTATGGAAGGATTGATCTTACCTTCGCAGTGAAGAAAATTAACGGCTCAGATCTAATCCGAGGATGGAGACACTTAAGGCTATAAATAGGACTCTTTCTAGGGTTTTAAGAGGGGGTCGGCTAGAACTATTGGAGGCATTTTTTGAAGGCCGGAAAGAGGGGAGAAGACCGCACGAAGATCTAGGGTTTTTCTTTCTTATCTTTCTTATGAATATCTTGGTTGTTTTTATGAACATGAGTGGCTAATCCCTTTGCTAAGGAACCGATGTAGCCCTAACTGAATCATTCCGCGTTATTGGATCATGATTATTTAATCAGTTTATTTTCCTTGTTTCATTCATTATTATAACTGAGATCTTAAGTACCTTCAAGTATTATAGATTGTTTTATGTGAGATTGAGTGAGGGTTCATTCCTTAATCTTGCACGATCTATGAATGAATGAGATTTAGTCGAAGCCGGGTTCAAGCTAAGACAATTCTTGGTTCATAATTGTTCTTCAGAGCTTAATGGATTCTTGGTTGACACTTAGTTTTGGGTTCATTAGCTAGGGTTAATTGAGGGTACTTGGTGAGGACTGTGGCCGATTGGATCATCATACCGGAAGAACGAGCCCTTGGAATTAAACTGAGATTTTGTTGATTCAATGCATAGAATGAGGATTTTATGGTGAAATCAGAACCTTAGTATTCATCCATTATATTTTCATCGTTTTCTTATTTCATTATTAGATCTTGTATTTTTGATACTTCATATTTCTTACTTTCCCTTCCTTATTTTCTTTCTTTTATGTTCTTTAGCGTTTTACTCTAATAATCTCTACAAATCTCTGTGGGTACGATACTCGTCTTGCAGCTATACTGATCACACCGATTCGTATACTTGCAAGATATCAAATTTATTCATCAGGGGGTGTAGACATTCATGACCTTATTCATACTACCGTGTGGGTTTAATAGTGTTAAATTGTACATGAGCTGAGATGTTTATGCTTATTATACATGTTGTTTTCACATCGATTGACCTATACATAGATTGCAAGTGTGATAACTTGAAGGTAGAACATCATGTGATTCACACACGAACACTTTATGTGCAGTGGCAATTATACTCACCAGAGGAATGAGCATGCTATTGTTAATCTGGACCATGATTTCAACTTTAGCTAGTATGATGATGTTGACATCAATTTTGGCTAGGCCAAAAGGTCGCAGTAACCACTGTTTGTTTGAGTCAAAATAACATCAGATAGACTCAAGAAAACTTAAAACTTATTTGAAATGTCTGATAAATGCTTGTCCTAACTTCGAGGGCATCTAGGGACGTTTGGGTAATTTCACCCGCCCAAGGGCGTATTGGGAATTTGGGCCAAAATACAGGCCTGGACTTCCCATTACATTCTACAACAACCTTGCAAGGCTTTGACGGCACCCTAAATAAGCCATATGGACGCAGGGGTATTCTAGTAATTTAGCTGAAACCTCTAGCCCCCAGGGGTATTTTGGGCAATTCACACCTTCAGGGTATAATTGTCTGAAAATTAACCATTCCACCCTCAAAATATCTTGGTCTGACATATATGACCACTGAGGATGTTTTGGTAAAATCCCGGTAAATATTCAGAATTCAGATAAATATTCTGTACGGGAATAAATATTCACAGATGGTTTATTAAATTTGGACAAATATTCAAACAGTAATGGACATGAGAAAAATATTCAAATCATGGTAAATTTGAAATTCGAACATCATTTTCGAACTTCAAAAGAAAAATCCGCCAAAACAAAAAATCAGCAAAGCTCCATGGGCTGCATGTTTGGTCGTCCTTATACACGTCCATACCGTATATATACGAAAAAAAAATATATAAACCAGCCTCACTCATCCCATACCATATAAAAAATAAATAAATAAATAATAAAATCAATGGCAAAACACAGCTGGGCTGCACGGTAGCTATCCTTATATGAAAAGGATCAGCATCAAGGCAATCAGCATCCCTTTGATTAGGGACCATGGTCAGCATCTTAACATGATTAATACCCCTTGATTAAGGGATCCATGATCCCATTCCATGTGAGGACATACGCCTCTCGTGCCTATAAATAGAGGAGGCATGGGTTGAAGAAGGGGCTGGTCGGAGCTGGGTTGAAGAGGCTGAAGGCTGGTCTTGGCTGAAGGCGTTGAAGCTTGGTCGAAGCTGGTTGGAAGATCACGTCGAAGCTTGGCTCAAAGCTGTTGAAGAGGCTGAAGAGCTTCTGAACGGTCTGAAGGCTGGTGAAGAAAACGGGCTGAAGACTCTCAAGGAAGCTGAAGAAGAAGATGATTGAAGAAATCGAAGGAGAAGCTAAAGAGAAAACTGAAGAAGAGGGTTGAAGACGAAGAGGTTCTGGTGACGTTCCAAAGTTGCGCATCACCGGACGACGTAGATCCAGCCCACACAGCCGGAACCCATTGAGATGCTCGCGTCTCTGGGTCGACGCTGTAGGAGGGTCGTCGATCCTGTGGCTCAACCTTCGCTCACTTGCTCGTCACCTGCGGCTTGGATCTCCAGCAAGGTTGCTCTAGCTTAGTTCCTCGCTAGCGACGGAGATCGAGCCAAGGCTCTCTCTCTCCCGGCGGCTTTGAAGACAAGCTCCTCTCCCCTGTTTTGTTCTCTGTTCCAGCCGGTGCTTCTCTAGCTCCCTGGTGATCTCGCGGCGCAAGAACGTCAACCTATTCTGAAGAGGGACAACCACCATCATCGTTCCGGCGATAGAGGTTCCAGCCGCTCGCCGCACCTCCTTGGTTCCAACCAGTGCTCCCCTGTTCTAGCCGGTTCTAGGCTTCTCATCTCCAAGCCGGCTTCATCACAACCAGCAGCTGCTCCTCCCACGACAAACGGAGGTCAGATCTTGCTGGACAATGTTCTCAAACGCTTGGACAACAAAGCTCTCAAGCCCACCGGATTTGAAGCCCCCCTGCGGCAAGACCGGCGTGCATGGCGATGAAGGTGAACTAAAGCCTCACGTGATGCATTTCTTTTGATCTTTTCTTTTATTATAAAAATGTTTATTTTATTGGATTTTGAATCGGAGGTGTTCCCTACGGGGATGTAAATGATGGATCTGTCGACTTGGTGATCAGCAGATCCAGGGGTGTGGTGCCTACAATTTCCAGATTTGAAATTAAAAAATGATTTGCTCGGAAATAAAATAGTGGTCTCGTCCCTGCGAGATCGACGTTTTATCCATGAATAGATGAGTATTGCATGCAGAAAGAAAAAAAAAAAAGTTCTGGAGCTTGATCAAGCTATGCCTAAATGACTATTACGTGAACTACTAAGTAACCGGGTGTTCTTGCCTCGGGAAGCGGGGAGCTCACGTAAAAAGGTAGAACCACGAATAGCTTAAAAATAGCTATTAAGTGTTTTGCTAAGTAACTGGGTCTTTCCGCCTCAAGAAGTGGAGAGTGTTCGCATAAAAAGGCAAAGTGTCTGATAGTTGGATGATTGGTCCAGAAGATAGTGGTATGTTTGGACTAATGGTCGGTAGAAGTTGTTTCTGTCTATAAATTTTATTTTTCACATCACATGTGTTCGTCTGGATGGTGATTAGCATGTTTGAAATGTAGAAGTTAATATCATGTAGTAGTATGTGTATGAGTATAGGACATTTTCGTGCTTTGTACTATATAGAACACTATTGATTTGACAAGGTAGAACTCTTATTATGCATCTCTATAACCTTGGACCATTGGTGTGCTTAATTATAATTTTATGCGCTTAAAATTGCTAGAGACAAGCAATAAGCTGGTTGGAGGGTGTGATGAGTGCCTGAAAGTGCACTCTGAATAGCCTTATAACTAGTTTAATTACAGGATTTTTCATCCTTAATTAGTCTTTTTAGTCCTATTTTTATACTTATATGTTGCTTCACAAAGTTATTTGGAATATGTAGGAAATAGGAGCTAAAGAAGCAAAGATATGTCATATTCAACATCAAATCTTTACCTGCTCAGAATGAACCAGATAATCTTCTATACATGGCTGCAAAGCGCTTGAAGTCTAGTTTCTGGAGAATTTTACGGTTCGTGATTTGGAGTTTCCTAGAGGAAGATATGCTATTTTTAGTACGAAAGGTGCAGGAGCAAGGAGCTACGGAAGAAGAAGATCGATCGGATGCCAAAGAAGATCGATCTCTTTTTGTGCTCAGACGCTGACAGAGAGTTGACAGAGGACCAATTATAAGAAGATCGATCCTTTCCCAAAACAAGATCGATCTAAACCTGGGCGATCTGTAAGTGACCCAGTCTACGGAGAAAGAAGATCGGTCCTTTCCAAAAGAAGATCGATCTTAGTCAGGGCGAACCAGATTACGAAAATTAAGATTAGAAAGAAGATCGATCTTTATCCTTAAGAAGATCGATCTCTTGTCGGACGACCTGAAAACGAATGAACTAGATTAAATCCAAAGACTAAAGTAAAGTTAGGGTTTCTTACCCATATTTAAGGAATTCATCCAAGACATACGAGGGGGGGTCGGCCAACACTATTGGAGGAGTTTTGAAGGCCGAAAAGAGGGGAGAAGACCGCACGAAGATCTAGGGTTTTTCTTTCTTATCTTTCTTATGAATATCATGATTGTTTTTATGATGAACATGAGTGGCTAATCCCTTTGCTAAGGAACCGATGTAGTCCTAACTGAATCATTCTATGTTATTGAATTAATGTTTTAATCAATTTATATTCCTTGTTGCATTCATTATTATAACTGTGATCTTCATGCTTTTACTTGCCCAGTAGAAGTACTGTAGATTGTTTTATACGAGATTAGGTGAGGGTTCATTCCCTAATCTTGCAGGATCTATGGATGCATGAGTTTATGTCAAGGCTGGGTTCAAGCTAAGACAACTCTTGGTTCATATTTGTTTTTTTCAGAGCTTAATGGATTCTTGATTAACTCTTAGTTATGGGTTCGTTAGGTAGGGTTAATTTGGGGTACTTGGTGAAGACTTTGATCGAACGGATCATCATACCGGAAGAACGAGCCCTTGGAATTAAATTGAGATTTTGTTGATTCAATTAAAGCATAGAATGTGGATGTTATGGTGAAATCGGAACCTTAGTATTCATCCATCATATTTCTATCATTTTCTTATTTCGTTATTAGATCTTCTATTCTCAATACTTCATATTTCTTCCTTTACCATGCTTATTTTCTTTCTTCTATGTCCTTCAGCGTTTTACACTAATAATCTCTACAAATCTCTGTGGGTACGATACTCGTCTTGCTGCTATACTGATCACACCAATTTGTATACTTGTGAGATATAAAATTTATTCATCAAAGGGATAAGCTAGAAGATTAATATGAAACTTGACATGTATGTTCATTACTAGCTTCCAAAACATCTACACGAGATTCGATTCAAACGGATAAGCGGAAATAGATGAAAATCACGTATTTCTGCTTTTGACCAAAAATGCGAAAAGAGGCATAAATACTTCAAAAACCTCTCCAATCAAAGCCAAAACTCCCAAAACATTCCTAATTAACCTTGGGGGTAAGTTACACAAGGATCAGGTTAAACAAAGGTTGAAATTCCATTAAATTACCTAACTAATTTCTTAATTTCAGTTTCGCAGCAGTTCCATAGCAAATTCACCAACATTTGTATATAAATCCAAAAATTATGAAACTAGCGGAAATTGGATATAGGTTCAAGGATCTACAACTCTCATGTTGATGCTCAGATGAGATCATACACGTACGAGCTTGAATAGCTCAGTCCAGGTGAAAATTGGGTTTCGATGGAAATCCAAGAAAATTTTACATAAATCTGGCTTAAAATCGAAATCAATTCACATGAGAGGTAAATCAGATACAAAGCAAGCTCTGAGGAACTAATTAGCATAAAGAAATCTACAAACAATCAAACCAAACCCTAGATAAATCCTAAATATAGGTTTAGGCGTAGAAACCTACCTTGAACACTAAATCCGCCATTAAACTCGCCTGATACGCCTCCCTTCCTCGCCGTCGCCGTCTCTAGCTCGCCGAAGAGCCACCAGAAACTCTCAAATCCGTTGCCGTCGTCGGAGAAGAAGAAAAAGAGGGAGAAGAGCCGCCGCGGAAAAAGGAAGGGAAGGAAGGAAGAAGAGGCACTCGCCGTCGCCGCCTCCAGATCACCGTAGCTCTCTCTCTCACCGTCTCACTCTCATCGGGATGAAAGGGGAGAAGAATGGAAAGGAGATCGGGTGGAGGAAAGAAGCAGGGGAAGAAAAATGGAAAAAAGGGAAAGAGAAAAGGGGAAGAGGGGTAAGCCACTTAAGTGGCTTAGCCGTTCAGACGAGCCAACTGATCGGACTGAATCCGATTTGACTCCAAATTGCGATCTCGTTGCAGTCTCATCTGGATCTGACGATCGCGAACGCTCCTACTAGATCTATTCAATCACGTACATCAATCAAGGCTGTGTGTGCACTACGCGGGTGTGAAATTGACCGCCAAGGTGCAATTTACCAAATTTCCCTTGGAGTACAACAAGCAGCGATGCGATCAACCGATCACAACCCAAGGCCAACCGTGCCAAATAAACCAAGCCAGACCGTCGGCCTAACGCGGTCGGATCGGATCAGAGAAACAGGTCCTCACAATCACCCCCTCTACCTTCGAGGCATTGATGAACTCCATCTTTGTGTTAGTCCTAATAATGTTTTGATGATGTTTTGATGATGCCAATATGTTCCTAAATATTAAAATATATATGTGATAAAATATATGTTCAAAACATGCTTTAGCTTTTATATTTGAGAAATGTTATTGTTCACGGACGATGCGGCGGTCGACCGTGGGATCGATCGCGGGCTATGAAGAGATCGACCGTGGAAAGCGACGGTCGAACGAGGCATCGACCCTGGAAAGTGTTTTTCCTCACAGAGATCACCGTAGCTCTCTCTCTCTCTCGCCGTCTCACTCGCGTCGGGATGAAAGGGGAGAAGAATGGAAAGGAGATCGGGTGGAGGAAAGAAGCTGGGGAAGAGAAAGGGAAAAAAGGGAAAGAGAAAAGGGGAAGAGGGTTAAGCCACTTAAGTGGCTTATCTGGTTCAGACGAGCCAACTGATCGGACTAAATCCAATTTGACTCCAAATTGCGATCTCGACGCAATCTCGTTCGGATCTGATGATCATGAACGCTCCTACTGGATCTATTCAATCATATCATTAATCAAGGCTGTGTGTGCACTACACAGTGAAGGTCCAAGAGGGGGGTGAATTGGATTCTTTTCGAAAAACTAGATTAATCGAAAGATCTGGTAGGAGAGAACTAACACCTTAAATGCATGTAGATGAAATGAAACTAAAGTAAAATAGCCTGCAAGAATTATATCAAAGAGAGGTTAGAGAGATAGCACCAAATTTATAGTGGTTCAACTCTTGGTCTCCGTCCACTTCTCTCAAGGCTCTCGTTGAGGTTCCACTACTTGCAAATCTTTTACAAGCTTTTCCTCCCAGTATCCTGGTGCTTGGTGACCTTACAATCACAGCCAACTGTTGTTGGATAACTCTCAAAGTACTTCTTCACACTTGAAGAAGATTTACAAAGGTTGTAGCTCAAAAGAGAATAATTAGTAACTCTTGCTAAGACTTGCTCAGATGATCTCAATAATATGAATAATAGTTATGGCAAGTTTACAACAAAGAACTACTTATCTCTAGCCGTCAACCAGCTCAAAGATGACCTCCAACGGCTCTCTGCAACTCTCCAACGGCTAGTTTTTTACTCTGCGCGTTGCCGGCGGTCGATCCATGCATCGTCCGTGACATCGACCGTCATGTACAAAAACTCAGCCTTTGCGACCCACGGTCGATTTACCCATCGACCGTCGCATCGTCCGTCAGGCTCTGTTGTGAAAAATGCTTCCGAGAGTCGATGTTCCGATCGACCGTCGCTTCTTCACTTTTCACCAACATCCTCCACGGTCGACCGTCGCATCATCCGTCGGATCGTCCGTGAGCCTACAACATTTAAAAACACAAAGTCCAAACCTCACGGTCGACCGGTCCATCGACCGTCAGGCTCTGTCAAGAAAATAACTTCGCAGGGTCGATGCAACGATCGACCGTGAGCCAACATTTCATTTTGTGAAGTATGGTGCATCGTCCGCGGTCAATCCATGGATCGATCGTCGCATTCCTACGGCCGATCCATGCATCGACCGTCAATACATAAACTCATTAAATATTGAATTTGAGACTTTGAATTAAAGGGATAATAAATATTAAACATATATTTTATCATTTAATGTATGTTGGCATCATCAAAACAAGGTTAGGATCAACAATCTACCCCTTTTTGATGATGACAACCCTTTTAAATGTTATGAGAAAATATTTTGACTCCCCCTTAATCTATGTATCCATTTCTTTCAAGGAATGTGTTCTAAAGTGAATTCTTATGATGCACACACGTCATATATCACTAAGAGGATAAGAAAAGTTAATTTTGAGATATAATGACAAGTTAACTTAGATTATATCATGTTCACTTCTTTTAAGAAAGTGAAAATTGGCTACATGGAATAGTTCATATGGATATTGGAGTTAAAAAATTTGTACTAATACAACTTAACATTATCCAACATCGTATCATGATTAAGAAATTATCATTATCCAACAACATTGTCTTTCATTCATTCAAAAGATTTCAACACTTGTATTACAATACTTCCATTCAAAAACATTTCGGAAAACTTTGGATTACAAGAGAATTTCAAAGACAAGGTTTTCAAAAATACAAGAGTACAAAAATATGAAATGTAGAGAAATTGTTTTTAACATTCATCGCAACTTTTTCTCCCCCTTTGGCATCATCAAAAAGAAGTAACATGAATGGGGATTTAGGATCAATCAACTGAAGGTGTGGAAGATGGAAATTCAGTTTTGATGTAGGCAAAAATGTCTTCAAGTTGCTTGGACATCTTTGCTTGATCCGCCGTGATTTATGCTTGGGAAGACTTGATGTCACCTTGATTCACTTCCATTCTTTCCAATCTTGCTTCAAGATCATTAAGTCTTTGAGATGTGGTGCGACGAGCTCGGCTTTGGGAAGATTCACCTTGATATCCTTATAAGGACCTGCGCCTCTACCCATGTGGCTCGTTGTAGACTGCAAAGGCAATTTGGTAAATTACGCATTGTTGGTTTATTTCACACCCGCGTGTGCACACACTGACCTTGTTTGTGTTAGTGCTTGATTAGAATGGTTAGGTGGACCCGGGATCGAAAGATCCGAGCTTGAGCTTGTCTACAACGAGCCACAGGGGTAGAGAGGCAGGTCCTCTCAGTCCTTGAAGTCTAGACTCTCCCCCTAAGTTTTCCTCATCATGCTCTTCTTGATGCTGACCTTCCTCATCACTACTAACATTAGGAACACTTAGGCCTAAGGCTCGCTTGGCGGAATTCATCCTTTTGAAGGTAGATTTATTGAAGGGTTGGGAGAGGGGTTTTCTTTCATCAACAGCTAGGTGAAGGGTAAGGGCTTGGAAAATATTTGTTAGAAGCCCTCCAAAAGGTAGTGATTGCCTAGCCGTAAGGTTAAGCATCTCCTTGATAATGACATAACCTAGGTTTAGAGGCTTCTTCTTAACCATGCAAGAAAGGACATAGGCATGTAGGGGCTTCAAGTGATCATGATGGCCAAGCTTAGCAAAAAGATTTGTTTCTAGAAAGTGGGCAAGCTCCCTATAGTTTTGGTGTAGGCTATTTAATTCTATAGGATTTTTATCAACTAGATTAGGTTTAAGGATTATCGTTCTTCCTTGTTTATCCTGATCAATTCTTTTGAGATCCTCGTATGAAGTAAAATATGTGCACTGTGAGGACCCGTTCCTCCAACCCGGTCCGACCACGGTAGGTCGAGGGTCTGGTTTTGTGGTTTGGCCCGGTTGGTCTTGGGTTGCGATCGGTTGATCGCATCGCGATTTCTGGACCCCAAGGGCAATTCGGCAAATTGCGCCTTGGCGGTCAGTTTCACACCCGTGTAGTGCACACACAGCCTTGATTGATGTACGTGATTGAGTAGATCCAGTAGAGATCGTAACTTGGAGCCTGATCGGATTCAGTCCGATCAGTTGGTTCGTCTGAACCGGCTAAGCCACTTAAGTGGCTTAACCCTCTTTTCTCTCTGCTATTTACTTTCTCTCTCTTTCCTTCTCTCTTTCTTTTCCTTTCCTTTTCTTTTCCTTTGTTTTTCTTTTCCTTCTCTTCCTTACCTGCTTTCCCGTGCCCAAGCCTCCTCCTTCCTTTCCTTCTCTCTCCCGTGGCTACCTTCCCTCTCTCCCTCGGCGACCTCGTCACTTCCCCGGCGGCCTGGAGGCGGCGGCGAGGTCCCCTCCTCCTCCTCCTCCTCCCTCTCCTCTCTCTCTCCGGCGGCAGCCCTCTCCCTTTTCCGACGATGGCTGCGGCTGTGGGAGGCGTCCGGCGGCTTTTCGGCGAGCTGGAGACGACGGCGACGATGGGGGATGGTGGATCACGGCGGATTGAAGCTTGGATTTGCGTTTGAGGTAGGGTTTCTACCTTGATCCCTAAGATATGTTAGATCTAGGGTTTGGTTGTTAGATCTATGGTTTTATTTGTGTAATGTGATGCTTATAGACTTGGTTAGCAACTGATTAGAGCTTGGTAGGATTTGATCTTGGTTTTTATCCGGATTTATGCAAGGATTTCTCGGATTTCATCAAACCCCTGTTTTTCTGTGAGCTGAGATGTTCGAGCTCAGATCCTCGCTCATTCATGCATGATCTCGTGAAACTTTCAAGATGAAAGTTGTAGATCATCGAGTTATCTTTCGATTGCAGCTGATTTCATGATTTTTGGATTTTCTTACGATTTTTGATGAATTGTTTCCTAAACTGCTGCGAAACAGAGATTGAGAAATTGATTAGTCTAATATGTGAAAATTAGACTTCCATTAGATCTAATTCTTGGTCAGCATGCTCCCAATATATTAATCAATATCTTATTAAGTTTGAGTTGAGGTTTAACGTCGTTTGGACGTCGATTTGCGAAGATTTCATCTTCGCTAAATGTGGTTTACTGTAGCAATCCGAGATTTGGCTTTTT
Source organism: Narthecium ossifragum (assembly GCA_963920575.1). Taxonomy (NCBI): domain Eukaryota; kingdom Viridiplantae; phylum Streptophyta; class Magnoliopsida; order Dioscoreales; family Nartheciaceae; genus Narthecium; species Narthecium ossifragum. The sequence goes on from OY986966.1 coordinate 12,204,703, forward strand.
AATGGATCTTTGATGTTTTATCGGGTTTGGTGCTTCAGGATTCATGGATTTAGCATTCCTAGTGATCTGTAGGATTAGTATGCTCGAATTGTTGTTCTTTTGGCGGATAATTACCTAATTAACTTTCAATTTATAGAACATGCCATTGCTTTAGATGTAAATTATAATTTTGTATTATACGCATGTTAAAGCCCGTGTGAGGCTCATGGTTGAACCAAGGGAGTTATGCCCTTGGGATGTTTAGATTGATAAGCGGGCCGAAGGTATGCCCTAGTTGATGTGTATTGCAAATGTGTTTGATTATTATCTGTGTGGCCGGGGTTGTGCCCCCGTTGTAGAAATTGCGGTTGACGGCTGTGGACGCCGTTGTAATGCCAAATTTTGATCTGTTGGATGCTTCTTATTATAGCTTTGCTAGATAGATCATTATTGCTTGAACCTCTGCTATGATTACCCTCCGGCAAGCTTGATGCTTCCCCTAGCCCGTGTATGTTGTCTTGGCATATTGTTGCATGCTACTCTTCCTGTATTCCTGTGCCTGAGCATTGCATGCATCTGTGTGCATTAGAAGCATTAGGCTAGGTGCTAGACGATGGTTTCGATCGTCGGTCCGGGGTTCTCGAGTAGCCTGGATCTAGCCCTAGGGCCGGGGCTTGGGTAGTCGAGGATTAGGACGTGATTGTTGTCAGTGATCATGTTTGATATCATTCGACGATTATTAAGTAGTTGGACTGGAATATTATATTGTTTGAGGTTATAGAGGTCGTGTCGGCCTTAAGTTGGATGCTGAGGTGTAGCCGGTGTTCCACTGTGTTGACCCTTGATTAGAGGGGTTGCCTACTTAGCGATGCAGTTTCTTGCCTGTAGTGTCGGTACCTACTTGTGGGCCAGCAGTGTTATTTCCTGCTACTGTGTGCGACCAGACATGTGACCAGCTCGGCTGGAAGACCATGATCGTGGGCCTCAGGGACACGCGGTGGGGTTATGGGACCCCTGTGTACACCCAGGTCTTACTTGAGGGCGACACTTTTGTGTTCCCCTTCCTTCTGTGTGACGTAGTGTAGAACCCTACTGAGCAAGCTTTGTTGCTCACTCCTACCTGGGCTGCATCGGCGATGCAGGTCGATGCAGTCCCTTCTTTTTCAGGTAGTTGCGATGTTGGAGGCGGCACTCCCCTTGGTGGTGCGTGAGATCTAGGATATCATCAGTTTATTTTATTCAATTGATGTACAGCTTTAAATGTATAAATTGTAATCTGAAGGAGAAACATATTTGTATTTCAATTTGATGTAAATTAATCAGAGATTGCTGTACTTAGAAGATTTGAATCATTATTGTATCTTTTTAAAGTTAATTGAGTATTGTAGTCGTTAATTCGTATTATGATTTGATGATAGGATAGTTTAAATTAATTGTGAATATTATAATCATGCACCAGGTTTAAAAGTGATGTTTACAGGGGAGGCTCTCGCCGTTTGATTTTAGAGTTTAGGACCCTCACGTCCCGGTCCGGATGGGTTTTCTGGGTCGGGGCGTGACAACTTGGTATCAGAGCAGGCTGTAGGTCCCAGGGATAGGATTAGGCTTGCGGTTAAGGTTTTGAGTGTGGAATGGGATAGTTCTAGGTCTAGAACATCCTTGCATGGTTGTTTGCGATTGTGTTGTCCGTTCCCTCGCCTGACGGTGTCTCCCCCCGTGCTGGAGATGAGCGAGTAGGGAATAGGACGTGTCGCCTGTATACTCTTGGAATCCTGAGAGGTGGACCGGTTGTCGTCCAGGGGCGATGTTGGAGATCCTTCGACAGTAGAGGACTGATTGGAGGAGGTGTCCCGGATTCCGGATGTTTTGGACATCCTGGAGTATCACTTGCTTGGGAGGCCTTTGTTTTCTTGCCTTCCTAGGAAGCGATGTGTAGTGGCGCTCATCGGGGCCACTAGGGACACTGTTGTTTGTGTGTTGAGAACAGTTCGCGTACTGTTCTTTGGCACCTACCCTTGGAGGGTGTAGTTGGGAGTACCTTCCTCTGTTCTTGGTACTCGCACCGCGTGGCAGCACACGGGTTGGTTGGATCACCTGGTTCGGTATGCTGGAGCGACAGCGGGGGACGCCCTGGACTGTACTCAGAATACTGAGATAGATGACTTGAGGGTTGACACCGGACTGTTGGTCGGTGGTCGTGGTGAGTTTCGGGGTTGTCATTTCTGCTTCTGGGGAACGGCAGGGTAGCCGCTGGCAGAGTTCAGTGGTTTCAACATCAGCGACAGCCGTGGCAGCAGCAGCATCGTGCCGGTCCTTTGAGAGGCAGCCTGGACCGCCAGACTGAGAGGGAATCCACAGGGTGCTCGAGTGCTAGCCGCCGGGTGCCTTTCCGCCGACGGTGCTGGTTGCGAGGGGTGCTGGGCGCTTACCGCAGAGCAGACGGGCGTGACGCACGGCGTGGAGCAGAGCAGTGGGTTGATACCTCAGTTGGGTCAGGTACCTGGGGCAGACGCGGAGAAATTCAGATTCCAGATAGAGCCTTGCCGGAGACGAGGCAGCGATCAGTCTTACCAGAGTTTCACGCACTTCTGGGCAGAGAGTAGCTTCAGCAGCAGCCCGTTTCAGAGCCGCCTTCCTTCAAATCTCCGCTTCAGCATTCAGGTTTTGGAGCGTCTTGCGGCTCGTGCTTTCTTGTGGCTCTGGGTGTTTCCCCCTTGTGACTCGTCCCCGTGTAGCCGTGTTGGCTTGGGACTGGAGTCGGGTGTGGCTTTGGGAGTAGCCACCGATTTGGGACAAGAGCTTGGGTTGGTTGCTCTTGTTGGGGCGTTTGCTAGAGGTTGGAGACCTCTAGGTGTCCGTCGCCCACGTGTGGGATACATTGGGGGTTCGACGGCTTCCTCGGTTTGCGCTGGTTGCTCGCGCACCGAGTTGTGCTTCTTTGGTCGTGGGAAGGTGTCGCGGGTACACCTAACGGCGTTGTTTTGCTCTCGTTGAAGGTTGTGGGTTGGCGCCCCTTCTGGTTGTCGAGAGCTGAGATTGTTCACCAGTCTGTGGTGAACTCCTCCCTCTTTTGTTTTGAGGATGCTCAGGAGAGCAGGTTTCCCTCGTGTTGTTGTTTGTGCAACTGTCCTTTTGAGGAGCTTCCAGGATATTCCGCCTTCGCGGGATTGCCGAGTTTGGACTCGAGGTTCGTTCGGGGTAATTCAACCAGTGTCTTCAGTGAACACGTCGCAGAGACCTTAGGGCTGAGTAGGCCGAGCTGTATTTGGGGTAGAGGCGACCGTCGAGGACGGGTGTTTGCTCTTCCGGACCGTGGGCTGTTGGACCACGTGCAGCAGTTTCCGTCATCGTAGCAGTTTCATCAGTCACATCAGCAAACCGTCCCCGAGCCTTTCATTCTCCGACGAGTACGTGCCCGTTGCAGTGCATCGCCGAGATACTCGTCAGCTCAGAGTTTTGTCGACCCTCTCGTAGGTCGGTCTTTGCACCAGCTATAATTAGATAAAGTTTCGGGATTGCAAAATCCCGAGGGCAGCTTTCAGTATGAGATACGGATTGTGTCGGCGGCAGGCAAATTAGTTGATCCAGCTGAGCTTGAAGCAGATATGTGACGGCGGAGATCGAAGACTGTATCCGAGTTTTAGCAGAGACATCTTCAAGACCGCGGGACTGTTGACCAGATTGACCAGGTGACCGGATGTCTTGTCTTAAAGTCACTACGTCAGTGCCTTTAAGGGTGATAGCAACTGGTAGTTGCTAGAAAGGTTTCGACCTTTCGAGTATTTCACCTTTCAGCTAAGGCTAATGCCATAGTTGTTACCTCGGGCAGATGGGTCAGAGGAAATAGAGCAACTTTAGCGGCAGTGACAACCCAGCAGTGGCGGAGATGGAGGCAATTACCCAGTTTAGACAGCACTCATTACCACTCAGAAGATGTCAGTGTGTCAGTCCACAGTGATGGTGATGTGAAGTGATGACACGAATCTTACGGAGGTCCGTGCCCAGATTGATACCCAGCGTGTAGATGAGAGTCAGACCGCGTCAGCATGCAGCAGATTGTGTTTCAGAGGCCGAGCCTCAGCTCCAGAGTTGTGCAATGATAGTGTTCAAGCGTCCTGCTCTTTTCCCTTGTTGGCCACCTCGGAGGCATGGTGGTATATCGTGACCGTCATCAGCGTTGGTAGCACGAGGTGTAGAGTTCGTCCCCACTACTTCACCTGTCAGGAGGTGAAGGCGGAGCATCCGCAGATAGCAGACCCGTTACAGCTTTTCCAGTGTCAGCGAAAGTGGAAGCATAGCATGGTGTATGTCATCACCAGATTGCATGAGACTTAGAGAGGACGATCGAGATCTCGGAGGGCAAGCTTAGGGCATGTGTCCTTGATGCAGCAGGTAGCTGGGAGGAGTACATCGCTTTGCTGGAGTCCGTCTACTTCAGCAGTCGTTAGTCCAGACGTACGTACCATTCAAGGCATAGCACGGCAGTTCGCGCCGTTCTTCTGATTGCTCAACAGAGGTTGAGGCATCACCCACCTTTCCAGACATCATCAGACAGTCTCCAGAGAGCTTAGCACAGATCAGACAGAGACTCCTAACAGCGCAGAGCAGACGAGAGCTACGCAGATCAGGGGTGATGACTTTCGGAATTTTTCAGTTGGTAACAGTGTTTCTGAAGGTCCATTTGCACAGACGATTAGTCAGGGTTTGCAGAGAGCAGAGTCTTGACGACATGGAGCGACAACGACACCGAGCCTACAGAGATTCCTGACGACATCAGCAGACGGTGATTGTGCTCCAGAAATCGACTAGCAGTTTCAGAGTTGCACGAGGACATCATTGGTGATGCTCACTTTTTCCTTGGTGCTGTTCATTCCAGAGGCATGAGGGAATATTGTGGACTTCGTCATCAGCTTAATTGGCATCGGTGTAGAGGTCAGAAAAGAGAATCAGTGTAGATCAGGTCAGAGTTGACAGAGGACTTTGTGCAAATCAGAAGCGGTGACTGTTGGAGACACAGTTGGTGACAGAGTGTCATTTCAGACGATACGAGATAGATCCATTGAGTGTTGGCAGCAGAGGTGCCGAGGAGGCTTCGTTCAGTTGCGTCGTCCGTTATCAGACGTGATGATTCAGGCTTGGGTCAGATAGATTGCATAAGAGGGCAATTAGTTCAGATGATTGGCATGAGAGACCAGTCACGAGAGACAGGATGGTTCAGTCAGCTTTAGTGCCCTGGAGGTACAGAGGTGTTGTAGAGGTAACTTGGGACACGCGGTGGGGTTATGGGACCCCTGTGTACACCCAGGTCTTACTTGAGGGCGACACTTTTGTGTTCCCCTTCCTTCTGTGTGACGTAGTGTAGAACCCTACTGAGCAAGCTTTTTTGCTCACTCCTACCTGGGCTGCATCGGCGATGCAGGTCGATGCAGTCCCTTCTTTTTCAGGTAGTTACGGTGTTGGAGGCGGCACTCCCCTTGGTGGTGCGTGAGATCGAGGATATCATCAGTTTATTTTATTCAATTGATGTACAACTTTAAATGTATAAATTGTAATCTGAAGGAGAAACATATTTGTATTTCAATTTGATGTAAATTAATCAGAGATTGCTGTACTTAGAAGATTTGAATCATTATTGTATCTTTTTAAAGTTAATTGAGTATTGTAGTCGTTAATTCGTATTATGATTTGATGATAGGATAGTTTAAATTAATTGTGAATATTATAATCATGCACCAGGTTTAAAAGTGATGTTTACAGGGGAGGCTCTCGCCGTTTGATTTTAGAGTTTAGGACCCTCACGTCCCGGTCCGAATGGGTTTTCTGGGTCTGGGCGTGACATACACTCTACTCGATTTGGTGCATTTAGTATCTCATTTAACCACTCTACTGTAATCTTGATTTCATTTCCATAGATATAGCTACTAATGGTCACATATCCTTCATCATCAATAACTTCAGTCATATTGCAATAAAAATATCGAACCATTTCGGGATACATAAATTGGGGCAAATCTAAGAATTTCTTCCAACCCATATCAGTGAAAAATTTTTCAACTACATATTCCTTTTCTATGGGCAACTGAAGAACTCTACCCGATACCACAAATTTGTCCTTCAATTCTGGCCAAGAGTCATACCTATCTTTGTCTAGGAAGAAATAGCCATCGAAGGAAGGAGTAGAAGAAGGCATGGATGAGGACTGTGGAAGTGAACCTTTGGCTTTCTTCACCAACCTTCTCTTTGCCACTGCCTGCCTCTTCTTCTCACCTTGCGTCGGAGCAGTCAGCGCCGGAAGTGGAGGAGGTCCGGCGTTCTTGGTGCGAGGTATGGTTCGAGGCTCAGTTATGGTTTTGAAAGGAGAGGGGAAAGGAGAGGTCGATCCTGAGGTGTAGCGGACGAAGAAGAGCTAGGGCACGGTCGATGGAGAGGGCTATGGCACAGTCGACCTAATGAAGATGGCGGACGTTGCAGAGGGGCTAGGGCACGGTCGAACCAATGAAGCTTTGATCGGGGGGTTATAAGGGGACATTAAGTGAAAATGACTGAAAAGCCCTCACCTATTGTCACACAATCCGTGGCGGTCGATCCTAAGCAGTTGGCGGTCGACTGTCACGAACAATATGTCTAATATTAAAGTCTAATGGTCGATCCGAGGAAGTTGGCCGTCGACCGTGGCACACGATAGGTGTAAAAATGAAAGCCCATGGTTGATCCAAGGAGTAGGCGGTCTACCGGCCAGTGCGAAGGTACGCACGGTCGACCGTCAGTTCCAGAAAGTGAATTTTGAAATTTAATTTAAAATTATTTTTAAATTAAAACATCACAAAACTTTACATACACGTGTAACTAAATATTATGAGCTAAAAACAACTCATCAATCATGAAAATCACTCAATTTATCAAAATTTAGAACTCAAGTAGGATATTGTATAAAAAGCAGATAAAGAGGTGACCATACCTTTTCCTTTTAGCTCGTTTATTTTGGACATCCATTAGACATCCCAAGCTCCCTTAGTAGATATAGAAATCTGTCTTCACTCAAGGGTTTGGTTAGAATATCCGCAATTTGATGCTCGGTGCTAATAAATTCAAGTGCAATATCTCCTTTTTGTGTGTGATCACGAAGGAAATGATGTCGAATTTCTATGTGTTTTGTCCTAGAATGTAGGATGGGATTCTAAGATAAGCTTATGGCACTAGTGTTGTCACATCTAATAGGCATTTTGTCTACATGTATGTTGTAATCTACCAATTGCATTTTCATCCAAAGTAATTTTGCACAACAACTACCCGCCGTAATGTATTCCGCTTCGGTGGTGGATAAAGCAACTGAATTTTGCTTCTTTGAGAACCAAGAAACAAGTGCATGACCAAGAAAGTGACATGTACCACTTGTGCTTTTTGTTTCAAGCCTACATCCGCCAAAATCCGCATCGGAGTATGATGTGCTGTCGTAGGCACTCAAAAATAAAACCAATACTCTTCAAAATAAATGTAGTAGTGCGAGTACGAGTCGATCCCACGAAGAGTGTTTAGCCTAGTTTTGTGCTAAGTGAACAAAGATAGGGGGGTTTTTAAATGTGAGGAAAATAATAAAGAAATAATCTAAAGCGAAGAAACGAGTTAAATCAAGAGAACAAACCTTGGTTTGAGTCAACATCCACCATCGGAATCCAACAACTGATCATAGATGCAAGTATCAATCAATTCATACCATGAATATTCACCGTCCGAATTCAATTCGAATCTCTCCTCAATCTTAGTTAATTAGAAACAAGCGATCTAATCAACCCTAACTACTACACAACCTAAGACAAGCGTTGTAGATTTAATCTAGTAGCAGCGTTAAGAATAGGGAGACCGATGAAGCTAAACAACACAAGCACAAGCGATTGCATTTAATCTAGTAGAATATTCTTCCTAAGACTTAACAATCTCTGAAACACAGTAGATTATTAAACCCTAGTTGCTTCGCAGATTAGAGGGATCAAACAATTCCGGATTTGATATCCAACCTAGCAGTAGATCGCAATGAATAATAAACTAGTAGCGCTCCTAGCAATTAGACAAGACAATCATGAATATTTAATAACAGAAGAACATTCAATACTCATCTATAAACTGAACAATAAAAATAAATTAGATCTCACAGTTTCATTGATTCCGAGGTTTCAGTCTCCTCAACCAAGGATCAAGATTTAGCCACGCAGGGCCATCGAGAACAATCCTCCAAAAGATTTCATTAAACAAGAGAAAATCTAGGAAAATATAAAGGAGGAGAAAGAGCAGCCAAAAGTGTCCAAGAATCCCCCCTTAAACCCTAGAAAGAGTCCTATTTATAGCCCCAAAGTCTCTCCATCAATGGATTAGATCTAAACCGTTGATTTTCTTCACTGGGAAAGTCCGATCGATCGGACTTTGGGTGTCGGATCGATCAGTTGCGTAAAAAACCTCCGTCTCTGGCTATTCCCGAGTCCGATCGATCGGACTTAGTAAAATGGATGGAGGGATCGATCGGACTTAGTTCAGCCAAAACATATATGTTCTGTCACGTTTCTGCATAGTCGGATCGATCGGACTCTGGGTGTCGGATCGATCGGACGTTCCAGCGTATTTACTGTTCTGCCATCCAGACTGCGCCATCAGTACTAAAATTACCGTAACTTCCTCTAGGAAATCCAGAATCTCGAACCGTAAAATTCTCCAGAAACTAGACTTCAAGAGCTTTCCAACCATATATGGTACAACATCTAGTTCTTCATGAGCAGGTACAGATTAATCTTTAAAGTTGATCCATGCACTCTTTTCAGCTTCTTTTCGACTTAAGAACTTCAATTGCATCCTAAATCAAAATATAAGAATAATGACTATATTTAGGAACTAAATAAGCACATGAGACTAAGTATTAAGGGATAAAAATATAACATTATGCATCATCATCAGAGTAGCTAATTAGATCAAAAGATGATCTTCTAGGATACCCCAAACCATAATTTTGAGTTCCTATTAGATATCAAAAGATCCTCTTGACCGCAACCAAATGAGATTCCTTTGAACAAGATTGATATCTAGCACAAAGGCAGACACTAAACATGATGTCTGGTCTACTAGAGGTCAAATAAAGTAAAGAACCAATCATCCCTCTATAAAGTGTTTGTTCAACAGGTTTCCCATCTTCATCCTTGTCTAATTTGAGTGTTGTATATATGGGAGTTCTATAAATTTTGGATTTGAAAAAATCATATTTCTTGAGTAGGTCTCTAGTGTATTTGGATTCCTCTTGATGGTTCTCCAATTATCAATTCCTTTGGGTGTGAAGATGCATATTTCCAATCTTTGGGCAGATCATGATGTTGATCACTAGGTGTGATTTCAAAGGATTTCTCAAATCTATCGTTCAATTCTTCAACATCATTTTGGGTTTCATCTACTACATTTTTTTAATTAACATTAGGACTATCATCATCTTTATCATCAATTCTACTAGGAACTATAATCATTTCGTCAAAAGTAACATGCATTGATTCTTCAACCACTAAGGTTCTTTTATTGAAGATTCTATAGCTTTTGCTTCTCTCCGAGTATCCAAGAAAAACTCCTTCATCGGATCTAGCATCAAATTTTCCAAGATTATCATTGCCATTGTTTAAGATAAAACATTTGCAACCAAAAGCTCTAAAGTACCGAATATTTGGAATTCTTCCTTTCCAAAGCTCATAGGGGGTTTTCTTAAAAATAGGTCTCAAAGTTACTCTATTAATCACATGACAAGAAGTATTAATTGCTTCGGCCCAAAAATACTTAGGAATATTATTCTCGCATAATAGAGTTCTAGCCATGTCGTGTACGGTGGTCCGATTTTTCCTTTCAACAATACCATTTTGTTGAGTGGTTCTAGGTGATCAGAAGTTATGGGAAATGCCGTTGTCATTGCAAAACTTTTCTAGATGGGAATTCTTGAATTCTCCTCCATGGTCACTTCTAATGCATGTAATAAGAATACCTTTCTCATTTTGGAATCTTCCACAAAAGTTGGTGAATTCCACAAAAACTTCATCTTTGTGTGCAAGGAAAATCACCCAAGTGTATCTAGTGTAATCATCTACTAGTACAAAGCCATATGAGCTACCACCTAAGCTTGTAGGTTTGGTTGGTTCAAAAAGGTCCATGTGAATGAGTTCTAATGCTCTTGTGGTGAAAACTACATTTTTAGGCTTGAAAGAGGATTTTACTTGTTTTCCTCTTTGATATGCATCACAAATCTTATCTTTCTCAAATTTGATCTTGGGAAGTCCAAGAACAAGGTCTTTTCGAGAAAGTTTAGATATTAAATCAATGTGTACATGTCCAAGCCTTATATGCCATAACCATGAATTATCATTTAAGATACTAAAGCATACATCATTATGGAATACAAGATCATCAAGATAAAATGTGTATATATTACCATCACGATGACCTACTAGCAAGATTTTTATCACTAAGAGCATTCTTAACATAGCATTTTGAATCTTCAAAAATAACTTTGTTACCTCTATCACATAATTGACTAATGCTAAGCAAATTATGTTTCAAACCTTAAACTAAGAGAACATTTTCAATAATAATGAAAGAGGTTTTACCAATATTGCCAATGCCAATTATTTTTCATTTTCCATTGTCTTCAAAGGCCACCATTCCTCCATCTTTAGATTGAAAGGTTGAGAACATGCTCCTTTCTCCTGTCATGTGTCTTGAGCATCCACTATTAAGGTACCATCTTTTAGCCTTTGTGTTGGTCTTGATCTTAGATCTCATACACTCCTACAAATAAGAGATCAAACCTTGATTTTTGGTACGCAAATCTTTTTGGGTCCATTTGCATTAGTACTATGTATAAGAGAAGAAGATGAATGTCTAGGTGCCCAAATTTTCTTAGCATTAGCATACCTCATGAGATAGCAACTAGGAGCAATGTGACCTACTTTGCAACAATATTGACATATAGGTGCTTGTGCTACCTTAGGAGGATGAGAAGAAGCTTTAACAAAGTTAGTCTTCTTTTGGTTGTTCACCTTCCTAAGGTTGTAGCCAATTCCTTCCTTGTTTAAGGAGCTCCTTTGGCTATCAAGGATCTCATCTAGCTTGTCTCTACTCTTCACGAATTTAGCTATAGTGATTTTTAAATCATTAACCTCAAGGGTGAGATCTCTCTTGGATTTCTTCAAGTAGATAAGTTCATCATAGTTTGTGTTCTTCAATATGGTGAGCTCATATTGAGTGTCCTTCAGTTCCTCCTCAAGTGTGTCACTAGTGTCACAAGAGTTGTTGTCTAGCATGCATTTGTTTTCCTTTTCTAAGGTTCCAATCCTATGCATTGCATCTAATTTTTCTTCTTCTACTTTCTTTAAGTCCTTACAAGTAGCATAGTATTTCTTTTTAAGGGATTTGAAATCATTAGCTAAAGCATGATAAGCATAAAAAAGTTCTTCAAATACAAGCTCATCCTCTACCTCATTTTCCTCTTCTTCCTCATCTCCATATGCCATTAAGCATATGTTGGCTACCTCTTGTTCTTCTTCATCGGATGAGGTGTCATGCCCCGACCCAGGAAACCCATCCGAGCCGAGACGTGAGGGGAAACCTACACTATTCATCTCCAGCTGGCGCGATACAATGCGGAATTAAAGAAAAACTTAAACAATGTATTCCAGAGGTGAAACAGAAATTCAATTTACATAACATCAGTTGTACTATTCAACATTTGATACAAATCTTCCAATGAAAGAATATTATACATTAATCTCAATAGTCCTCGAAATGTACATAATTTACAAAAATCTGGCAAAAGTACAACAGTCGTCCTCCAGCAACCTCAAACACCTCTGGATGTAGTCGCGCCACCAAAGCTGATCCGCCGGCTCTACTGAAGAAGAAGTGGCGCCTGCACCTGCAAACGCAGCCCGGGTAAGAGTGAGAGATAAGCTCAGTAGGGTTCTACTCTACGGCACACTGAAGGGAGGAAAACAACAACAGTGTTGTCTCCCAGCTCAAGTCTAACGAATGATACGGGTCCCATAACCCATCAATGTCCCAAGGGCTCCTGTCATGAACCTCTCTCTTGAACATGTTACCAAGATCACCCTAAGCACTAACAGGGGAACAGTACCATGTAGGATCACCCTTACCCAGCAGGGATACCACTGCCTGGGGACCACGTCGGGAACACATCGATTACATCCTTAGCACTTAGCTTTGGGAGACCAACACGACCTCTAAACCTCAAACAAATATCAGAGTCAACTAGCGTGCATCCTCAACACATGAGATCTGATTATACAATCACACCCTATTCCTGACTACCCAGCCGCGGTCCTAATGGCTAGATCCGAGCTACCCGAGAGCCTCGGATCGGCGATCAACCCATCGCCCGCCTAACCACAGATGCCTCTAATGCAATCAAGATGCATGCAATGCTTAGGCACAGATAACAAGATATAAGCATGCAACAAGATGTCATTAATCATACAGGGCTAAGCATAGCTTACCGCTAGCCAAAGGGTAAGCATAGCAAAGGCCTCAAATATAGAATATCTATGCTAACCAACAAACATCTGAGCAAAGCTTGAATACGGATATAGAGTAGTCTTCAGTGCTCTCTTGCACCTGACAGACTAAGGTTCCACAGTTACCCCACAGGTAACTGGCCACATTTATACAATAGCCCTCGGCACACGCCGGCAACAGGCTAAGGTTCCACAATTCCACATTAACTAGCACTCATAGCTAGTTAACGGTTAAGCAACCACTAAGCATTTAACGACAATCAAACATGTATTAAATGCAATCAAAACCATAGATTTGTCTAAAACGGGAAATACTCGAATCGATCCTCAAACTCGATAGAAATCCCTTGAAAACACTACAAAATCCATTTAAAAGCTTTCCAACATGTTTAAAGATCAATCACGATTGAAAGCCATCCAAGAAAAGTCAGAAAACCATGTTCAAGGGCCCACGGTCCATGCGACGGTCGATCCGCCGATCGACCGTGAGGCCACGGTCAATGTCACGGTCGACCGTGAGGCCATCACGAAGAAAACCAAAGGGCGACGGTCGATCCACTCATCGACCCTGGGAAACCCAAAACCAAACAGCGCCTGACGGTCGATGCGACGGTCGACCGTCAGGTAAATGGCGAAAAGGAGAAACTCCCACGGTCGATCCATGCATCGACCCTGGGAGGCTAAAATCCCGACAGAGCCCGACGGTCGATGCGACGGTCGATCCGACGGTCGACCGCCAGGCCCAGAAAGAGTAAAACAATACTTGACGGTCGATCCACCGATCGACTGTCGAGCCCCAAAGGAGCGCATCTACGCTTAACGGTCGATGCCACGGTCGACCGTGAGGTCATCAGAATAGTGCCGGAAATCCAATTCCTTGGATTTCAAGGATCAATTCAAGTTGGAAAACGATGAATATTTGCAAACATGTGTAATTAACGATGGGGAATCCAATGGTGCAAAGAAATCATATTTTCGACGGTTAAATCATCAATTTAGGTTAAAATGGCCGAAAACCGATAAACGGCGAGAATACGGAAAACCAGCCGTTAAAATACCGAAATCGCAACGTAGGAATACTGAAAACGAGCCACACCACAAGTGCTACAAGCTACACAACATTCTAACATGTATTCCTACAGCGAAAAGGCATAAAACCTATCCTAGGAGAACCCGATCCAAGGATCGAGGTAGAAATACCTACTTGAAGAGATAGGGCAGCTCCTCTACGCATCCCCCACGTCCGATCGCCAAGATCCGCTCCTCGAAGATCAACCCTCCAAGCCCTAGCTCAGCCGAAGGAGAGAGGGAGAAGAGAGAAAGAAAGAAAGGCCGGAGGAGAAGAAAAGGAAAGGAGAGAGAGAAAAGAAAGGGTTTAAATAGAAAGCTGGAATCCATCACAACCGTCCGATTCGATCTCTCCCGATCGAGCTCCGATCTTCCGATCAGAAGCGCCCTGAAGGTTCTAATCAATCACATACATCAATCAAAGGCCATGTGTGCAACGCAGGTGTGAAACTGACCACCAGGGAGCATATTTACCAAAATGCCACTGGGGTCAAAAACAACGATGCGATCAACCGATCACATCCCAAGGCCAACCGAGCCAAACCACAAACCCAGACCCTCGACCTAACGCGGTCGGACCAGGTTGGAGGTACGGGTCCTCACAACCTATTACCCTTAAAGAAATTTCGTCCCGAAATTCAAGGGTAGGGTCAGAAAAGAAGAACCAACTAGTCCTAGTGGCACGAACGCCCACACAAAGGAAACTACCTGCTGGGGTGAACAGTTGGGGAAACTCCCGACGCACGCGATAACCCTGCTCCCACGTCAAGCTCTCTGCACTACCATGTGTCACGCCCCGACCCGCGAAAGCCCAACCGGGCTGCGCGACGCGAACCGGAACCTAACGAACGCGGAAAAAAAAGCTGGCGAGGGTTCCCTCTAACCTATTGGTCTCCCTAGCAAGTCACCAAAAGCACCCTCAATTAAAGATATGATAATTTGCAAAACCTCGAACCACTGATTAAAAATTTAAAGTGATTTAAGATACAAAACCTCGGAGAGGGGGGAAGTTCAATTACAACATTACTCCCATAGGAGACTATCTAGCATAGGATAAAAGCCATAAAGATCGCCACCTCTCAGACTCCACCTGTCGCCGCCGCACCGCCAACCAACTGCCCGGTAGGGGCCACAGAAGAAGAACTGACGCCTGCACCTGTAAAACGCAGGCCCGGGTAGGAGTGAGCACTAAGCTCAGTAGGGATCTACACTACGACACACATACGGAAGAGGGAAACGCAACAGTGTCGCCCTCAAGTAGGACCTGGGTGTATACAGGGGTCCCATAACCCCACCGCATGTCCCTGAGGCCTAGGTGCAACACTCAAAAGCAGGAACAACACTGGCGACACACAAGCAGAGTAGGCAACTTCACTACTCCCCGGGTCAGCACAGTGGGACACCGGCTACACCTCAGCACCCGACTCAAGGCCGACACGACCTCTATAATCATCAAACCACAAGTGCACCAGTCATCTAAGCCTATTATTAATCGACTGGACACTACAATTCAAACCGGGTCCAAACAACCCAACCCCGGTCCTAGGGCTAAGTCCGAGCTTCCAGCCTCGGGACGGCGACCCAAGGATCACCCACGCCCTAACCAATGTAACTAATGCACACATCAACAATGCATGCTATGACATGCACAGATAAGAGGCAAAACATGCAACAGAATGTCAAGCATCATATAAGTCTACTGGATCGCTGCGGCGGTACTACCAACCGCTGCCAGTCGATCCGCAGCGGGTCCCGGCATTACGACGGTACCACGATCGTCAACCGCGAACTCCTGCAACGGGAAGCAACCCCGAAAACGATGATGTACAATAAACAATATAATATTATATTCTGAAATATAATATTATATTCAAAACACTCAAAGCCTCTACATAGGGGCTAATTGATCCCGTCGATCCGATGTCCAAACAACGTCGGATTCAAGATCCAACCTAACCACTAGTAGGTGTATATACCAGGATCATCATATCCAAATTTGATAAACATCCAACGGTTGGATTAACGGGAAAACGCTAATCAAAATCGTTAATCAAACTAACTTACCCATTAATTGCTGCAACGCAGCCCTTCAGCAAACAATTCATAAGACATCGTAGAAAAATCCGCAAATTATGAAACAAGATGGAATGGAAAGCTAACAAAGAGATCTACAACTCTTATGTTTGTGAAAAGCCAAGATCATGTACTCGCCGGCCGAAAATCTCGCCGCAAGCCGGCTGTTTCTCAAGAACAGCAAAAAACTAGAAATCTGAGACAAATCATACATAAAACCTACTCAAATCATAACTGATTAACATGAAACTTAAATCAGTTATTCTACAAGGCATAAGGAGTCCAACAAAATAAGGATCAACAAGATCCAACGGCTAGATCTCAAGAAAACCCGAAAAGAATACAGTAGGTATAACCCTACCTAGCTGCGCTTTCCTCGGCTGATTCCCCGCGATTTGATCACCAACAAGCCTCCAAACCACTTCAGGGATCTTCCTCTCGTTGTCATGAATCCAACGAGCCTTAGAACGCCGAAAAAGATGGCCGGAGGAGGGAGAACGGAGGTGATGAAGCTTGCCGGCGGTAAAGGGAAGAAACAGAGCACCGCGGGAAAGAGAGGAGGAAGGAAGAAGAAGAGAAGAGAAAGAGAAAGAGAAAGAGGAGGGGAAGAAAGGAGGGGAAAGGGGGAGGGGACAGCCGGGGAAAGGGGGAAAAAGTGAGGGGAGGTGAACCTCACGTAGGATATCCTCGTGCAACTCTGGATCTGCTACTCCACCACTGGAGTACGATCAACTGTCTGCTAAAGCCGTCAGGAATCTCTACATGCTCGATATCGTCGTCGCTCCACGCCGTCCTGGTTCTGGTGCAGACTCTCGGAGTAGTGTTGCCTCGGCCTCTACCTCATCTGGTCTCTGCTCTCTGCCAACTCTGACTGGTCCTCTACACGAAGGAACCTTCAGGAACACTCTGCCAGGAACTGAAAACTCCAAAGATCATCGCCTCTGACCTGAGTAGATCTCTAGTCTGCTCTGTGCTAACCTCTCTGAGGACTGTCTGACGACGTCTGGGGTGGTGGATGATGCCTCAACAACATCGGGTGATCGGCACGAACTGCCGTGCTACACCTAGAATGGCACTGCATCCGTCTGGACTGATGACTGCTGGAATAGGAAAACTCTGGCAAAGGAAAATACTCCTCTTAGCTGCCTCCTGCAATCTGGTGATGACGTCCGCCATGGTGTGCTTCCGCTCCCATTCTGATATAGTGGTACCACCACCAACTGTCAGCAGTCCACCACAACACCTGCACCGGGAAGCAGCCCCGCAAATAACAGCTCACAGATATCACAGATAAAACCCTCGGCGCACGCCGGCATGCAAGGCTAAGGAAAGCTGTAGGGCTACCTGCCCGTTTATTCTAAACACCCCGGGAGTCAGCACTCCCCCGGTTCACCACTGCCCCTATTATAGGGCTAACATGTTTAAACATATGTACCAGGTATAAGACAGTAAAGAAAACTGTACATGCAAAGCCCTGCGGGCAAAACCCAAGAAGAATTTCTCTCTCTGTCATAGACGGATCGATCCTTCTCCCTAAGGGCCGATCGATCCTACTAATGGCAGAGAACAATCTCTCCATATCGTGCCGAGTAAGATCGATCCGTCCCCTCAAGGGACGATCGATACTACTCGCGATAGGGAACATCCTCATTGCCGTGCCGAGGAGGATCGATCCTTCCCCCCAAGGGACGATCGATCCTACTCGCGACGAGGGAGATCCCATCCTACCCAAGGCACAAGGATCGATCGTGCTCACCCGAGAATGATCGATCCTGCTCGGGTTCAGCATAACCAACAAAGAAGGATCGATCCCTCTCACAGAAGGATCGATCACGATGGGTTCTCCGGCAACCCTCCGGCGAGAAATACAGTCGGAAAACTCCACCAAATCCCACCAAAACCTGGGATCTAGTAGTACGAAGGACCACGAGTCCAAAACCAGCGGAAATACTACAATCTAACAAGTGTATAACAAGATCTAAGCAAAAGATCACAGACAACCGGAAAAACTTCCAAAAACCCGGAAGAATTGTAGGTAGGATCCCTACCTAAGAAATAGCAGCTTCAATCCCAGCTGCTAGGCCTTGGATCGTCCACAACCTCTTCGAAATCTAGAAAATCTCAGCTCAAGAACTCGGATTTCAAAAGAGATTCAAGGAAGAAGGTTACGTCCGCTTTATAGACAAACGAACCGACTTAAGCAGGATCGATCCTTCCAAGAGGAGCGATCGATCCGTCCCAAGAGAGCGATCGATCCCTCCCAAGAGGAACGATCGATCCTTCTCAACGATCTGACTTCCTGGCATTGACCGTTCGATCCTTCTAGCAAGGAAGGATCGATCTGTCTTTCGCAGGAAGCTGGATTTGGGCTAAAACTTAAGCCCAAGCCCGGATCTTTCGATCTCGGGTCCTACTAACCATTCTAGTCAAACATTACCACAAACATGGTTAGTGTGTGCCCACGCGTGTGTGAAACTAGCCGACAAGGCGCAATTTACCAAATTGTCCTTGCGGTCCACGATGAGCCACAGGAGTAGAGGGACAGGTCCTCACAATCCATGCATCGTCCGTCACATCGACCGTCATGTACAAAAACTCAGCCTTTGCGACCCACAGTCAATACACCCATCGACCGTCGCATCGTCCGTTAAGCTCTATTGTGAAAAATGATTCCCAGGGTCGATGCTCCGATCGACCGTTGCTTCTTCACTTTTCACCAACATCCTCCACAGTCGACCGTTGCATCGTCCGTCGAATCGTCCGTGAGCCTACAACATTTAAAAACACAAAGTCCAAACCTCACGGTCGACCGGTCCATCGACCGTCGCATCGACCGTCAGGCTCTGTCAAGAAAATTGCTTCGCAGGGTCGATGCAACGATCGACCGTGAGCCAACATTTCATTTTGTCGAGTATGGTGCATCGTCCGCGGTCGATCCATGGATCGATCGTCGCATTCCTACGGCCGATCTATGCATCGACCGTCAGTACATAAACTCATTAAATATTGAATTTGAGACTTTGAATTAAACGGATAATAAATATTAAACATATATTTTATCATTTAATGAATGTTGGCATCATCAAAACAAGGTTAGGATGAACAACAGGTGTGAAACCGACCAATAGAGCGTAATTTTACCAAATTGCCTCTGGGGTCCAAAAGCAGCGATGCGATCAACCAATCACAAACCAAGGCCAACCAAGGCAAACCACAAAACCAGACCCTCGACCCAACGCGGTCGAACCAGGTTGGAGGAACGGGTCCTCATAGAACCCTCGCCCAATCTCACATAAAACAATCTACAATACTTCTATTTTCTAGATAAAGGTATTTAAGATCTCGGTTATAATAATGAATGAAACAAAAAATATAAGTTGATTAAATAACCCTGATTCAATAACTTCGAATGATTCTATTAGGCTACATCGGTACCTTAGAAAAAGAACTAGCCAGTCATGTTCATCATGAAGACGACAAAAGTGTTCAAGGAAACGTAAAGAAAGAAAGACGAAGAAAACAAAACCCTAACGCAGCTTCCTCTCCTCCAGATGCTTCAGAAAAGTCCTCCAAAAAGTCCCTTTTTATAACCTTAAGTTCCTTTTTTATAGCCTCCAAAAGTGTGCAACTTGGATTTGATCTGCACCCTTGATTTTGCTTAACCGTCATATAATGATCGATCTTCTATGGGTAAGGATCAATCATTTCATCCCGTAGAACTAGCTGTACCCGAGGATGATCGATCATTTGAAAGGAGATGATCGATAATTTGAAAGGGGATGATCGATCATTTAAAACATGGCTTTCTGTCATCTCTTGGTGAATAAATAATCGATCATTATAGGGGAAGCAGATCGATCATTTGTCCTTCGTATTTTCTCTTTTGCCATTCAGACTGGGCCATTGGTACTAAAAATGCCGTAACTTTCTCTAGGAAACTCAGAATCACGAACCGTAAAATTCTACAGAAACTAGACTTCAAGAGATTTCCAACCATATAGGGCACCTCATCCGGTTCTTCATTATCAGGTACAGTTTAATCTTTCAAGTTGACCCATGTAATCTTTTCAGTTTCTTTTGGCTCCAATTTCCTGCATTATTCAAACAATCTTTGTGAAGCAACATACAAATGTAAAATAGTACTAAAGACGTTGATTAAGGCTGAAGAATTTGACAAAATACTACTTATATCTGGCCTTCAACCAGCCTCCAACGGCTCCCTGTAACTCTCCAACGACTAGTTTGTTTTACTCTGCGCGTTGCTGGCGGTCGATCCATGCATTGTCCGTCACATCGACCGTCAGGTAAAAAAACTCAGCCTTTTTGAGTGCGGTTGATCCCCCTATCGACCATTTGATCGACCGTGAGCCTCTATTGTGAAAAATACTTCCCACGGTCGATGCTTCGATCGACCATCGCTTCTTCACTTTCCATCATCATACTCCACGGTCGACCGTCGCATCATCCATCAGATCGTCTGTGATTTAAAATCAAAATATCTAAGCTCCATGGTCGACTGGTCCATCGACCGTGAGGCTCTGTCAAGAAAATGGCTTCCCAGGGTCATTGCTCCGATTGACCGTGAGCCAACATTTCATTTTGCCAAGTATGGTGCATCCACCGTGCAACCCCACGGTTGATCCATGCATCGACCGTCATCACAAAAATAACTCAAATATTAAATTTAAGACTTCCAATTAAAAGGGTAATAAATATTAAACATATATTTTATCATTTAATGTATATTGGCATCATCAAAATAAGGTTAGGATCAACAATCTCCCCCTTTTTGATGATGACAACCCTTTTAAATGTGACGATAAAGTATTAAAGCTCCCCCTTAATATATGCATCCATTCCTTTCTTAAAAAGAGTTCTAAATTGAATACTAAGGATGCACACAAGTCATATATCACTAAAATGATAGGAAAAGTTAATTTTAAGATATAATGACAAGATAACTTAGATTTTAGAATGTTCACTTCTTTTTAAAAAAAAGTGAATATAGGCTATCATGGAATAGTTCATATGAATATTGGAGATCAGAACATATATACCAATACATGTTAACACTATCCAACAACATTCTATTACGATCAAAAGATTGACAATATCCAAGAACATTGCCTTTCATTCAAAAGATTCCAGCACTTGCATTACAACACTTCCATTCAAAAACATTTGGAAAACTTTAGATTACAAGAGTTTCATTTCAAAAAACAAGGTTTTACAAAATACAAGAATAAAAATATGAAATGAAATGTAGGGCAATTGTTTTCAACATTCATCACAACTTTTTCTCTCCCTTTGGCATCATCAAAAAACAAATTACATGGATGGGGATTTAGGATCAATCAACTGAAGGTGTGGAAGGTGGAAATTCATTTTTGATGTAGGTAAAAATGTATTCAAGTTGCTTGGATATCTTCGCTTGATCTTCCGTGATCATTGCTTGGGAAGTCTTGATTTCACCATGATTGACTTCCATCCTTTCCAATTTTGCTTCTAGCTCATTAAGTCTTTGTGTCGTGGTGCGACGAGCTCAACTATGGGAGGATTCACCTTAAAATATGGGCTCACCTTCTTCTCCCCCTAAGTTTTCCTCATCATGCTCTTCTTGATGCTCTCATTCCTCATCACTACTAA
The DNA here is from genome assembly GCA_963920575.1 of Narthecium ossifragum. Classification (NCBI taxonomy): domain Eukaryota; kingdom Viridiplantae; phylum Streptophyta; class Magnoliopsida; order Dioscoreales; family Nartheciaceae; genus Narthecium; species Narthecium ossifragum. The sequence goes on from OY986966.1 coordinate 12,226,014, forward strand.
TATCAGGAACAATATGGCCTAAGGCTCGCTTGGTGGTCATCATCCTTTTATAGGTGGATTTATTGAAGGGTTGAGAAAGGGGTTTTCTTTCATCAACAGTGATGTGCTGTCGCAGGCACTCAAAAATAAATCCAATACTCTTCAAAACAAATCTACTAGTACGAGTACGAGTCGATCCCACGAAGAGTGTTTAACCGAGTTTTGTGCTAAGTGAACAAAGATAGGGGGGTTTTTAAACATGAGGAAAACAATAAAGAAATAATCTAAAACGAAGAAACAAGTTGAATCAAGAGAACAAACCTTGGTCTGAGTCAACATCTACCATCGGAATCCAACAACTGATCCTAGATGCAAGTATCAATCAATTCATACCATGAATATTCACCGTCCGAATTAAATTCGAAGCTCTCCTCGATCATAGTTAATTAGAAACAAGTGATCTAATCAACCCTAACTACTAGACAACCTAAGACAAGCGCTGTAGATTTAATCTAGTAGCAGCGTTACGAATAGGGAGATCGATGAAGCTAAACAACACAAGCACAAGCGGTTGCATTTAATCTAGTTGAATATTCTTCCTAAGATCTAACAAGATCTGATCAGCAGTAAATTATTAGATCCTAGTTGCTTCGCAGATTAGAGGGATCAAACAATTCTGGATTTGATATCCAACCTAGCAGTAGATCGCAATGAATAATAAACTAGTAGCGCTCCTAGCAATTAGACAAGACAATCATGAAGATTTAATCACAGAAGAACATTCAATACTCATCTATAAACTGAACCATAAAAATAAATTAGATCTCACAGTTTCATTGATTCCGAGGTTTCAGTCTCCTCGACCAAGGATCAAGATTTAGCCACGCAGGGCCATCGAGAACAATCCTCAAAAGATTCCAATAAACAAGATAAAACCTAGAAAAAATATAAAGGAGGAGAAAGAGCAGCCAAAAATGTCCAAGAATCCCCCCTCAAACCCTAGAAAGAGTCCTATTTATAGCCTCAAGTGTACAAGTGTATCCAACCTCGGATTAGATCACAATCGTTGATTTTCTTCACTGGGGAAAGTCCGATCGATCCAACTCGGGGTGTTGGATCGATCAGTCTCATTAAAACTCTTCAACTTGTAGTCACGTCCGAGTCCGATCGATGGATGGATCGATCGAATTGTGTTCCTTTAGAAAGCATACGTTCTGTCAACTTTAATTTCCAAGTCCGATCGATCGAACTTTAGGTGCTGGATCGATCGGATGCATAAAAATCCACCTTCTCTGGCTATTTTTGAGTCCGATAGATCCAACTCTAGGAGTCGGATCGATCTGGCTCAGTAGGAGGGATGGTTCGATCGATCGGATCAAGTTCAGCCAAAAAATACATGTTCTGTCACGATTCTGCATGGTCCGATCGATCCTACCTAGGGTGTCGGATCGCTCCAACTTTCCAGCATATCACTGTTTTGCCATCCAGACTGCGCCATCGATACTAAAATTGTCCTAACTTCCTCTAGGAAACTCGGAATCACGAACCGTAAAATTCTCTAGAATCTAGACTTCAAGAGCTTTCCATTCATATATGGTACATTATCTGGTTCTTCATGAACAGGTACAGATAAATCTTTAAAGTTGATCCATGCACTCTTTTCAGCTTCTTTTCGACTTAAGGACTTCAATTGCATCCTAAATCAAAATATAAGAATAATGAGTGTATTTAGGAACTAAATAAGCATAGGAGACTAAGTATTAAGGGATAAAAATATAGCATTATGCATTCTCATCAAATTCCCCCACACTTAGCTTTTGCTCGTCCTCGGGCAAAACTAAAATTCACTCCACTCAAGATATCAAGGTTGCCACACCATCAACAAAGAACAATCAAGCTCTTCACAACTCATAACATATCATGAACAAACATTTGCAGACAACTTAAAAATCAATCAGTAAGCATTTCCACTTGAAGATGAAGCATACTAAATAAGTAGACTCTCACGGAAATTAACACTCAACTCTCATGTGTATGAAGGGTATGTATTTCACTCAAATTCATTCCAATGAAAATGATCTACCATAAGCTTGCATATCTTCTCATTCTCCACCACTAGAATCACATGCATAACACGAATCATAAGGACTTGACTTCAAAAGGTTGTAATGGGGTCCAGGATTAAGGTGGGAAATATTTGGGAATGTAGCTCAAAAGCCAATGGAACTAATGGAGCAACAATGCATCAATAAGACATGTACAACCAATCACTCCATTCAACAACTTTCTTCAACTTGGCTTTAACATACTCGAACCAAATAACATTACCACATTGGCAAAGAGATTGTTCAAAGGAATACTTTTTAACCGAAACATGGAACAATCTTTTACAACAACTTCCACCTTTGTAGAAATCATACATAGACATACCCCTTTTTTGGAGTATTAGGAGGATTCATAAACACATTTTGTAACATGAGAAATAATTTCCTCCTTCACTTTCTTCTTTTTTTTTTTTTTTTTCAAATATAGCCAAACCACAAATCCAAACACCCCCACACTTGAACTTTTGCACCCATACATGTCATAATGATGATCAATGCTCCACTAGTTTCATGGCTTGGGTAAACGAAATATTTTTTTTTTCAGGTTTAAAGCTTGTAATGTGGGTTAACAATAAAGTCAATAAAGCTCAAAGGTGTTTAGCAAAAGGAAAAATTAATCACAAGGTAGGCTATTTGGCTTATGTAGCTTAAGACAAAAAATGGCCTTAATCATGTTCATGTATACATATGTCAATGTGATCTTGAATAGAATCAAAGCAAGTTCTAGAGAAACAAATCCATGGAAGAATATCTCTCATGAAAGAAATTAGTGAGACTGAAATGAATGCATCAGTCTAGAGGCTCAAAATCTCACCGGCTTTTGTTTACTCACTTCGTCACTACCATCTCATGGAAAATAACTCAACTAATTAATTCTAAGTCGCAAAATTACTCATTCAATCATGTTATGAAAATGTCAAGCTTAACTAATTCTTGCTCATGGCATACGCAACCTAGATCTCCTCCCCCATACTTGAAACTGACATTGTCCCCAATGTAAGGTGGAATGCAAAGAAAAGCAAAAATATCTAAAATGAAAATGCGAAAATAAAAAGAGAAAGGAACGAACTCCCCTTGGGTTGCCTTCCAAGCAGCGCCTTTGTTTATTGTCATTGGCTCGAATTCACGCTTCTTCCTTGAATACTGTGGGAGTCGCCAAACTTTGAATTTCCATGATCACCGTGGCTGGGCGAATTCTTCAGGTATGACAGGGAATGCTCGAACACCTAAAAACAAAAGCAAAGCAAAGAAAAACAAAAGCAAACATGCAAGCACACAACCTAAAAATAATTCAAGCACTCTCAAGCACACAAGAAAGTAAACAAAGCAAACTAAACTACAATATGCAATAGAAAAAGTTTTAATCGTGCCCTTGGTGGCCGTTCTCTAGCATGATGGTATGCAAAATCAATGGGTGCTATAATCGGAATATTTAACCTCAATAATGCCACCAAGGTTAATTTAGCATATAAATCCCACTGGTATTTTTCAAAAATGAGAGTTAGCTTTTCCATACTAACACCAGTAAACAAGATAGCAAGATCTCGTAAACTAAAATGCATGTCATCATGGTGATCAGGAAGAAAGGAGTCAACATTCTGCTCAACTATAATCGAAACATCCATTGAACTATTAATAATGTCGTCGTTCGGATTGTCAAAGATGTCAAGATTACATGATCGAAAATAAATCCGTCGAGATATGAAAAGATCTACTAAGGTCATCTCCTTTTTAACTACTAATGAAGATGAGATAGTCACAGAAAAAATACCTCGCAATGTACTAGGAATGCTTTCAACTTCAGTCGGAGGAGGTTCATCGAAATAATGCTGCTGGTATTCTCGGCGGTCGATTGGCCTAGACTGGATAGCTTCTTCATCTGCATTTTGTAGAAATTCCCTCGAAGCATCTCCAACCGTTTGAGAGGGTAATTTTCTCGAATTTTGCGCCTCTATCTTGCTGATTGCAGTCGCCATCTGGCCTACCTGATGTTCCAATCTTTCAATACTAGCCTTCGTCTCCTGTTGAAATTGCGAAGTATTAGTAGTAAGAGATTGAACTAAATCTTCCAAAGATGGCTCTTGTTGTGACTGAGCAATGAAGAGGTTCTCAACTTTGTCATGTTCCCTAGGGAATCTTTCCTCCCAAGAATTACACATTTCTCTAAAGGAATTAGTATTTTCTTCCAATTCCTTCAGAATCTCTTGCATTTGTGCTTGAAACTGCCGACTAGGGTAGGTATGACCTCTAAAATCCGAGTTATAAGAATATGAATATGAATCATAGGCGGGGTTTGAGAAATCATGAAACTGCCAACTAGGGTCGGTATGATCTCTAAAATCCGAATTAGAGGAATATGAATATGAATCATATGCCGGGTTTGAGAAACCATATGTGTCATTATTGTAAACGGGTTCATAACCAAAAGACAAATCATCATTCCATATGTAACCCGGTGGCATATCATAATTCAGGTCCATAAGCAAGGGGTTCCCAGTTTTTTTTTTTTTTTTTTTTTTGAAAATAAAGATCACTATAAGCACAAAAATCAACTAGAATCACTCCCCGGCAACGGCGCCAAAACTTGATGTGCTGTCGCAGGCACTCAAAAATAAATCCAATACTCTTCAAAACAAATGTAGTAGTGCGAGTACGAGTCAATCCCACGAATAGTGTTTAGCCGAGTTTTGTGCTAAGTGAACAAAGATAGGGGGGTTTTTAAACATGAGGAAAACAATAAAGAAATAATCTAAAACGAAGAAACAAGTTGAATCAAGAGAACAAACCTTGGTCTGAGTCAACATCCACCATCGGAATCCAACAACTGATCATAGATGCAAGTATCAATCAATTCATACCATGAATATTCACCGTCCGAATTAAATTCGAAGCTCTCCTCGATCATAGTTAATTAGAAACAAGCGATCTAATCAACCCTAACTACTAGACAACCTAAGACAAGCGCTGTAGATTTAATCTAGTAGCAGCGTTACGAATAGGGAGATCGATGAAGCTAAACAACACAAGCACAAGCGGTTGCATTTAATCTAGTTGAATATTCTTCCTAAGATCTAACAAGATCTAATCAGCAGTAAATTATTAGATCCTAGTTGCTTCGCAGATTAGAGGGATCAAACAATTCTGGATTTGATATCCAACCTAGCAGTAGATCGCAATGAATAATAAACTAGTAGCGCTCCTAGCAATTAGACAAGACAATCATGAAGATTTAATCACAGAAGAACATTCAATACTCATCTATAAACTGAACCATAAAAATAAATTAGATCTCACAGTTTCATTGATTCCGAGGTTTCAGTCTCCTCGACCAAGGATCAAGATTTAGCCACGCAGGGCCATCGAGAACAATCCTCAAAAGATTCCAATAAACAAGATAAAACCTAGAAAAAATATAAAGGAGGAGAAAGAGCAGCCAAAAATGTCCAAGAATCCCCCCTCAAACCCTAGAAAGAGTCCTATTTATAGCCTCAAGTGTACAAGTGTATCCAACCTCGGATTAGATCACAATCGTTGATTTTCTTCACTGGGGAAAGTCCGATCGATCCAACTCGGGGTGTTGGATCGATCAGTCTCATTAAAACTCTTCAACTTGTAGTCACGCCCGAGTCCGATCGATGGATGGATCGATCGAACTATGCTCCTTTAGAAAGCATACGTTCTGTCAACTTTAATTCCTAAGTCCGATCGATCGAACTTTAGGTGCTGGATCGATCGGATGCATAAAAATCCACCTTCTCTGGCTATTTTTGAGTCCGATAGATCCAACTCTAGGAGTCGGATCGATCTGGCTCAGTAGGAGGGATGGTTCGATCGATCGGATCAAGTTCAACCAAAAAATACATGTTCTGTCACGATTCTGCATGGTCCGATCGATCCTACCTGGGGTGTCGGATCGCTCCAACTTTCCAGCATATTACTGTTTTGCCATCCAGACTGCGCCATCGATACTAAAATTGTCGTAACTTCCTCTAGAAAACTCGGAATCACGAACCGTAAAATTCTCCAGAATTTAGACTTCAAGAGCTTTCCAACCATATATGGTACATCATTTGGTTCTTCATGAGCAGGTACAGATAAATCTTTAAAGTTGATCCATGCACTCTTTTCAGCTTCTTTTCGACTTAAGGACTTCAATTGCATCCTAAATCAAAATATAAGAATAATGAGTGTATTTAGGAACTAAATAAGCATAGAAGACTAAGTATTAAGGGATAAAAATATAACATTATGCATTCTCATCAAACAGCTAGGTGGAGGGTAAGGGCTTGGAAAATTTTGGTTAGTAGTCCTCCAAAAGGTAGTGATTGCCTAGCCATAAGGTTCCTTTCCTATGGGCAACTGAAGGACTCTACCCGAAATCACAAATTTATCCTTAAACTCGGGCCAAGAGTTATACCTATCCTTGTTTAGGAAGAAGTAATCATCGTAGGAAGGAGTAGATGAAGGAATGGATGAGGACCCTCCGATTGAACTTTTGGTTTTCTTCGTCCCTGCCTTTCTCTTTACTACTGCCTGCTTCCTCTTCTGGCTTGACTTGGTTCATCGGGTGGGGGAGGTTCGATATGCTTGGTACGAGGCATGGTGCTCGGCTAGATTAGGGTTTTGAGAGGAGAGGAGTAGGGCGCGGTTGAACCAGAGGAGCTGCGGTCGATGGAGAGGGGCTAGGGCACGGTCGAACCAGAGGAGAAGATGTATGTTTGATCGGGTGAGGGATTTATAAAGGGAGACTTGAAAATGACTGAAAAACCCTCACTTAAGTTGTCACACGATCTGTGGCGGTCGGCCGTCGTGCACAATATATGTAAAATGAAAATCTCACGGTCGATCCTAAGAAGTTGGCGGTCGACCGTAAATCGCGATATGTGAAAACAAAAGTGTACTCATGGTCGACTTTCAGTTCCAGAAAATGAATTTTCAAATTCAATTAAAAATCATATTTAAATCAAAACATCACAAAACTTTGCATACACGTGTACTAAATATTATGAGCTAAAAACAACTCATCAATCAAGAAAATCACTCAATTAACCAAAATTTAGCACTCATGTAGGATATTGTATAAAAAGCAGATAAATAGGTGACCATACCTTTTTCTTTTAGCTTTTCATTTTGGACATCCATTGGACATCCCAAGCTCTCTTAGTAGATATAAAAACCTGTCTTCACTCAAGTGTTTGGTTAGAATATCCGCAATTTGATGCTCAGTGCTAACAAATTCAAGTGCAATATCTCATTTTTGTGTGTGATCACGAAGGAAATGATTTCAAATTTCTATGTGCTTTGTTCTAGAATGTTGGATGGGATTTTTGGATAGGCTTATGGCACTAGAGTTGTCATATCTAATGGGCATTTTTGCTACATGTATGTTGTAATCTACCAATTGCATTTTCATCCAAAGTAATTTTGCACAACAACTACCCGCCGTAATGTATTCCGCTTCGGTGGTGGATAAAGCAACTGAATTTTGCTTCTTGGAGGCCCAAGAAACAAGTGCATGGCCAAGAAAGTGACATGTACCACTTGTGCTTTTTCTATCAAGCCTACATCTGGCAAAATCCGCATCGGAGTAGCGAATTAAATCAAAAGATGATCTTCTATGATACAACAAACAATAGTTTTGGATTTCTAATAGACATCTAAATATCCTCTTGACCGCAATGATCAGTTACTAAATATTCATACTTAAACCCCTTAATTTAAATTTGTTAGCCCAAGAGTGTTTGTAGTTGATAGTTTGGTAGTTGATTTCAGGTTTAATGAAGATTCAAATTAGAAAATACAGAAACGGACTAATATGTGGAAATTACGCCGCTCCGCTGGCAGTTTGAAAAGAATTCGTCAAATTCTCCAGATCAATTCTAAATTCCTGAAATTTGTAGGACCTCTAGAAGACATCAAGACGAACAACTTTCATGTTGGACACATTGCGTGAATCCTGACAGATTAATACCAGTTTTAAAGACTATGAAGCTAAACTTGTCGCGCCCCGACCCGCGAAAGCCCAACCGGGCCGGGCGACGCGAACCGGAACCTACAAACACGGAAAAAGAAGGCGAGGGTTCCCTCTAACCTATTGGTCTCCCTAGCAATTCACCAAAAGCATCCTGAAATCAAAACAACAATTTATATAGCAGAACCTCGAACCACCGATTCAAAACCCAAAGTGTTAATATACAAATCCTGGGAGAGGGGAAGATCCAAAATACAACATCACTTCCGTAGGAGACTAACTAACATAAGGTAAATGCAATAAATATCGCCACCTCTCAAAGTCCACCAGGCGCCGCCGCACCGCCGACCAACTGTCCGGTAGGGGCCACAGAGGAAGAATTGACGCCTGCACCTGCAAAACGCAGCCCGGGTAAATGTGAGCACTAAGCTCAGTAGGGATCTACACTACGACACACAGAAGGAAGAGGGAAACGCAATAGTATCGCCCTCAAGTAGGACCTGGGTGTATACAGGGGTCCCACAACCGCACCGCGTGTCCCTGAGGCCCAAGAGCAGCCATCAGTAGCAGGAACAATACTGGCCACACACAACTGCAGAGAACGGCACTGCAGGCTAGAAAAGGCACCGCTGGGTAGACAACTCCTCTACCCCAGGGTCCGCTCAGTGGGACACCGCCTACACCTCAGCATCCGACTCAAGGCCGACACGACCACTACAATCATCAAGCAATAAGTGCACCAGTTATCTAGGCCTATCATCAAGTTTGACTGGACACTACAATTCAAACCGGGTCCAAACTACCCAACCCCGATCCTAAGGCTAAGTCCGAGCTTCCAGCCTCGGGGCGGCGACCCACAGATCACCCACGCCCTAACCATGCAACTAATGCACAAATCAATAATGCATGCTATGACATACACAAACAGGAGATAGTCATGCAACAGTATGTCAAGGGTAGCATACAAGTCGACCGGATCGCTGCAGCGGTACTACCAGCCGCTGCCAGCCGATCCGCAGCGGGTCCCGGCATTACAACGGTACCGCGACCGTCAACCGCGGACTCCTGCAACGGGAAGCAACCCTGAAAACGATGATGAACAGTAAACAATATAATATAATATTATGAAATATAATATTATATTCGAAACACCCAAAAGTTCTCTACTAGAGGCTAATTGATCCCGTCGATCCGATGTCCAAACGATGTCGGATTCACGATCCACCCTAGCCATTAGTAGATGTATATACCAAGATGAACATATTCAATATCCATGATCATCCAACGGTTGGATTAACGGGAAAACACTAATCAAAACCGTTAATCAAACTAACTTACTAATTAATTGCTGCAACGCAGCCCTCCAGTAAACAATTCATAACAAATCGTAGGAAAATCAGCAAATTATGAAATCAGTTGGGTTAGATAGTAGATTCAAAGATCTACAACTCTTATGCTCATCACAACCCAAGATCATGTATGTACCGGCCGGAAAACTCGTCGCAAGCTAACAGAGAATCCGAGCTTAATCATGCATAAAACCTACTAAGATCTCAACCAAAGATCATAAAACCCATATCAGAAATTCTACTAGGCATGAGGAATCTAACAAGACAAAGATCAACAAGATCCAACGGCTAGATCTAAAGAAACCCATTAAAGAACACAGTAGGTAGAAGAACCTACCGAAGAACGCTTTCCTCAGCTGATCCCTCGCAACCAGTCACCAACAAGCCTCTAAACCACACCAGGATCCTTCCTCTCATTGCCACGGATCCAACGAGCCTTAGAACACTCAAAATGATGGTCGGAGGAGGGAGAAAGGAAGAGAGGAAGATGGCTGTCGGAAAAACAGGGGAAGAGAACCGTCGGGAGAGAAGAAAAGAGGAAGGAAGAAGAAGAAGGAAGAAGGGGAAGGAGAAAAGGAGGAAAGGGGGAGGGGACAGCCGGGAAAGAGGGGAGAAATGTGAAGGAGGGGAGGGAAAGTCCTCCCCTTCTGACAGGAGAGAGCGATGGCCAACGGCGGCCGTCCTCGCGAAGGAGAAAAAGCCACCGACGCGAGTCCAATCGATCGCTCGAAGGCGCGATCGATCGCTCTCGCCCCGGATCGATCCAACACAGGCTGGATCGATCCAACACCAAGTCGGATAGATACGAGCGGGTCAAAACCCACCGACTCGCTCACGAGTCCGATCGATCGCTCAAGGGTCGTAAGCTGCCCAAAAGCAAGCTTCAGCGCGCCCGAGCTGGGATCTTCCGATCCCAGGTCCACCTAGCCATTCTAAACAAACACTAACATATACAAGGTCAGTGTGTGTACACGCGGGTGTGAAACAAACCAACAAGGCACAATTTACCAAATTGCCCTTGCGGTCCACAACGAGCCACAGGGGTAGAGGGACAGGTCCTCACATCCTAATACCCTTAAAGGAAATCTCGTCCCAAGATTCGATAAGGGTAGGGCTCGGAACAACAAAACAGCTACACTAGAAGACAGGACAATAAGTACCTCGAGAAGAAAACAACTGCGAAAACTCCTGCCGCATGCGCGCCTCGCGCTCCCAGGTCATCTCCTCGGTGCCTCTGTGCCTCCACAGTACCTTGACCAAGGGAATCGTCTTGCCCCGCAAGACTGATCTCTCCTATCAAGTACTCGAACCGGGTGCTCAACAAAGCTCGCATCTGCCTCAAGCTCAATGTCATCCACCCTGATGACATGAGACGGGTCTGGGTGATACTTCCTCAGCATCACACATGGAAAGTCGGATGCACAGCAGACATGTGCTGAGGAATATCTAGGCGGTAAGCTACCTCGCCGACCCTCTCTAAGATCTCGAACTGCCCGACAAACCTCGGCGCCAACTGACCACCTTTGTCAAACCTGACAGAACCTCTGTACGGCGATGCTCGCAAGAACACTCGGTCGCCGACTGAAAACTCCAACGGTCGTCGCCTCTGATCTGCATAACTATTCTGCCGGCTCTGAGCAGTCAGAAGCCTCTGCCTGATCTGCACTAACCTCTCTGACGACCGCCTGACGATGTCTGGACCGGTGAGTGAAACCTCTCCAACCTCTGTCCAGCACACTGGGGAACGACACGGCCTACCGTACAACCCCTCGAAAGGTGCTACTCCAAGACTGGACTGGTAGCTGTGGTTGTAGGCGAACTCCATCAAGGGAACGTGCTCCTCCCAGCTGCCTCCTGCGTCGAGCACACATGCTCTCAGCATGTCCTCCAAGATCTGGATAGTCCGCTCTGACTGCCCGTCTGTCTGCGGATGGAAAGCCGTACTGAAAGTCAGTTGTGTGCCAACTGCTTCCTGAAAGTCTCACCAAAACCTGCTGGTGAACCTGGGGTCACAGTCTGACACAATAGAAACTGGAACTCCGTGTAGTCTAACCACCTCTCTGACGTACAAGCTGCCCAACATGTCCGTCGAGTCTGTCACCCGCATAGGCAGGAAGTGCGCCGATTTGGTCAATCGATCAACGATGACCCAAATCGCGTCATTCCCCCTAGGAGATCTCGGTAGCCCGGTCACGAAGTCCATCGTGATGTGCTCCCACTTCCACTCAGCTAGTGGAAGCGGCTGAAGTAACCACGGAGTCCGCTGGTGCTCTGCCTTGACCTTCTTACAGGTAAGGCAGCGCGATACGAACTCCGTCACTGCCCTCTTCATCCCGGGCCACCAGAACTGTCGCCGAAGATCCTGGTACATCTTGGTGCCGCCGGGATGAACCGCAAAACGAGAGTGGTGGAACTCTCGTAGGACGTCGTCTCGTAGAACTGGATCTGCTGGAACCGCTACTCTGCCTCGGAACCGTAGCCCTCCGTTTGGCGATACTGTCCAGTCCCTGTCTGCGCCCTCTGTGGCCGCTGATGTGCGTAACTCCTCGAGCTCTGGGTCACTGTGTTGTGCCTCTAACACTCTGGCTAAGACTGCTGGCATACTCTGCACTGCATAGAGAAAGCTGCTGGATCCCCGATCCTCAAACTCGAACCCCAACAGGCCCGCTGTCTCTAGAGCCTGCCATTGCCGCGCTGACAACCCTGCAACCGCTGCTCTGGTGTCTCTCACCTGTGTGCTCAGCGCATCTGCTACGGCGTTTGCCTTACCAGGATGGCAATGCAACTCAAAGTCGTAGTCCTCCAGTAGTTCCATCCAGCGTCGCTACCTCAGGTTGAGGTCACGTTGGGTGAAAACGTGCCTCAAACTCTTATGGTCCGAGAAGACTGAGAACTTCTCACCATAGAGATAATGCCGCCAAGTCTTCAGGGCGAAGACCACCGCTGCTAGCTCCAAGTCGTGAGTAGGGTAGTTCTTCTCATGGTTCTTCAGCTGACGAGAACCATAGGAAACTACGTGCCCCTCCTGCATGAGGACACACCCCAAACCCTGACCGCTAGCGTCACAGTGGACACTGTAACCAACACCTCGCTCGGGGACGATCAGCACCGGCGCACTGGTCAACTTCGTCCTCAGCTCCACGAAGGCTCGCTCACAAGCATCATCCCACACGAACGGGACGGCCATCTGTGTCAGTCTGGTCAACGGTCTGGCAACTTTGGAGATGTCCCGCACGAACCGCCTGTAGTAACCCGCCAGGCCTAAGAAACTCCGGACCTCAAACACTGTCCTCGGCCTCTGCCACTGTACCACTGCCTCGACCTTGGCCGGGTCAAATAAGATCTCTGCTGCCGACACCACGTGTCCAAGGAATCCCACCTGTGAAAGCCAAAACTCACACTTGGAAGCCTTGGCATAAAGCCGATGCTCCCGAAGTAGCTGCAACACTGTCGCCAAGTGTCGCTCATGCTCTGCCTCTGACCGGGAGTAGATAAGGATGTCGTCGACGAACACCACCACGAACTCGTCTAGGAAAGGCCGGAAGATCCTCTGCTTGAGATCCATGAACGCTGCTGGTGCGTTCGTCAGCCCAAACAGCATCACCACGGACTCGTACAGGCCGTACCGAGTCCGAAAAGCCGTCTTCGGGATGTCGCAATCCCGAACCCTCAACTGGTGGTAGCCGGTGCGGAGGTCGATCTTCGAAAACACTGAAGATCCTCAGCTGGTCAAACAAGTCGTCGATCCTCGGCATCGAATACCGGTTCTTCACCATCACCCTGTTGAGCCGCCTGTAGTCTATGCAAAGTCGAAGGGTACCATCCTTCTTCATCGCAAACAATACTGGCGCCCCCCAGGGAGACATGCTGGGATGGATGAAACCTCTGCTGGTAAGCTCGTCTAGCTGGGTCCTCAACTCACTCTGCTCTGTTGGTGCCATCCCGAAAGCTGGAAGAGAGATCGGTGCGGTACCCGGTACTAGGTCGATCTCAAAATCGACCTCTCTGGGCGGTGGAAGCCCTGATAACACCTCGGGAAACACGTCGGTGTAGTCGCACACGATCCTGGGGAAACTGCTCTGCTGCACTCCCCTCTGACCCAAACAGGGACAGGCTGGGCAGCAAGGTTGAAAGCTCGCTACCACGCCTCCCCACACCACAAGCGAAGGAATCGGCTGAAATCCGATCCCCCAACAACACAAACTGTGTCCCATCGGGTGTCCAAGCGACCACCCTCCGGCGACCACAGTCGATGATATTCCGGTATGCTGCTAACCAGTCCATACCGAGTATCATGTCGAAGCCTGTCATGTCTAGCACCCGCAGGTCTAGACAGACACGGAGGCCTCCAACCTCGAAGGAACAAGATCGGCAGACTCGGTCTACCCTGACTGTGCCGCCGATCGGTGAGTCTACAGACTATGCGACCTCTAGCCAACTCATCTCTAATCCTAGCGATGCCACACACATGCTAGTAATATAGGAATGAGACGCCCCAGAGTCTATCAGCACATCTACTAAAGAACTAGAAAGCTGAAAGATGCCACTGAGGACGGTTGGCTCTGCCGTTGCCTGCTGGTACTGCTGCGGCTGCTGGTACGGCTGGTAAAGCTGAACGGTGTCCAGCTGCTCACGCCCCGAAAGAGCAAACACACGCCCCCGCTGACCGCCTCCACCTCTAGAGCAGCCCGGTCCAGCCCCTGACCGGCGCCCACTACCGCTCCCCTGCCAGGCACCGTACCCCCCACCTCTACTGCCCTGCGGCACAGCGCTCCGCGCCCCTCGCATGGGACAGTCCTGGCGGAAGTGTCCCGATTTCCCACACTGGAAACAAGTGGCTGGCGCGCCACCAGGCTGCTGACAATGGCCTCCCCCTGACGGAGCCTTCCTTGACGGCCTGGTCGTCAGGAGAAACTGGCCTGGCGGACTCGGCAACTGTGCCTGGAACTGCTGCGGGCGCTGCGACTGCTGCTGAAAGCGTCGCTGACGCCGCTGGTGCCCTCCGCTGAATCCCCCTCTGAACTGGGGCCTCTGCGGTGCACCGGTAGAGAATGCCGGTGGAACTGCCCGGCACCTCTAGTCTCGCAACTGCGCCTCCACTACCAAGGCGCAGTTCAGGACTGTGATGAATAAATTTTATATCTCGCAAGTATACGAATCGGTGCAATCAGTATAGTAGCAAGACGAGTATCGTACCCACAGAGATTTGTAGAGATTATTAGAGTGAAACGCTAAAGAACAGAAAAGAAAGAAAATAAGGAAGGGAAAATAAGAAATATGAAGTCTCAAAGATAGATAATCTAATAACGAAATAAGAAAATGATGAAAATATGATGGATGAATACTAAGGTTCCGATTTCACCATAACATCCTCATTCTATGCATTGAATCAATCAAGTTTCAGTTTAATTCCAAGGGCTCGTTCTTCCGGTATGATGATCCGTTCGGCCGCGGTCTTCACCAAGTACCCTCAATTAACCCTAGCTAATGAACCCATAACTGAGTGTTAATTAAGAATCCATTAAGCTCTGAAGAACAATCATGAACCAAGAATACTCTTAGCTTGAACCCGGCCTCTACATAAACTCATTCATTCATAGATCCTGCAAGATTAGGGAATGAACCCTCGCCCAATCTCACATACAACAATCTATAATACTTCTATTGGCCAGATAAAGGTATTTAAGATTTCAGTTATAATAATGAATGAAATAAGGAAAATAAACTGATTAAATAATCATGATCCAATAACATAGAACGATTCAGTTAGGCTACATCGGTACCTTAGAAAAGAAACTAGCCACTCATGTTCACCATGAGGGGAACAAAACTAATAGAGAAAGAAAGAAGAAATAAGAAAAGAAAACCAAGCCTGGAACCCTTCTCCTCGCCTCCAAACGCTGCCAAAAAGTCCTCCAAAAGTCCCCTTTTGATAACCCTAAGTATCCTATTTATAGGCCTAAACTCGGGTTAAATCAAAACCGTTGATTTAATTCACTGGAAACGTCCGATCGATCCTCCTCGGAATGTTGGATCGATCGGTCTCATTGAAATCTCCAACTTCTATTTATGCCCGAGCCCGATCGATCGGACTAAGGGAGTCGGATCGATCGACTTCGTAAAGATTCTTCATCTCTGGCTCTTCCCGAATTCGATCGATGGTTCGATCGATCGAATTGTGTTCCTCTAAAAAGCATACGTTCTGTCACCCTTTAATTCCCAAGTCCGATCGATCGAATTATGAGTGTTGGATCGATCGGTTGAGTAAAAATCCGCTGTTTTTGACTTTTTCCGAGTCCGATCGATCGGACCATTGGTGTCGGATCGATCGGACCCCATAAGAGCGATGGAGGGATCGATCGGATGTGTTGTGGCTGAAAAACACATGTTCTGTCACGTTTTTGCGTGGTCCGATCGATCGGACCTTCGCTCGGACTTCCAGCTTATTTCCCTTTCTGCCATTCAGACTGCGCATCGGTACTGAAATTGCCATAACTTCCTCTAGGAAACTCGGAATCACGAACCGTAAAATTCTCCAGAATCTAGACTTCAAGAGCTTTCCAACCATGTATGGCACATCCTCTGGTTCTTCATGAGCAGGTACAGATAAATCTTTAAAGTTGATCCATGCATTCTTTTCAGCTTCTTTTCTCCTTTTTCCTGCATTTTCCAAACAACTATGTGAAGCAACATATAGATATAAAAATAGGAATAAAGATGTTAATTAAAGATAATAATCTAGCAATTGAGATGGTTATAAGGCTATTTAGAGTGCACTTTCATGCACTTATCACACCCCCCAACCAG
Organism: Narthecium ossifragum; assembly: GCA_963920575.1. Taxonomy (NCBI): domain Eukaryota; kingdom Viridiplantae; phylum Streptophyta; class Magnoliopsida; order Dioscoreales; family Nartheciaceae; genus Narthecium; species Narthecium ossifragum. Next base: position 12,242,225 of record OY986966.1, read on the forward strand.
CTTATTGCTAGTCTCTAGCAATTTTAAGCGCATAAAATATATTAAGCACACCAACGGTCGTAGGTTGTAGACATGCATAATAAAAGTACTACCTTGTCAAGTCACTAATGTTCTATCTAGTACAGAGCACCAAACGTCTTATACTCATGCACATGCTACTAACACATGAAATCAACTTCTACACTTCAAACATGCTAATCACCATACAGCCGAACTCATGTGACGTGACAAATAAAAGTTACGTACAGAAGCAACTTCTACCCACCATTAGTCCAAGCACACTACTATCATCATGACCAATCATCCAACCCTCGCACTTTAAGTACAACATGCTCTTGTTTTTTTTTTTTTTTTTTTTTTAACTATCAAACATTTTGCCTTTTTACACGAGCACTCTCCGCTTCTTGAGGCGCAGAGACCCGGTTACTTAACAAAACACTGAGTAGTTTTTTTTTTAGCTATTAGTGATTCTACTTTTTTACGCGAGCTCCCCGCTTCCTGAGGCAAGAACACCCGGTTACTCAGTAGATCACTTAACAGTCGTTTAGGCACAGCTTATTAAAGCTCCAGAACTTTTTCTCTTTTTTTTTTTTTTTTTTTTTCTGCATGCAATACTCAACACTAGCTACTGCTGAAATCATGGTCTAGATTGACAATAGCATGCTCATTCCTCTGGTGAGTATAATCGCCACTGCACATAAAGTGTTGGTGTGTGAATCACATGATATTCTACCTTCAGGTTATCATACATGCAATCAATGTATCGGCCAATCCATATGAAAGTAACATGTAAAATAAGCATAAACATTTCCGCTCATGTACAATTTAACACTATTAAACCTACAAGGTAGCATGAATAAAGTCATGAATGTCTACACCCCCCAACCTGAAATCAACATTGTCCTCAATGTGTGCATTTATCCAATCAAATATGTAGGAAGTGGCTATCCAAAAATTTCCAGAGAAAGAAGAGACAAGTACTGTAAATAAGAAAGAGGCCACCTGATAGAGTAGCAAACATCTCCTCAAGGATCCTCAGGGTGGTTGAAAACCTAAAAGAAAACAAAAGAGAAACATAAAAATGAAAACTAAAAATTGAAACTTAAAAACAAGTTACCTTGGTGGGTTGCCTCCCACCCAGCGCTTTATTTAACGTCTAGGCAAGACGCACTGCAAAGCCTTAAGGTTCAACAAAATTTGCTGCATCCACAACTTCTGATTGTCCTTCCAAATACCGCTTCAATCGGTGCCCATTGACTTTGAATTTGCTTCCACTCTTTTCATTCTCAATTTCAACAGCACCATGAGGAGATACTTGTGTCACTTTAAAGGGACCCGTCCATCTTGACCTTAATTTACCTGGAAAGAATTTCATTCGTGAGTTATAAAGTAAAACTTTCATACCCGGTGTAAACTCCTTCCGTTGTATTGCTTTATCATGATAGAGCTTGGTTCTTTCCTTGTAAATCTTAGCATTCTCGTACGCTTCATTCCGCAGCTCATCCAATTCATTCAATTGCATCTTTCTCATATCCCCCGCTTCTCTCATGTCAAAATTCAGCTGCTTTATTGCCCAATAGGCCCTATACTCCAATTCCACAGGTAGATGACATGCTTTTCCAAAGACAATGCGATAAGGGCTCATACCAATTGGAGTTTTATATGCGGTGCGATACGCCCAAAGGACATCATTCAATTTCACTGCCCAATCCTTCCTTGTAGTGCCAACAACCCGTTCCAGGATCATCTTTATTTGCCTATTGCTCACCTCCACTTGGCCCGACGTTTGAGGGTGGTAAGGAGTTGCGACCCGATGAGTGATGTTGTACTTCTTCAACAATGCATCAAACGCTCTATTGCAAAAGTGTGATCCCCCATCACTTATAATCGCCCGAGGTGTACCAAACCTTGTAAAAATCATATCTTTCAAGAATCCCACCACGGTCTTGCTGTCATTGTTCCTGGTTGCAATTGCTTCAATCCACTTAGATACATAATCTACAGCAACAAGAATATACGTGTACCCATATGATGGAGGAAACGGTCCCATAAAGTCTATGCCCCAAACATCGAACAATTCCACCACCAAATTATTTGTAAGAGGCATCTCATTCCTTTTGCTTATGTTCCCTGACCGTTGACATCTGTCACACTTAGCAACAAAATTAAATGCATCTTTGAATAATGTAGGCCAAAAGAAACCAGATTGAAGAACTTTAAAAGCAGTTTTCTTACCTCCAAAGTGTCCTCCACACGTTAATTCATGACTGAATTTCAATATATCATCATGCTCATATTCTGGAACACAACGCCTTATTATTTGATCAGGACAGTGTTTAAATAAATAAGGGTCATCCCAAAAGTAATATCTGACTGTGGACAAAAATCTTTTCTTTTCTTGTGAACTTAGATCAGCACGCAGAACATTACTAGCTAGATAGTTAACAATATCCGCATACCAGGGCTCTTTACCATTCACAGAAAATAGTTGTTCATCGGGAAAGCATTCTTGGATGGGTTGTACATCCTTAGGGCCGGCCATGTGTTCCAATCGTGACAAGTGATCTACCACTACATTATCGCTCCCTTGCTTGTCCCTTATTTCCAAATCGAACTCTTGCAGCAGTAGGATCCACCTGATTAACCTTGGCTTGGTATCCTTTTTGGTTAGTAGATATTTCAATGCTGCATGATCGGAATAAATAATAACTTTAGATCCAATTAAATAACAGCGAAATTTCTCCAATGCAAAAACAACAGCAAGTAATTCTTTTTCAGTAGTTGAGTAATTGATTTGAGCATCATTGAGTGTACGACTTGCATAGTAAATAAGCATGAGAGACCTTATTTACCCTTTGTCCTAGAACAGCCCCTATAGCATAATCAGAAGCATCACACATTATTTCAAAGGGCAACGACCAATCAGGAGGCATAATAATTGGTGCAGTAATCAATTTCTCTTTCAAAGTATTGAAAGCATCAAGACAAGCTTTACAAAACTTAAACTCACTATCTTTGGCCAATAAATCACACAATGGTTGTGCAATTTTAGAAAAATCTCTAATGAATCTGCGATAAAATCCTGCATGGCCCAAAAAACTCCACACACCTTTCACAGAAGTAGGGGGCGGTAATTTCTCAATCAAATCTATTTTTGCTTTATCTACTCCAATACCTTTACTAGAAATAGCATGTCCCAACACAATACCTTGCCTTACCATGAAGTGACTCTTCTCCTAGCTCAATGCCAAATTTGTCTCTTCACATCTTTTAAGCACCAAGGTTAGGTTTGCAAGGCAATTATCAAAAGAGTTCCCAAATACAGAAAAATCATCCATGAATACCTCGACAAACCTTTCTATCATGTCGGAGAAAATCGATATCATGCATCTTTGAAAGATGGCAGGTGCATTGCACAATCCGAACGGCAGCCTTCTGTATGCGAATGTTCCAAACGGACAGGTGAAAGTTGTCTTCTCTTGGTCCTCTGGGGCGATAGCAATTTGATTATAACCTGAAAATCCATCAAGAAAACAATAAAATGAGTGACCAGCTAAGCGTTCAAGCATTTGATCAATAAAAGGTAAAGGAAAGTGGTCCTTTTTAGTAGCTGCATTAAGCTTGCGATAATCGATGCAGACACGCCATCCAGTAGTCATCCTCGTGGGTATGAGCTCATTGTTCTCATTCTTCACAACTGTTATCCCTGATTTCTTAGGCACCACGTGAACTGGACTTACCCATTTGCTGTCAGAAATAGGATAGATCACGCCAACATCGAGCAACTTAAGGATCTCTTCCCGAACAACGTCTTTCATGTTTTGGTTGAGGCGACGCTGGGCATCCCGTATAGGTTTGGCATCCTCTTCCAAAATAATGCGATGCATGCACATAGGAGGACTTACTCCTTTAATATCTGTAATTGTCCAACCTATTGCAGTTTTATGCTCCCTAAGAACTCTCAATAATTTTTCCTCTTCCAATGGAGTAATGTCAGAAGCAATAATCACAGGAAGGGTTTCATTTTCACCAAGATATGCATATTTCAGATTACTAGGAAGAGGTTTTAACTCAAGCTTTGGTGGGGAAACTATTGATGAAACCATTTTAGAATAAGATTCGTTTAGCATGTCTAACCGAGATTCATCAGGGAAACATGGCTGCAATCCCTCAAGGGCTGCTATAACCTCCTTTACTCCCTCGTAATTCTGCAACTCCTCCTTTTCCATCGTCAATGCCGCTTCTAGAGTAGTCTTCACTTGCTCCTGCATGAAACTAGAAAACACCAATGAATCTAACACATCTATCGAGAAACAATCAAAAGAGTTTGAAGGGTAGGACATAGATTCAAAAACTTTAAATTCAACAGTTTCACCTAAAACTGTCATGCTGAGCTTACCATCCTGCACATTTATCATAGTCTTGGCTGTGGCCATAAATGGACGTCCCAACAAAATTGGTAAATTCCTATCATGCAAGGGTGCATCTTCCATATCCAATATCACAAAATCAGCAGGGATAATTAATTTATCAACTTGTACTAAAATGTCTTCTACAATGCCTAATGGATATTTAATGGAACGATCCGTAAGTTGTAGAGACATTGTAGTAGGTTTTAATTCACCCACACCTAACTGAAGAAAAACAGAGTAAGGCATCAAATTAACACTGGCTCCTAAATCAAGCATTGCCTCTCCTATCTTTGTATCACCAACAGTAATAGTAATGTTAAAACTCCCTGGATCCTTAAGCTTGGGTGGAAGCTTCCATTGTAGAACCGTGCTTACCGTCTCTGAAACCATCACTTTTTCATGAGGTTCATACTTACGCTTTGAAGTACTTAGTTCCTTGAAGAACTTTGGAAATGCTGGCATGTTCCTGATCACCTCAAGCAATGGTAAGTTCACATTAACCTTAGATAAAATATCATAAATTTCAGAATATGACTTATCCATTTTGGCTTTCTTTAGACGGCCTGGAAACGGAACCGGCGGCACATATGGTGGAGGAGAGTTGTGATAAACCTCCGGAACTGAATTTGCTCTCTTTCCGTGCTCAGAAGCAGATGTGGCCGGTGGTGGCCCTTTCGAGCGTTCCTCCGTTTCAACTTCCTCACTTGCATCATCATTACACTCATCAACAACTTTAGCATTAATCTTATTATCAATAATTTTACCTGAACGAAGAACTGTAACTGCTTTCGCTTGCTCAGGTTGGCTTGGGAATTTGCCTGGGACATGGGCTCGTACCGCATCAGCAAGTTGTCCCACTTGAACTTCTAACTTCCCAACGGATGCTGCAACATTCTTTAGTACCACATCATGTTGAGCAATGGCTGACTCTTGTCAAGCAATGGCTGAATCTTGTTTTTCCATTTTTGAATCTATTTTCCGCATAAAAGCTAACATAGTCGCTTCCAAAGACGACTTAACAGGTGGGTTAGATTGATTAGCAGTAGGCATACTAGCATTAGCAGTATTTTTCCATGAAAAATTCGGATGCTCCCTCCAGCCAGGATTGTAAGTATTTGCATAAGGGTCAAATCTAGGTCTCGGATTATAAGCATTCATCAAATTAGCTTGCTCTTGCACATATTCAGGAAATTCACTACCAGAAGGACATGAATCAAACCTATGACCAACAATATTGCAAATTGAACAAACCTCAACCGGTTTTGCTTGTGTGGACATCATCGCGTCTATCTTCTTGTTAAGGGTTGCAATCTGCCTTGCCATGTCATCATTCTGGTTCAGCTCATAGATGCCTCTCGCCTTATTCCTCGTGTCCCTCTGCTGCGAGTTTGATCCTAGCATCTCATAGATTTCATATGCCTCCGGTGGTGTCCTTTTGAACATCGCTCCACCTGCAGCATTATCTGCCATAGTCTGAGAAGAAAGATTTAGTCCATCATAAAAATATTGCATCTGATTTTCTAAAGAATAATTATGATGTGGACATTGCATCAAAAGCATTTTAAATCTATCCCATGCTTCATGGAATGGTTCTCCATCAGCTTGCTGAAAATTTGGAATTTGTCTTCTCAAGTTAGTAGTCATGGCATGAGAATAAAATTTGCTAACAAACTTATTATAATTGCATCCCAAGTCGTGAGTGATCCAGGAGGCAACGACATCAGCTATCTCTTCGCTTTATCCTTCAGGGTGTAAGGAAAACATCGCATCCTCAAGTGATCTTCAGTAATGTCACCTAAAGGAAAAGTCTGAATAGTAGCATAATAATCTTTCACAAACGTTAGTGCATCTTCAGAAGGTAAACTATGAAATTCAGGAAGCATAGAAAAATGTAGATTTTTAAGTTCATAATTCCTAGCCTCTGCAGGTAACGCAATGCACGAAGGTGAGGTAGAAATAGTAGGCCTCGCGTACTCCTCCAAAGGACGTAAATTATTATTAAGTGCCATCTCCTCTTGTTCCTCCTCTTGAACTCCTAGATCTGATGTGGACTGTCTTTGTTCGATTTCTTCTTCCAACCAATTTGATCTACTTTATCGTTCAAGGGCAACAACTTTTCTTTCCGTGATCGGCGACCTTGCATTCACCACAAATAAATTCTAATCAAATCCCCGGCAACGGCGCCAAAAACTTGATGAATAAATTTTATATCTCGCAAGTATACGAATCGGTGCAATCAGTATAGTAGCAAGACGAGTATTGTACCCACAGAGATTTGTAGAGATTATTAGAGTGAAACGCTAAAGAACAGAAAAGAAAGAAAATAAGGAAGGGAAAATAAGAAATATGAAGTCTCGAAGATAGATAATCTAATAACGAAATAAGAAAATGATGAAAATATGATGGATGAATACTAAGGTTCCGATTTCACCATAACATCCTCATTCTATACATTGAATCAATCAAGTTTCAGTTTAATTCCAAGGGCTCGTTCTTCCGGTATGATGATCCGTTCGGCCGCGGTCTTCACCAAGTACCCTCAATTAACCCTAGCTAATGAACCCATAACTAAGTGTTAATTAAGAATCCATTAAGCTCTGAAGAACAATCATGAACCAAGAATACTCTTAGCTTGAACCCGGCCTCGACATAAACTCATTCATTCATAGATCCTGCAAGATTAGGGAATGAACCCTCGCCCAATCTCACATACAACAATCTATAATACTTCTATTGGCCAGATAAAGGTATTTAAGATTTCAGTTATAATAATGAATGAAATAAGGAAAATAAACTGATTAAATAATCATGATCCAATAACATAGAACGATTCAGTTAGGCTACATCGGTACCTTAGAAAAGAAACTAGCCACTCATGTTCACCATGAGGGCAACAAAACTAATGGAGAAAGAAAGAAGAAATAAGAAAAGAAAACCAAGCCTGGAACCCTTCTCCTCGCCTCCAAACGCTGCCAAAAAGTCCTCCAAAAGTCCCCTTTTGATAACCCTAAGTATCCTATTTATAGGCCTAAACTCGGGTTAAATCAAAACCGTTGATTTAATTCACTGGAAACGTCCAATCGATCCTCCTCGGAATGTTGGATCGATCGGTCTCATTGAAATCTCCAACTTCTATTTACGCCCGAGCCCGATCGATCGGACTAAGGGAGTCGGATCGATCGACTTCGTAAAGATTCTTCATCTCTGGCTCTTCCCGAGTTCGATCGATGGTCCGATCGATCGAATTGTGTTCCTCTAAAAAGCATACGTTCTGTCACCCTTTAATTCCCAAGTCCGATCGATCGAATTATGAGTGTTGGATCGATCGGTTGAGTAAAAATCCGCTGTTTTTGACTTTTTGCGAGTCCGATCGATCGGACCATTGGTGTCGGATCGATCGGACCCCATAAGAGCGATGGAGGGATCGATCGGATGTGTTGTGGCTGAAAAACACATGTTCTGTCACGTTTTTGCGTGGTCCGATCGATCGGACCTTCGCTCGGACTTCCAGCTTATTTCCCTTTCTGCCATTCAGACTGCGCATCGGTACTGAAATTGCCGTAACTTCCTCTAGGAAACTCGGAATCACAAACCGTAAAATTCTGCAGAATCTAGACTTCAAGAGCTTTCCAACCATGTATGGCACATCCTCTGGTTCTTCATGATCAGGTACAGATAAATCTTTAAAGTTGATCTATGCACTCTTTTCAGCTTCTTTTCTCCTTTTTCCTGCATTTTCCAAACAACTATGTGAAGCAACATATAGATATAAAAATAGGAATAAAGATGTTGATTAAAGATAATAATCTAGCAATTGAGATGGTTATAAGGCTATTTAGAGTGCACTTTCATGCACTTATCAGACTGCTGAGTGCGTCTGAAAGCGGTGGGAACTCGTCTGGCGCCTGATCTCTGGACGAAGACCCCACTCGAACTGTCGTGCCCTGGCCACTGAATCTGCTGCCACTACCCCGCGAAACGGACTGAGTGAGTGAACCGGGTGGCATACTACTGCACAGAGCGAGTACCCTGCAAAAGGGACTGGTACTCGCGAGACAAGGCGTCACGCGTACTCTCCGGGAAGTATGCGTCCAAGAACAACGCCCTGAACTCCTCCCACGTCGGCTCCTCTCCGCCACTGGTGTGATGGGCAGTGCACCACCAGTCAAGGGCGTCACCATCGAGCTGGAACGTCACGAGGGTGACCCGGATCCGGTCATCCCCGACGAAGAGAGCGTCGAGAACGTGCGTGACTCCTCGGAGCCAGCCGTCTGCCGTGGTCGGATCTCCAGTCTCACCGCTGAACCTAGGCGGGTTCAGCTGCTGGAAGTCCATCATGACCGCTGCCGCGGCCCGCCCATCGACCAGAGCGAGGACCCCCTTCTCGGCGAGAGGGGCCTCCTCCCGTGCGACGCAACCGTCGCTGGTGATGGTCCAGACCGTCGAGCTCTGACCGCCCTGACAGGTGCTACCCTGTCTGGTCGAGCGGGCTGACTAGTTAGTTTCCGGTTCGCGTCGCCCAGCCCGGTTAGGCTTCCGCGGGTCGGGGCGTGACAGCTTGGTATCAGAGCATAGGTTGTAGATCCCAGGGTTAGGATAAGGATTCGGTTGAGATTGAGCGTGGAATGGGTTAGTTCTATGTCTAGAACATCCGTGCATGCTCCTTGTGATGTGTTATGCTTTTTTCGCTTCCTGTTTGAACTGCTTGTTTTGCGTTTTCTGACGAGTGAACGCTCGTTTGTCGGTGGCGATTGCGCAGATGGCGGGAGCTCGAGACCGGCCTTTGGTTGTCGGTCGGGGTGGGGCACGACCCGGTCGGCCCGCCCGACCGAGCGGGGAGGTTCCCGCTAGGGTGGTACGAGCTCGACGGACTGGGCCATCGCCAGCGACGGTTTCGGTTGCACGGGAGGAGACCCTTTTCACCGAGGAGAGGGTTGTCGCTCCGGTCGACGGGCGGGCCGCGGCAGCGGTCATGATGGACTTCCAGCGACTGAACCCGCCTAGGTTCAGCGGTGAGACTGGAGATCCGACCACGGCAGACGGCTGGCTTCGAGGAGTCACGCGTGTTCTCAACGCTCTCTTCGTCGAGGATGACCGGATCCGGGTCACCCTCGCGGCGTTCCAGTTTGACGGAGACGCTCTTGACTGGTGGTGCACGGCCCTGCACACCAGTGACGGAGAGGAGCCGACGTGGGAGGAGTTCAGAGCGTTGTTCTTGGACGGGTACTTCCCGGAGAGTACGCGTGACACTTTGTCCCGCGAGTACCAGTCCCTTCTGCAGGGTACTCGCTCGGTGCAGCAGTATGCCACCCGGTTCACGCACTTGGTCCGTTTTGCGGGGGCAGTGGCAGCAGATCCAGTAGCCAGAGCTCGGCAGTTTGAGTGGGGTCTTCGTCCAGAGATCAGGCGCCAGACGTGTTCCCACCGCTTCCAGACGCACTCAGCAGTTCTGAACTGCGCCTTGGTTGTGGAGGCGCAGTTGCAGGACGAGTGACCCCGGGCAGTTCCACCGGCGGTCTCTTCCAGCTGACAGCAGCAGAGGCCCCAGTTCAGAGGGGGATTCGGCAGAGGCCAGCAGCGGCGTCAGCGACACTTCCAGCCGCAGTCGCAGCGCCCACAGCAGTTCCAGCCATAGTTGCCGAGTGCAGCAGGCCAGTTTCTCCTAGCGGCCGGGCCTTCTGGGCAGGCTCCGTCAGGGGGAGGCCAGGGTAAGCAGCCTGGTGGCGCGCCAGTCACGTGTTTCCAGTGCGGGCAGCTGGGACACTTCCGTAGAGACTGTCACCTGCTGGGAGCGCGGGGCGCTTTGCCGGAGGGCAGTAGAAGCAGAGGGTCCAGTGCTTGGCAGGGGAGCAGTGGTGGGCGCGGACCAGGGGCTGGACCGAGCCGCTCCAGAGGTGGAGGTGGCCAGCGAGGGCGTGTGTTTGCCCTTCCGGAGCGTGAGCAGCCAGACACCGTTCAGTTGTACTAGCCACCAGCATAGTACCAGCCGCACCAGCAGACAGCGGGAGAGCCATCCGTACTCAGAGGTATCTTTCAGCTTTCTAGTTCCTTAGTTGAGGTGCTGATAGACTCTGGGGCGTCTCATTCCTATGTTGCTAGCATGTGTGTGGCATCGCTAGGATTAGAGACAAGTCAGCTAGAGGTCGCACAATCTGTAGACTCACCGATCGGCGGAGCGGTAAGGGTGGACCGGGTCTGCTGATCTTGTTACTTGGAGGTTGGAGGCCTCCGTGTCTGTCTAGAACTGCGGGTACTAGACATGGTAGGCTTCGATGTGATACTCGGTATGGACTGGTTGGCAGCATACCGAGCTATCATCGACTGTGGTCGCCTGAGGGTGGTCGCTTGGACACCCGACGGGACACAGTTTGTGCTGTTGGGGGATCGGTTCTCAGCCGATTCCTTTGCTTGCGGTGTGGGGAGGCGTGGCAGCGAGCTTTCAGCCTTGCTGGCCAGCCTGTCCCTGTTTGGGTCAGAGGGAGTGCAGCAGAGCAGTTTCCCCGGATCGTGTGCGACTACACCGACGTGTTTCTCGAGGTATTGCCGGGGCTTCCACCGCCCAGAGAGGTCGACTTTGAGATCGACCTGGTGCCAGGTACCGCACCGATCTCTCTCCCAGTGTTCAGGATGGCACCAAGAGAGCAGAGTGAGTTGAGGACCCAGCTAGACGAGCTTACCAGCAGAGGCTTCATCCGTTCCAGCATGTCGCCCTGGGGGGCGCCAGTGTTGTTCGCAAAGAAGAAGGATGGTACCCTTCGACTTTGCATAGACTACAGGCGGCTCAACAGGGTGACGGTGAAGAACAGGTATCCGATGCCGAGGATCGACGACTTGTTTGACCAGCTGCGAGGATCTTCAGTCTTCTTGAAGATCGACCTCCGCACCGGCTACCACCAGTGATCGACCTCCGCACCGGCTACCACCAGTTGAGGGTTCGGGATTGCGACATCCCGAAGACGGCTTTTCGGACTCGGTACGGCTTGTACGAGTTTGTGGTGATGTCGTTTGGGCTGACGAACGCACCAGCAGCGTTTATGGATCTCATGCAGAGGATCTTCCGGCCATTCCTAGACCAGTTCGTGGTGGTGTTCGTCGACGACATCCTTATCTACTCCCGGTCAGAGGCGGAGCACGAGCGACACTTGGCGATAGTGTTGCAGCTACTTCGGGAGCATCGGCTATATGCCAAGGCTTCCAAGTGTGAGTTTTGGCTCCCACAGGTGGGATTCCTTGGGCACATGGTGTCGGCAGCAGGGATCTCAGTTGACCCTGCGAAGGTCGAGGCAGTGGTACAGTGGCAGAGATCGAGGACAGTGTTCGAGGTTCGCAGTTTCCTAGGCCTAGCGGGCTACTACAGACGGTTCGTGCGAGACTTCTTCAGAGTTGCCGGACTGATGACCAGACTGACCCAGAAGGCCGTCCCGTTCGTGTGGGATGATGCTTGTGAGCGAGCTTTCGTGGAACTGAGGACGAGGTTGACCAGTGCGCCGGTGCTGATCGTCCCCGAGCGAGGTGTTGGTTACAATGTCTACTGCGACTCCAGCGGTGAGGGTTTGGGGTGTGTCCTCATGCAGGAGGGCCACGTAGTTTCCTATGGTTCTCGCCAGCTGAAGAACCATGAGAGGAACTACCCGACCCATGACTTGGAGCTAGCAGCGCTGGTCTTCGCCCTGAAGACCTGGTGGCATTACCTCTATGGCGATAAGTTCTCAGTCTTCTCGGACCATAAGAGCTTGAGGCACGTTTTCACCCAACGTGACCTCAACCTGAGGCAACGACGCTGGATGGAGCTACTGGAGGACTACGACTATGCTTTGCATTACCATCCTGGTAAGGCAAACGTCGTAGCAGACGCGCTGAGCAGACAGGTTAGAGACACCAGAGCAGCAGTTGCAGGGTTGTCAGCGCGGCGGTGGCAGGCTTTAGAGACAGCGGGCCAGTTGGGGCTCGAGTTTGAGGATCGGGGATCCGACAGTTTTCTCGACGCAGTACAGAGAATGCCAGCGGTTCTAGCCAGAGTGTTAGAGGCACAACACAGCGACCCAGAGCTCGAGGAGTTACGCACATCGGCGGGCACGGAGGGTGCAGACGGGGACTGGACAGTATCGTCAGACGGACGGCTATGGTTCAGAGGCAGAGTAGTGGTTCCGGCAGATCCAGTTCTACGAGACGACGTCCTACGAGAGTTCCACCACTCTCGTTTTGCAGTTCATCCCGGCGGCACCATGATTTACCAGGGTCTTCAGCGACAGTTCTGGTGGCGCGGGATGAAGAGGGCAGTGACGGAGTTCGTATCGCGCTGCCTTACCTGTCAGAAGGTCAAGGCAGAGTACCAGCGGACTCCGGGGTTACTTCAGCCGCTTCCACTAGCTGAGTGGAAGTGGGAGCACATAACGATGGACTTCGTGCCCGGGCTACCGAGATCTCCTAGGGGGAAATGACGCGATTTGGGTCATCGTTGATCGATTGACCAAATCGGCGCACTTCCTGCCTATGCGGACGACAGACTCGACGGACAGGTTGGGCAGCTTGTACGTCAGAGAGGTGGTCAGACTACACGGAGTTCCAGTTTCTATCGTGTCAGACCGTGACCCCAGGTTCACCAGCAGGTTGTGGCGAGGCTTTCAGGAGGTAGTTGGCACACTCCTGACTTTCAGTATGGCTTTCCATCCGCAGACAGACGGGCAGTCAGAGCGGACGATCCAGATCTTGGAGGACATGCTGAGAGCATGTGTCGACGCCGGAGGCAGCTGGGAGGAGCACGTCCCCTTGGTGGAGTTCGCCTACAACAACAGCTAGCAGTCCAGTCTTGGAGTAGCACCTTTCGAGGCGTTGTACGGTATGTCATGTCATTCCCCAGTGTGCTGGACAGAGGTTGGAGAGGCTTCACTCACCGGTCCAAACATCGTCAGGCGGTCGTCAGAGAGGTTAGTGCAGATCAGGCAGAGACTTCTGACGGCTCAGAGCTGGCAGAAGAGTTATGCAGATCAGAGGCGACGACCGTTAGAGTTTGCAGTCGGCGACAGGGTGTTCCTGCGAACATCGCCGTACAGAGGGTCCGTCAGGTTTGGCAGAGGTAGTAAGTTGGCGCCGAGGTTTGTCGGACCGTTTGAGATCCTAGAGAGGATCGGCGAGGTAGCTTACTGCCTGGATCTTCCTCAGCACATGTATGCTGTGCATCCGACGTTCCATGTGTCGATGCTGAGGAAGTATCACCCAGATCCGTCTCATGTCATCAGGGTGGATGACATCGAGCTTGAGGCAGACGCGACGTTCGTCGAGCAGCCAGTTCGAGTACTTGACCGGAGGGATCAGGTCTTGCGGGGCAAGACGATTCCCTTGGTCAAGGTACTGTGGAGGAACAGGGGCACCGAGGAGATGACCTGGGAGCGCGAGGCGCGCATGCAGCAGGAGTTTCCACAGTTGTTTTCATCTCGAGGTACCTCTTGTCCTGTCTTTTAGTGTAACTGTTTTTCTGTTTCCGAGCCCTACCTTTATCGAATCTCGGGACAAGATTTCCTTTAAGGGTATTAGGATGTGAGGACCTGTCCATCCATTCCTAGGTCGACCGCCTGGGTCAGGCCTGTAGGTCGTTGTAGACCACAAGGGCAATTTGGTAAATTGCGCCTTGTCGGTTTGTTTCACACCTGCAAATGCACACACTGACCTTGTTTGTGTTAGTGTTTGATTAGAATGGTTAGGTGGATCCGGGATCGAAAGATCCGAGCTTGGGCTTGCGTTTTAGCCCAAGTTTTGCTTTCTTGGCAAAGGGGATCGATCTCCTTTGGGAAGAAGATCGATCTTTCTTGCTAAGAAGATCGATCCTCTTTGAGAAAGGGATCGATCCTCCTCTTCCAGCAAGTCAGGGCAGTTGAGCTGCGCAGGGCAGTTGAGCGGCACAGAGCGGTTGAACTTGCCGTCGTCCTCCTTTGTCAGGAGAAGAGAGAACCTCTCCCACCTTCCCGGATCTTCCCCTTCTCTTCTCCTCCTCTTCTTCCTTCTCTTCTTCCTTCTCTTCTTCTTCCTTCTCCCTTCTTCTCTTCCGCGGTTCTGGTTTGGTTCCTCTGTTCTTCCCGGCAGCCATCTCTTTCGTTGCCGTTCTCCCTCCTCCGACCACCTTTTTGGGAGCTTGAAAGCTTTTTGGATTCGTGGCAACGAGAGGAAGGCTCCTGGTATGGTTTGGAATCTCGTTGGTGGCTGGTTTGCGAGGGATCAACCGACGAATGCGCAGTCCGGTAGGTGTTCTACCGACATGAGTTAAATTAATGGGTTTAGTTAGATCTAGCCGTTAGATCTTGATGAAATTATGTTGTTGAACGCATGTTGCTTAATATAGTCTCTGGTTTAAGTTTAATGAACTTTGGTTAAGATTTCAGTAGGATTTATGCATGTTAAATCTCGGATTTCCGGTTTTCTACTGTTCTTGAAGAACAGCCGGCTTGCGGCGAGTTTTCCGGCTTGTACCTGCATGATCTTGGATTTTTATGAGACATAGGAGTTGTAGATCTGTGAGTCTAGTTTCAAACCCAATTGATTTTATATTTTTCCGATTTGTCTATGAGTTTTGGTGATTTTTCTTCGAAACTGTGTCAGAGCAGAGTTGTTCATGAATAGTGCCATAGTTGATCCGTGGATCAACCGCCAGACTCCAAGGTCGACCATCGTGGTATCCACGGTCGACCGTGAGCCCGAAAAACAGCAAAATAACCCCTCACGGTCGATCCGTTGATCGACCGTCGACCTTAGCTTTTCCAAGGTCGATCCGTTGATCGACCGCCAGCCTTGAATAGTGTTTTTAGTGGTTTTGATTAGTGTTTTAATATGATATTATATTTTACTGTTCATCGAAGTTTTCGGGGTTGCTTCCCGTTGCAGGAGTCCGCGGTTGACGGTCATGGTACCGTCGTAATGCCGGGACCCGCTGCCAGCCGATCCGAAGCGGGTCCCGACATTACGACGGTACCGTGACCGTCAACCGCGGACTCCTGCAACGGGAAGCAACCCCGAAAATGATGTTGAATAGTAAACAATATAATATTATATTCAAAAATATAATATTATATTCGAAACACCCAAAAGTTCTCTACTAGAGGCTAATTGATCCCGTCGATCCGACGTCCAAACGACGTCGGATTCAAGATTCGACTTAGCCATTTGTAGATGTATATACCAGGATCAACATATCCAAAATCCATGATCATCCAACGATTGGATTAACGGGAAAACACTAATTAAAACCATTAATCAAACTAACTTACTAATTAATTCCTGCAACGCAGCCCTCCAGTAAACAATCCATAACAAATCATAGGAAAATCGGAAAATTATGACATTAGTTGGGTTAGAGAGTAGATTCAAAGATCTACAACTCTTATGCTCATCACAACCCAAGATCATGTACGTACCGGCCGAAAAACTCGCCGCAAACCGGCTGTGCTTCAAGAACAGCAGAAAACAGAGAATCCGAGCTTAATCATGCATAAAACCTACTATGATCTCAACCAAAGATCATAAAACCCATATCAGAAATTCTACTAGGCATGAGGAATCCAACAAGACAAAGATCAACAAGATCCAACGGCTAGATCTAAAGAGACCCATTAAAGAACACAGTAGGTAGAAGAACCTACCGAAGAACGCTTTCCTCGGCTAATCCCTCGTAACCAGTCACCAACAAGCCTCCAAACCACACCAGGAGCCTTCCTCTCGTTACCACGGATCCAACGAGCCTTAGAGCACCCAAAATGATGGTCGGAGGAGGGAGAAAGGAAGAGAGGAAGATGGCTGCCGGAAAAACAGGGGAAGAGAACCGTTGGGAGAGAAGAAAAGAGGAAGGAAGAAGAAGAAGGAAGAAGGGGAAGGAGAAAAGGAGGAAAGGGGGAGGGGACAGCCGGGAAAGAGGGGAGAAAGGTGAAGGAGGGGAGGGAAAGTCCTCCCCTTCTGACAGGAGAGAGCGATGGCCAACGGCGGCCGTCCTCGCGACGCAGAAAAAGCCACTGACGCGAGTCCGATCGATCGCTCGAAGGCGCGATCGATCGCTCTTGCCCCGGATCGATCCAACACAGGCTGGATCGATCCAATACCAAGTCGGATCGATCCGAGCGGGTCAAAACCCACCGACTCGCTCACGAGTCCGATCGGTCGCTCCAAGGAGCGATCGATCGCTCAAGGGCTGTAAGCTGCCCAAAAGCAAGCTTCAGCGCGCCCGAGCTGGGATCTTCCGATCCCGGGTCCACCTAGCCATTCTAAACAAACACTAACACATACCAGGTCAGTGTGCGCACACGCGGGTGTGAAACAAACCAACAAGGCGCAATTTTTCAAATTGCCCTTGCGGTCCACAACGAGCCACAGGGGTAAAGGGACAGGTCCTCACAAAACTGATGCTGAAAAACTGGTCCGTCGACCTTCAGGAGAATATTCGCCAACTATTCCAAATGAGTCAGAATATTATGAAATATTTGGGATCTGACAGAAGACTTCCTAAGCTTCAATGTTTGAGTAGAGCACATTTCAAGATTCTGGCTTGATTGGACCCAACTTCGACCGGAGTAAGACAACCAGGAATTAATCCAAGGAATCCGAGTTGTTGTAGGAGTCCAACTTAGCCAAAACACTAATTCCGGGAATACACCTATAAGAAGGTTCTATACTTAGGGATCTCATAAAACTTTAGTAGATCTTCCTTGTATTTTTCTAGTTGAATTTTATATTCTTTTTCTGGACATTAGCTTAAAGATATGTTTTTAATGATAATAGAGTTGAGGGAACAGAGTTCCTTGACTTATTTTTAGACCTACTTGATTTAGGTTATTGATAGAAGAGATCTATAAGATGGTTTTTATGTGGTTTGTGAATAACTGATTAGATATTTTATGCTTAGTGATGATAGCTTGTGCTAAGGTTACCCCGAAGACAATCTATGCTAATCGAAGATAAAATATGTCTTTGGAAAACACTCACCTTCTTTTAGGGATTCATGTAAGCTTAAGAAGCTATGAATCTATAATGTCTAGATAAGAAAACAAGAGGATAACTAGAGAGTACAGAAAGTGAAACTAAAGCGGATTGAGTAATCACTAGGTCTTCTCTCATTAATATATTTCAATCTTTTTACATCGCTTTCTTAATTAGTTTTAATTAATAAGTTTTTAAAACAAAAATCAATCCTTTTCGCTTTAGATTTAGACATATGAGATTATATTCTGGTTTCTCCTTCGTAATCAAAGTTTTCCCTGTTGTTCGATCCCGTATTTCATCACTATTCTACCCCATAGTTTAGTATTTGGAATAAGGATTTATAAACTCTATTTTTGATTGAGTTTGCATCTGATTTAACGACGCGTTTGCAAGCCATCAATTTTTGGCGCCGTTGTCGGGGAACTTCTTCTGATTTTCAATGGAGTATCGATTTAATTTTGTCTTAACTCTTTTTCTGAGCGTAGTTAGATCTTTATTTTTAATTACTTTATTTTATATTTTTTTGGATTTTTCTGACAATTTTCTGGAATGTTTGCAGCATTGGAACGATTTTACCTTGAAGCAGTAGGACGGTAAACAACCACATCGACCGTGAGGCTCTGTCACGGAAAAAGCTTCTCAGGGTCGATACGAGGATCGACTGTCGCGTTCTCCAAGTCAGGTTGCACAGCCCCATGGTGGACCGTTAGATCTACCTCGAGCAATCCACGGTCGACCACGAGATCGACTGCGAGCGTAGTCAGGTTAGTTTGATTGCTTTAAAATTTTTCGTTTCAATCGTTGTTTTTCGGATTTTCTCCTCTCCTTCGAATAGTTTATTTTCTTTTTATCTATTTGGTGTGATCTTGCATGCAAGACAAACGATCCCTAAATAAATCGCTGAAACCTTTGGATCTAGAAATAGAGGCCACACTTTGAACAGCTAGAACCTTAGGACAAAAATCTTTAAGTAATTACCAGGAAGCCTTAAGTAATCTGCGATTTTTAATGGTTGAAAACGAGGAACATGTCATTGACCCTAATGATAATATGGGTAGGGGTGGACATAATAACAATAATAGGGAAGTCCCAATTACGAATCACTTCCTACGTGGACCTTATACCTATGCTTTTGTATCAGCCCACCTACCATCAATGCTACACATTATGAGATTAAGCCTAACTGAATTACAGCCTTACATTCTTTCTATGGGCGTGAGAATGAGGATCCCTATGGACACATTGCTAGCTTCCTTAAAATCCTTTCCATGTTCAAACTTCAGCATTTTAATGATGATGCATTTAGACTCAAGCTTTTTCCTTTTTCTTTGAAAGACAAGGCTAAACATTGGCTCCAAACCTTAGCTCCAAATTCGATTTCAACATGGGATCAACTTTAAGATGCTTTACTTAAAAAATATTTTCCTATCATTAAAACTCAAAATTATCATATCATGATTATCTCCTTTAAGCAAAATGAAGATGAGATATTTCATGAAGCTTGGGAAAGAAAGATTTAAGGATCTTCTTAGAGAGTGGCCCCGTCATGAGGTACCTGAGTGGCAGCTAGCCCATTCGTTTTATAATGGTCTTAATGATCGTTATAGGATGATGGTCGAAGCATGCTGCAGGGGTGTTGTTCTTAGTAAGCCGTGGACTGCTCTTTGGGAATTGTATGACAACCTCGCTGAAAATTCACAACACAATGTCTCAGTTTCTAGGAGTCGGTCTACCACTATTTGTAATCCTCGGAGAATTCATGAAATTTCTGAATTCCAAAGTCTCTCCGCACAAGTAGCTCTCCTAACAAAGATTTAAATCAGTTGAAAACAGGTCAACTCTTACTCAACAATTGCCTCATACATCTTCTGAGACCTGTGCCCTCTGTCTTAGCTCTGATCACCGTATCACTGATTGTCACTTGGCTCCCAATTTCCCTGACTTTGTTCAGGAACAAGCTAATGCAACTTTTGATTTTCCCAAGCCTCAGAACAATCCTTATTCTAATACCTACAATCCCTATTTTAGTTGGAAGCCACAAATATCAAGTAATTTTCGAGGACAAAACAATACATCCAATACTTCTACTTTTAAGTACCCACCCAGACCATCTGCAAATCCAACTCCTGGGTACCCTCCACATTATCTACAGAATACACCTCAGGCTTCTCGTGAGTACACTTTTGGAGATGAGCGGTGATATCAATAGGGACATGTCATCTATGAAGGAAGAAATGACGACTTTCAAAGGTGATGTCTCCTTGTTGAAAAATAACTTATCTTCAACGATTCAATCCGTATCACAATTAGAGAAACAAGTTGGGCAATTATCTAATAACATGGCTAAAAGAGAGGATGGACATTTGCCAAGTCAATCTGTCACGAACCCGAGAGGCCAGCACTATGTAGAAAGTGATGTGTTGTCGCAAGCAACCAAAAATAAAAAAAATACTCGTTAAAATAAATGTAGTAGTGCGAGTACGAATCGATTCCACGAAGAGTGTTTAGGCTGGTTTTGTGCTTAGTGAACAAAGATGAGGGGGTTTTAAGCGTAATGAAAATAGATAAGAAATAACCTAAATTGAAGAGTCGAATGGAATCAAGAGAACAAACCTTGGTCTAAGTCAACATCCACCATCGGAATCCAATAACTGATCATTGATGCAAGTATATATCAATTCATACCATGAATATTCACCGTTTGATTAAATTCAAATCTCTCCTCAATCATAGCTAATTAGAAACAAGCGATCTAATTAACCCTAACTACTAAACAACCTAAGACAAGCGTTGTAGATTTAATCCAGCAGCAGCATTAAGAATAGGGAGATCAATGAAGCTAAACAACACAAGCACACGCGGTTGCATTTAATATAGTCGAATATTCTTCCTAAGATATAAGAATCTCTGAAACGCAGTAGATCATTAAAGCCTAGTTGTTTCGCAGATTAGAGGGATCAAACAATTACGGATTTTATATCCAACCTAGCAGTAGGCCTCCTAGCAATTAGACAAGACAATCATGAATATAATCACAGAATAACATTCAATACTCAAATATAAACTGAACAATAAAACTAGATTAGATCTCACAGTTTCATTGATTCCGAGGTTTTAGTTTCCTCGACCAAGAATTAAGATTTAGCCACACAGGGCCATCGAGAACAATCTTCAAAAGATTCCAATAAGCTAGGGAAAATATAAAAAAAAATATCCAAGAGTAGAAAGTAGCAGCCAAAAGTATCTATGAATCCCCCCTCCAACCCTAGAAAGAGTCCTATTTATAGCCTTAAGTGTCTCCATCCTCGGATTAGATCTGAGCCGTTAATTTTCTTCACTGCAAATGTCGCGCCCCGACCCGCGAAAGCCCAATCGGGCCGGGCGACGCGAACCGGAACCTAACTAAATGCGAAAATAAAGGCGAGGGGTTTCCCCAACTTACTGATTTCACAATTCAATTCATATGCACCCCTGAATATTACAACAAATTTAAACCTCAACAGATATAATATAATAATCCAAAACCTCAAAAGGGGGTTACAACAGTTTATACATCATACTCCCGTAGGAGACTAACTATAGCAAAAGTGTAGAAAGATAATCACCGATCCTCAACCCCGCCAGACGCCGCCGCGCCTCCAAATACCTGCCCGGTAGGGGCTACTGAAGAAGAGCTGGCGCCTGCACCTGCAAAACGCAGCCCGGGTAGGAGTGAGCATAAAGCTCAGTAGGGCTCTACACTATGTCACACAGAAGGAAGGGGGAAACGCAACAGTGTCGCCCTCAAGACAGACTCGAGTGTGCTACAGAGGGCCCCATAACCCCCCCACCGGTGATCTCTAGGCATATCCAACCATGGTCACCCCAACGGACTGGGCCCATCCTGGATACACCTAGTGTCGCAGGGTGCCAGCTGTGGTCACCCAACTCACCATGGGCCCACACTGATCCCCTGCTGGAAGGAACGGACACTGCCCAAACAATAAGACCCGCCACCGGTGGCATCCTCAACATCTGACTTAAGGCCGACACGACCTCTATAATCATCAAGCAACATGTGTACCAGTCATCTAAGCCTATCATCAAGTTTGACTGGACACCACAATTCGAACCGAGTCCTAACTACCCAACCCCGGTCCTAGGGCTAAATCCGAGCTTCCAGCCTCGGGACGGCGATCCACAAATCACCCACGCCCTAACCATGCAACTAATGCACAACAGAGAATGCATGCAATGAACATACACAGATAAGAGAAATAAGGCATGCAACAGTATGATCAGGCAACATACAAGTCTAACAGGATCGCTGCAGCGGTACTACCAACCGCTGCCAGCCGATCCGTAGCGGGTCCCGGCATTACGACGGTACCACGATCGTCAACTGCGGACTTCTGCAACAGGAAGCAACCCCGAAAACTTCGATGAACAATAAAAATATATTATTATAATCCGAGCTTATAATATCTTATTCAAAACATCAAAAAGTTCTCTACAAACTGCTAGTTGACCCCGTCGATCCGACGTCCAAACGACGTCGGATTCAAGATCCAACTTAGCAACCAATAGATCTATATGCATGGATCAACATATCCAAAATCCAAGATCATCCAACGGCTGGATTCACGGGAAACCATTACTCAAAACGGCTAATCAAAACTCCATAAAACTCTATCAGCCAGCCATAGGATCGATCCTGGGTATTAGGATCGATCCTACGCTCATATCGGTTTCAGCCCAGCCTCGTCGCATGCCACGAGAAAAATCACCAAAGTTCGTAAGAAAATCGTAAAAATACAAACTAAGATGGCATGGAAAGATAACGAAAAGATCTACAACTATTATGTTTATCAAAAGCCAAGATCATACACATACAAGCCGGAAAACTCGCCGCAAGCCGGCTGTTTCTCAAGAACAGCAAAAAACCAGAAATCCGAGACTAATCATGCATAAAACCTACTCAAATCTCAACTGATTAACATGAAACTTAAATCAGTTATTCTAATAGATAAGATACATCCCACAGCACAATTTCATCAAGATCTAACGGCTAGATCTAACTAAACCCATTAATTAACTCATGTAGGTAGAACACCTACCTAACAGCGCTTTCCTCGGCTGATTCCCCGCGAGTTGATCACCAATAAGGTTCTAAACCACTTCAGAGGTCTTCCTCTCGTCGCCACGGATCCAACAAGCTTTAGAATGCCCAAAACGGTGGCCGGAGGAGGGAGAACGGAGGAGATGAAGGTGGGCTGCCGGAAGAAAAACAGAGCAAGCTCTGCTTGCGGGAAGAAGAAACAGCCAAGGAGAAGAAGAGAAGGAAGAAGTGGAAGAGAAGAGAAGGAGAAGGTAGGGGAAGGCCGGGGAAGGTGAAGGAGAAGACCTCTCCTCTGACAAAGGAGAGCAACGGCCACGACGGCCGTCCTCGCAAACCCAACTGCCCTGACTTGCTGGAAGGGGAGGATCGATCCTTTGCTCAAAGAGGATCGATCTTCTTAACAGAAAGATCGATCTTCTTCTCAAGGAAATCGATCCCCTTTGCCAAGAAGGCAAAACTTGGGCTAAAACGCAAGTCCAAGCTCAGATCTTCCGATCCCGGGTCCACCTAGTGGCATGCGCGCCTCGCGCTCCCAGGTCATCTCCTCGGTGCCTCTGTGCCTCCACAGTACCTTGACCAAGGGAATCGTCTTGCCCCGCAAGACCTGATCCCTCCGGTCAAGTACTCGAACTGGCTGCTCGATGAACGTCGCGTCTGCCTCAAGCTTGATGTCATCCACCCTGATGACATGAGACGGATCTGGGTGATACTTCCTCAACATCGACACATGGAACGTCGAATGCACAACTGACATGTGCTGAGAAAGATCCAGGCGGTAAGCTACCTCGCCGATCCTCTCTAGGATCTCAAACGGCCCGACAAACCTCGGCGCCAACTTACCACCTCAGCCAAACCTGACGGATCCTCTGTACGGCGATGCTCGCAGGAACACTCTGACGCCGACTGCAAACTCTAATGGTCGTCGCCTCTGATCTGCACTAACCTCTCTGACGACCGCCTGATGAGGTCTGGACCGGTGAGTGAAGCCTCTCCAACCTCTGTCCAGCACACTGGGGAACGACACGGCCTACCGTACAACGCATCGAAAGATGCTACTCCAAGACTAGACTGGTAGCTGTTGTTGTAGGCGAACTCCACCAAGGGGATGTGTTCCTCCCAGCTGCCTCTGGCGTCGAGGACACATGCTCTCAGCATGTCCTCCAAGATCTGGATCGTCCGCTCTGACTGCCCGTCTGTCTGTGGACGAAATGCCGTACTGAAAGTCAGGAGCGTGCCAACCGCCTCCTGAAAGTCTCGCCAGAACCTGCTGGTAAACCTGGGGTCACGGTCTGACACGATAGAAATTGGAACTCCGTGTAGTCTGACCACCTCTCTGACGAGTGAACTGCTATGTGGCACACATACTTATCTCATATGTGATGACCTGACCTCTGCATCTGGTCTCTGGATCTGATCTCTGCATCTAATCTCTGTATCTGATCTCTGCACCTAATCTCTGCATCTGATCTCTGCATCTAACCTCTGTATCTGGTGCCAACCAACCTGACGACGAAATCCATGATTTATCTCCATGCCTCCTGAATGAGCAGCAACAGGAGAGGAGTGAACCTCACGTAGGATGTCCTCGTGCAACTCTGGATCTGCTACTCCACCTCTGGGGTACTATCAAATGTCTGCTAAAGCCGTCAGGAAACTCTATAAGCTCGATGTCGTCGTCGCTCCACGCCGTCATGGTCCCGGTGCAGACTATCGGGGTAGGCTTGCCTCGGCCTCCACCTCGTCTGGCCACTGCTCTCTGCCAACTCTGGCTGATCCTCTGCCCGGAGGAACCTTCAAGGACACCCTATCAGGAACTGAGAACTCCAAAGATCATCGCCTCTGACCTGAGTAGCTCTCTCGTCTGCTCTGTGCTGATCTCCCTGAGAACTGTCTGACGACGTCTGGGATGGTGGATGGTACCTCAACAACGCCGGTTGAGCAAACGGATGAATGGCATGAACTGCCGTGCTACATCTAGAATGGCACTGCACCCGTCTGGACTGATGGCTGCTGGAAAAGGAAAACTCTAGTAGTGGGACGTACTCTACCTAGCAACCTCCTGCAATCTGGTGATGACGCTCGCCATGGTGTGCTTCCGCTCCCACTCTGACACTGGAACGGGCTGTAATGGGTCTGCCGAATCTGCAACACTGCTACCTAAGCACGACCTGCCATCTGCTGACGCTGTCCAGCCCTCTATCATGTGCTCGGTACCAACCATAACACGGATCCCCACGAGCTCCGGATATATATACCCTGGGTCTATATCACTCTGCCCGGGAGGGTTGGGATGCTGCAAACACCGAAGGGGAGGTCATCTGGAATCTTATCCTTGAAATCTGATCCAACTGATTGTCTGTCTCTGATGAGCTGACAAATCCACCAAATCTGCTCTAGCCTCTTTAACCACTGCTGATGGCTAATACCCTTAAAGGCACTGACTCAGTGACTTTAAGGCAAAAGCTCCGGTCTCCTGGTCACTCTGGTCAACGGTCCCGCAGTCTTGGAGATGCCTCTACTGAATCTTGAAAACTGTCTTCAACCTCTGCTGTCGTACATCTGTGTTGAGCCCGGCTGAATCAATTGATCTACCTGCCGCTGAGACTGCCCGTCCGTCGGAACCTGCCTCTGAAGGCCAAGACCTCGTGCTAGGAGCCAAATAATGCCGATACACCATCGGCAGCTGCGATGCAAACGCCAAATATCGTTGGCGCTCCTCCTCAACGCGCCAGTAAATAGGATGCTGTCGATGAAGGCTACTGCAACTGATCAGGGTACGGCCTGAAGATCCTCTACATCAGATCTGTGAAAGTTGCTGGTGCGTTCGTAAGACTAAATGGCATCACTGTGAACTCGTACAATCCGTACCTCGTACGGAAGGCTGCCTCCGGGATGTCGCAATCCTGAATCCTCAGCTGGTGTAGTCGATGCGAAGGTCAAACACTGAAGCGGTCGACGAGTCTCTCAACTGCTAACACATCATAGTTACACTGCAGCGGGCGCATACTTTGTGCTGCAACACTGACTAGCTTCCTGACGCCCATGCATGTATGGAGGGAACCATCCACAATGAGAACCGGAACACACTCTGAGGTAACACACCTGGGCGAACGAAATCCCGAGCTACCGACTCGGCCGACTGAGTCCTCGACTCTCCAAATGCTGCTGGCATCCACATGCAAACTCGCAGCGCTCACAACCGCCCAAAGGAATCTTGACCTCGAACTCGGTGTCCCGCGAAGGCGACAACCAGAAAGCTTCTCAAAAAGGACAGCTGCACAAACAACAACAACAACACGAGGGGAAAGCTGCTCTCCAGAGCACCCTCGAAACAACGGGGAAGGAGTTCACTACAAGCCGGTGAACAAACCCCAGCTCTCGACAAGCAGAAGGATCGCCGAACCGCGATCTTCAACGAGAGCGAAACAGCGCCATTAGGTGTGCTCACGACACCTTTCCACGGCCAAAGAAGCACAACCCGGTGCGCGACCAACCGACGCAACCGAGGAAGCCGTCGAACTCCAACGTGCACCACACGTGGACGACGGACACCTAGAGGTTCCCAAGCAATAGGAAACGCCCCGACAAGAGCAACCAACCCAAGCTCTTATCCCAATCGGTGGCTACTCTCAAGCCACACTCGACACAGGTCCCAAGCCGGCACGGCTACACGGGGACAAGTCGCAAGGGTGAAAACCCAGAGCCACAAAGGAAAACGCAAGCTGCAAGAAGCTCCGAAAGCTGAAGGTGGCGGCTCTGAAACTGGCTGCTGCTGAAGCTACTAACTCCTGCGTCTGCCCCAGGTACCTGCCCCAACTGAGGCACTAGTCCACCGCTCTGGCCCACACCGTGCGTCACGCCCGAATGCTCTGCGGTAAGCGCCCAGCGCCCCTCGTAACCAGCACCGTCAGCGGAAAGACCCACAACGGCTAGCACTCGAGCACCCGGTGGACTACCTCTCAGTATGACGGTCCAGGCTACCTCTCAAAGGACCGGCACGACGCTGCTGCTACCACGGCTGTCGCTGATGCTGAAACCTCTGCCTCTGCCAACGGCTACTTTGCCGTTCCCCAGAAGCAGGAATGACAACCCCGAAACTCACCACGACCACCGACCAATTGCCCGGTGTCAACCCTCAAGTCACCTATCTCAGTAGCTAACGCACAGTCCAAGGTGCACCCTGCTGTCGCCCTAGCCTACCGAGTCAGATGAACCAGCCAACCCACGTGTCACCACGCGGTGCGAGTACCCAGAACCAGAGGAGGGTACTCCCAACTACACCACCCTCCAAGGGTAGGTGCCAGAGAACAGTACGCGAACTGTTCTCAACACACAACCAACAGTGTCCCTAGTGGCCCCGACGAGCGCCACTACGAATCGCTTCCTGGGAAGGCAAGAAAACAACAGCTTCCCAAGCAAGCGATACTCCAGGATGTCCAAAACATCCGAGATCCGGGACACCTCCTTCAATCAGTCCTCTACTGTCGAAGGATCTCCAACATCGTCCCTGGGCCACTACGGGCCCACCTCTCAGGATTCCAAGAGTATAAAGGCGACATGTCCTATTCCCTACTCGCTCATCTCCAGCACGGGGGGAGACACTGTCAGGCGAGGGAACGGACGACACCGGTCCGCATGCACATCTCCTCCTGAGACGTCATGAAGCAACCGGGAAGCAACAAAACACAACAGCAAACAGATAGATAAGCATGTCACACGTAATCGCAAACAGACATGTAAGGATGTTCTAGACCTAGAACTATCCCATTCCACGCTCAATCTCAACCGTATCCTGATCCTAACCCTGGGATCTACAACCAATGCTCTGATACCAAGCTGTCGCGCCCCGACCCGCGAAAGCCCAACCGGGACTGGCGACGCGAACCGGAACCTAACTAAATGCGGAAATAAAGGCGAGGGGTTTCCCCAACTTACTGATTTCACAATTCAATTCATATGCACCCCTGAATATTACAACAAATTTAAACCTCAACAGATATAATATAATAATCCAAAACCTCAAAAGGGGGTTACAACAGTTTATACATCATACTCCCGTAGGAGACTAACTATAACAAAAGTGTAGAAAGATAATCACCGATCCTCAACCCCGCCAGACGCCGCCGCGCCACCAAATACCTGCCCGGTAGGGGCTACTGAAGAAGAGCTGGCGCCTGCACCTGCAAAACGCAGCCCGGGTAGGAGTGAGCATAAAGCTCAGTAGGGTTTTACACTACGTCACACAGAAGGAAGGGGGAAATGCAATAGTGTCGCCCTCAAGCCAGACTCGAGTGTGCTACAGAGGGCCCCATAACCCCCCCACCGGTGATCTCTAGGCATATCCAACCATGGTCACCCCAACGAACTGGGCCCATTCTGGATACACCTAGTGTCGCAGGGTGCCAGCTGTGGTCACCCAACTCGCCATGGGCCCACACTGATCCCCTGCTGACAGGAACGGACACTGCCCAAATAATAAGACCCGCCACCGGTGGCATCCTCAACATCTGACTTAAGGCCGACACGACCTCTATAATCATCAAGCAACATGTGTACCAGTCATCTAAGCCTATCATCAAGTTTGACTGGACACCACAATTCGAACCGAGTCCTAACTACCCAACCCCGGTCCTAGGGCTAAATCCGAGCTTCCAGCCTCGGGACGGCGATCCACAAATTACCCACGCCCTAACCATGCAACTAATGCACAACAGAGAATGCATGCAATGAACATACACAGATAAGAGAAATAAGGCATGCAACAGTTGATCAGGCAACATACAAGTCTAACAGGATCGCTGCAGCGGTACTACCAACCGCTGCCAGCCGATCCGCAGCGGGTCCCGGCATTACGACGGTGCCACGATCGTCAACCGCGGACTCCTGCAACGGGAAGCAATCCCGAAAACTTCGATGAACAATAAAAATATATTATTATAATCCGAGCTTATAATATCTTATTCAAAACATCAAAAAGTTCTCTACAAGCTGCTAGTTGACCCCATCGATCCGACGTCCAAACGACGTCGGATTCAAGATCCAACTTAGCAACCAGTAGATCTATATGCATGGATCAACAAATCCAAAATCCAGGATCATCCAACTGCTGGATTCACGGGAAACCATTACTCAAAACGGCTAATCAAAACTCCATAAACCTCCATCATCCAGCCATAGGATCGATCCTGGGGTATTAGGATCGATCCTACGCTCATATCGGTTTCAGCCCAGCCTCGTCGCATGCCACGAGAAAAATCACCAAAATTTATAAGAAAATCGTAAAAATACAAACTAAGATGGCATGGAAAGATAACGAAGAGATCTACAACTATTATGTTTATCAAAAGCCAAGATCATACACATACAAGCCGGAAAACTCGCCGCAAGCCGGCTGTTTCTCAAGAACAGCAGAAAACCAGAAATCCTAGACTAATCATGCATAAAACCTACTCAAATCTCAACTGATTAACATGAAACTTAAATCAGTTATTTTAATAGATAAGATACATCCCACAGCACAATTTCATCAAGATCTAACGGCTAGATCTAACTAAACCCATTAATTAACTCATGTAGGTAGAACACCTACCTAACAGCGCTTTCCTCGGCTGATTCCCCACGAGTTGATCACCAATAAGGTTCCAAACTACTTCAGGGGTCTTCCTCTCGTCGCCACGGATCCAACAAGCTTTAGAATGCCCAAAACGGTGGCCGGAGGAGGGAGAACGGAGGAGATGAAGGTGGGCTGCCGGAAGAAAAACAGAGCAAGCTCTGCTTGCGGGAAGAAGAAACAGCCAAGGAGAAGAAGAGAAGGAAGAAGAGGAAGAGAAGAGAAGGAAAAGGTAGGGGAAGGCCGGTGAAGGTGAAGGAGAAGACCTCTCCTCTGACAAAGGAGAGCAACGGCCACGACGGCCGTCCTCGCAAACCCAACTGCCCTGACTTGCTGGAAGGGGAGGATCGATCCTTTGCTCAAAGAGGATCGATCTTCTTAACAGAAAGATCGATCTTCTTCTCAAGGAGATCGATCCCCTTTGCCAAGAAGGCAAAACTTGGGCTAAAACGCAAGCCCAAGCTCGGATGTTCCGATCCCGGATCCACCTAGCCATTCTAATCAAACACTAACACAAACAAGTTCAGTGTGTGCATTCGCAGGTGTGAAACAAGCCGACAAGGCGCAATTTACCAAATTGCCCTTGTGGTCTACAACGAGCCACGGGCCTGACCCAGGCAGTCGACCCAGGAATGGAGGGATAGGTCCTCACAGCGAAGGTAAGATTGATCCTTCCATATATGTAAGATCGATCCTTTGATTTCAAAATCTTCAATTTCTGGCTACATCTGAGGAAGATTGATCCTTTGTAAGGCAAATGATCTATCCTTCTCAGTAGGATGGATCCTTTGATAGGAGAAAGATCGATCCTTTGCATCGGCGATTTCCTCCATCTTCTCGAGTGAAAGGAGGATCGATCCTTCTGTGATCATCTGAAAAGTATGCGTTCTGTCCGGTCTGTCTGCATAAAAGGATCGATCCTTTTAGGGAAAATGATCGATCTTTCTTTCCTGAGTATTTACTGTTTTGCCATCCAGACTGCGCCATTGGTACTAAAATTGCCATAACTTCCTCTAGAAAACTCAGAATCACGAACCGTAAAATTATCCAAAAACTAGACTTCAAGAGCTTTCCAACCATTTTTGGCACATAATCTGGTTCTACATCAGCAGGTACAATTTAATCTTTAAAGTTGATCCATATACTCTTTTCAGCTTCTTTTCAAACTTAAGGACTTCAATTGCATCTTAAATCAAAATATAAGAATAATGAGTGTATTTAGGTACCAAATAAGCACATGAGACTAAGTATTAAGGGATAAAAATATAACATTATGCATCATCATCAAATTCCCCCACACTTAGCTTTTCCTCGTCCTCGGGCAAAACTAAAACTCACTCTACTCAACAAATCAAGGTTGCAACGCCATCAACAAAGAACAATCAAAACCTTCACAACTCATAACAAATCATGAACAAGCATTTTTAGACAACTTAAAAATCAATCAGTAAGCATTTTCACTTGAAGATGGAGCAAACTAAATAACTAGACCCTCATGGAAATAAACACTCAACTCTCATGTGTTTGAAGGGTATATATTTCACTCAAATTCATTCCAATGAAAATGATCTACCATAAGCTTGCATATCTTCTCATTCTCCACCACTAGAATTACATGCATAACACGAATCATAAGGACTTTAAAAGGTTATAATGGGGTCCAGGATTAATGTGCGAAATATTTGAGAATGTAGCTCAAAAGCCAACTAAACTAATGGAGCAAATATACATCAATCAGACATGTATAAGCAATCACTTCATTCAACAACTTCCTCAATTTGGCTTTAACATACTCAAACCATATAACATTACTACATTGGCAAAGAGATTGTTCAAAGGAATAATTTTTAACCGAATCAGGGAACAATCTTTTGCAAAAGCTTCCACCTTTGTAGAAATCATACATAAATATACCCATTTCTTGGAGTAATAGTTGGATTCATAAACACATATTGTAACATGAAAAACAATTTCCTCCCTCTTTTCTTCTTTCTTTCTGTTTCTTTCTTTTCTTTTCTTTTTTCTTTTTTTTTTCAAAGAAACAACATACTTATGGATTGAGAATGAAAACATACTCCATTTAACCACTCATAGCCATACCATACATCCAAATACCCCCACACTTGAAACTTGCACACCCATACCTATCATAATGATGCTCAATGCTCCACTAGTTCTATGACTTGGGTAATGGCATTGGTTTTCAGGTTTAAAGCTTGTAATGTGGGTTAACAATGAAGCCAATAAAGCTCAAAGGTGTTTAGCAAAAGGAAAAATTAATTACAAGGTAGGCTATTTGGCTTATGTAGCTTATAACAAAGATGACCTTAATCATGTTCATGTATGCATGTGTCAATGTGATCTCGAATAGAATCAAAGCAGTTCTAGAGAAACAAATCCATGGAGGAATATCTCTCATGAAAGAAAATAGTGAGACTGATATGAATGTGTCAGTCTAAAGGCTCAAAATCTCACCACCTTTTGTCTACTAATTTTTAGTCACTACCATCTCAAGGAAAATAACTCAATTAATTAATTTCAAGTCGCAAGATTACTCGTTCAATCATGTTATGAATATGTCAAGTTTAACTAGTTCTCGCTCATGGCAAATGCAACCTAGATGTCCTCCCCACACTTGAAACTGACACTGTCCCCAATGTAAGGTGGAATGCAAAGAAAAGGTAAATATAACTAAAATGGAAATGCGAAAATAAAAACAGAAAGGAACGAACTCCCTTTGGGTTGCCTCCCAAGCAGCGCCTTTGTTTATTGTCATTGGCTCGACTTCATGCTTTTTTCTTTAATAAGTATAAATCGGCTCCGCAAGGTCCAATTTTTCCACCTTTTCTGTTAGAACAATCATAGAAAGTTTTAAGTCGATGGCCATTCATCGTGAACATTTTGGAAGTGGCTAAACTTTGAATTTCAACTGCACCATGAGAAAAAACATTAGTAACAATAAAAGGTCCAATCCAATTCTAATGAGAAAAAAACATTAGTAACTTACCTGGAAACAAACGTAGGCGTGATTGGTAAAGGAGGACTTTTTGATTAACTTTAAACTCCTTTCTAGAGATCATCTTGTCATTAAAAGCTTTTGTCTTTTTCTTGTAAATCCTAGCGCTCTCATAGGCATCGTTGCGAATTTCGTCTAATTCTTGTAGTTGCAACTTCCTGTGTTCTCCACTCTCATCCATCTTCATGTTAAAGTTGTTGATAGCCCAATAAGCCTTATGTTCTAACTCAACTGGAAGGTGACATGGTGTCGCGCCCCGATCCGCGAAAGCCCAACCGGGCCGGGAGACGCGAACCGGAACCTAATAAACGCGGAAGAAAAGCTGGCGAGGGTTCCCTCTTACCTATTGGTCTCCCTAACAGTTCACCAAAAGCACCCTCAATTAAAGATACAACAAAGATTAGCAAAACCTCGAACCACAGATTTAAAACTCAAGTGTTAAATATACATAACCTCGGAGAGGGGGGAGTTCAAATACAACATTACTCCCGTAGGAGACTATCTAACATAAGGATAAAAACAGTAAAGGATCACCACCTCTCAGACTCCACCTGGCGCCGCCGCACCGCCAACCAACTGCCCGGTAGGGGCCAAGGAAAAAGAGCTGACGCCTGCACCTACAAAACGCAGCCCAGGTAGGAGTGAGCACTAAGCTCAGTAGGGATCTACACTACGACACACAGAAGGAAGAGGGAAACGCAACAGTGTCGCCCTCAAGCCAGACTCGAGTGAGCTACAATGGTCCCATTACCATTCACCGGTGATCTCTATGCATATCCAACCATGGTCACCCCAACGAACTGGGCTCATCCTGGATACACCTAATGTCGCAGGGTTCCAGCTGTGGTCACCCGTTCTTCACTGGGCCCACACTGATGCCCCTGCTGGCAGGAACGGACACTGCCCAAAGAATAAGACCCGCCACCGATGGCATCCTCGACACCTGACTTGAGACCGACACGACCTCTAATCATCATCAAGCAGCAGGTGTACCAGTCCTCTAAGCCTATCATCGAATCGACTGGACACCACAATTCAAACCGGGTCCAAACTACCCAACCCCAGTCCTAGGGCTAAGTCCGAGCTTCCAGCCTCGGGACGGCGACCCAAAGATCACCCATGCCCTAACCAATGCAACTAATGCACACAACAACAATGCATGCTATGACATACACAGATAACAGGAAAGGCATGCAACAGTATGTCAAGCATCATATAAGTCTACTGGATCGCTGCAACGGTACCACCAACCGCTGCCAGCCGATCCGCAGCGGGTCCCGGCATTACGACGGTACCGCGACCGTCACCCGTGGACTCCTCCAACGGGAAGCAACCCCGAAAACGATGATGAACAAAACACAATATAATATTATATTCTGAAATATAATATTATATTCAAAAACACCCAAAGCCTCTACTTAGGGGCTAATTGATCCAGTCGATCCGACGTCTAAACGACGTCGGATTCAAGATCCAACTTAGTCACTAGTAGGTGTATAAACCAGGATCCTCATATCCAAAAATCATAATCATCCAACGGTTAGATTAACGGGAAAACTCTAATCAAAATCATTAATCAAACTAACTTACCCATTAATTGCTGCAACGCAGCCCTTCATCAAACAATTCATAAGACATCGTACATAAATCGGAAAAATATGAAACAAGATGGAATGGAAAGCTAACGAATAGCTCTACAACTCTTATGTTTATGAAAAGCCATGATCATGTACTCGCCGGCCGGAATACTCGCCGCAAGCCGGCTGTTTCTCAAGGACAGCAGAAAACCAGAAATCCGAGACTAATCATCCATAAAACCTACTCAAATCTCAACTGATTAACATCAAACTTAAATCAGTTATTCTAACAGGTATAAGAAATCCAACAAAGCAAGGATCAACAAGATCCAACGGCTAGATCTCAAGAAAACCCGAAATAAACACAGTAGGTATAACCCTACCTAGCTGCGCTTTCCTCGGCTAATTCCCCGCGATTTGATCACCAACAAGCCTCCAAACCACTTCAGGGATCTTCCTCTCATTGTCATCGATCCAACGAGCCAAAAAGACACCCAATTTGATGGTCGGAGGAGGGAGAACGGAGGAGATGAAGCTCGCCGGCGGAGAAGAGAAGAAACAGAGCACCGCGGGAAAGAAGAAAAGAAGGAAGAAGAAAGAGAGGAGAAGGAGGAAGAGGAGGGGAAGAAAAGAGGGGAAAGGGGGAGGGGAAAGCCGGGAAAGTGGGGGAAAAGTGAGGGGAGGGGAGGGAAAGTCCTCCCCCTCTGACAGGGGAGAGCGACGGCCAACGGCGGCCGTCCTCGTGAAGCAGAAAAACCAACCGACTTATGAATGATCGATCCTTCCTCAAGGGAGGATCGATCCTTCATGACGATTCATGTTGATCCTAACCTTGTTTTGATGATGCCAATATACATTAAATGATAAAATATATGTTTAATATTTATTACCCCTTTAATTGGAGATATTAAATTCAATATTCAAGTGATTTTGTACTGACAGTCGATGCATGGATCGACCGTGGGAATGGGACTGTCGATCCATGGATCGACCGTGATGAATGGTTCATACTTGCTATATGCGTATGGACGCGACGGTCGATCGGTGCATCGACCGTCGGAAGCGTTTTTCTTGACAGAGCCTCATGGACGATGCGACGCTCGATGTAGCGGTCGACCGTGGCGCATCAATGAAGAATGTGAAGAAGCGACGGTCGATCGGTGCATTAACCCTGAGAAGCATTTTCCTTCACAGAGACGGACGGACGATGCGACGGTCGATGTGGCGGTCGACCGTGGCGCATATATGAAGAAAAGTCAAGGAGTGACGGTCGATCCGAGCATCGACCCTGGGAAGCGACCTTCTCAACAGAGGCTCACGGACGATGTAACGGTCGATGTCACGGTCGACCGTGAGAGCGACGGACGATGCATGGATCGACCGTCGACCAAGGAGGCTGAGTTTTTTATACGTGACGGACGATGGACGGATCGACCGTCGGGTGTACGCAGAGTAAAAAACTAGCCGTTGGAGAGCAGGAAAGAGCCGTTGGGGCTCCTTGTTGAGCTGGTTGAAGCCCATGTATAAGTAGCCACTTCATGTAAACTTGCTACAACTTTCATCGTTATTATTGAGATCATTTGAGCAAGTTCTAGGAAAGATTTCTACTTATTCTCCTTGAGCTAAAACCTTTGTAAACCTTCTTCAAGTGTGAAGAAGTATCTTCAGAGTTGTTCAACAGCAGTTGGCTGTGATTGTAAGGTCACCAAGCACCAGGAAGCTTGGGGGAAAAGCTTGTAAGGGATTTGCAAGTAGTGGAACCTCAAGGAGAGCCTTGAGTGAAGTGGACGTAGACCAAGAGTTGGGTTAAACCACTATAAATCGGTGTCATCTCTCTAACTCTCTTTACTGTATTCTTGCATGCCTACTTGCTTTAGTTTCATCTCATCTACAAGCATTTAAAGTGTAGTTTCTCTACTATCTGAATTTTCCATTAAATTAGATTTTCGAAAAGAGTCCAATTCACCCCCCTCTTGGACCTTCAATTGGTATCAGAGCTAGGTCTCTAATTTAATGGTGTAACAACCCTTAGAGGATCCTATCTAGACATGGAAAACATAGAGGGACAAGCTACCAATAGGCCACCCTACTTCAATGGTTCAAACTACAACTATTGGAAAACAAAGATGGAAATCTTTGTTCAGTCTATGGACTATGAGGCATGGTTGGTTATAGAGGATGGACCTTATGTCCCTACCAAAATTTTTGATGGGAAAGATGTCCCAAAGACAAAGAGTGACTACACCCCAATTGACCTCAAAAACCTTCAAACTAATGCCAAGGCCAAAAGCTTTCTATTTTGTGCCCTTAGCCCTAGTGAATTCAATAGGGTCTCCACATGCAAATCAGCAAAGGAGATATGGGATAAGCTTGAGGTTACATATGAGGGAACTAGCCGGGTCAAGGAGTCAAAAATCAGTATGCTGGTACATGACTATGAACTCTTTTGCATGAAGAATGATGAAACTATTAGTGAGATGTTTACACGTTTTACTAATATATTAAATATGCTTGAATCTCTTGGAAGAACTTATGCTAACGATGAGGTTGTGAGGAAGATTCTTAGGTGTCTACCTAAGTCTTGGGATCCTAAAGTGACAGCGATCGAGGAAGCCAAGGATCTATCCAAACTGCCACTAGATGAGCTCATGGGTTCCCTCATGACCTATGAGATGAACTTTAAGAGGAGCAACGAAGAGGGGGACAAAAAGAAGAAGACGGTTGCCTTCAAGTCATCTAGCAAAGACTCATCCGATTCAAGTGATGGAGATGACGATGAGGAGTTGGCGATGATATCAAGAAGAATACAAAAGATCTTCAAACGCCAAGGAGGAAAGAAATTCTTCAAGAAGAAATTCTCCAAAGGTGAAAAATACAATCCTACTTCTTCTAACTCAAATGAAATAATATATTATGAGTGTAGGAAGCCCGGACACATCAAGTTCGATTGCCCTCAACTCAAGAAGCCTTCAAAGAAGGAGTTCAATAGAAGGAAGGCAATGGTGGCTACTTGGGGAGAAAGCGATGTTGAGACTTCATCCGATGAAGAAGAACAAGAGGTAGCCAACATATGCTTAATGGCACATGGAGATGAGGAAGAAGAAGAAAAAGAGGTAGAGGATGAGCTTGCATTTGAAGAACTCTTTGATGCTTATCATGCTTTAGCAAATGATTTCAAATTCCTGAAAAAGAAATACTATGCTAATT
Source organism: Narthecium ossifragum (assembly GCA_963920575.1). Classification (NCBI taxonomy): domain Eukaryota; kingdom Viridiplantae; phylum Streptophyta; class Magnoliopsida; order Dioscoreales; family Nartheciaceae; genus Narthecium; species Narthecium ossifragum. The sequence continues at coordinate 12,279,105 of OY986966.1, forward strand.
GTAAGGACTTGAAGAAAGTAGAAGAAGAAAAAGTAGATGCCATGCATAGAATTGAAACTTTAGAAAAAGAAAACAAATGCATGCTAGAGAACAAGTCTTGTGACACAAATGACACACTTGAGGATGAACTCAAGGACACTCAATATGAGCTCACCATATTGAAGAATACAAATTATGATATGCAAAGAGAACTTATCTTCTTGAGAAAATCCAAGAGAGATCTCACTCTAGAGGTTAATGACCTAAAAATCACTATAGCCAAATTTGTGAAGAGTAGAGATAAACTAGATGAGATCCTTGATAGCCAAAGGAACTCCTTGAACAAGGAAGGAATTGGCTACAACCCTAGGAAGGTGAACAACCAAAAGAAGACTAACTTTGTTAAAACTTCTTCTCATCCTCCTAAGGTAACACAAGGACCTACATGTCATTATTGTTGCAAAGTAGGTCATATTGCACCTAGTTGCTATCTCATGAAGAATGCTAATGCTAAGAAAATCTGGTCACCTAGATATTCTTCTTCTCTTATGCATAGTACTAATGCAAATGGACCCAAAAAGATTTGGGTACCAAAAATCAAGGTTTGATCTCCTATTTGTAGGATTGCATGAGATCCAAGATCAAGACCAACTCAAAGGCTAAAAGATGGTACCTTGATAGTGGATGCTCAAGACATATGACGGGTGAAAGGAGCATGTTCTCAACCCTTCAACCTAAAGATGGAGGAATGGTGACTTTCGGAGATAATGGAAAAGGAAAAATTATTGGCATTGGCAATATTGGTAAAACCTCTTCCATTATTATTGAAAATGTTCTCTTAGTTGAAGGTTTGAAACATAACTTACTAAGCATTAGTCAACTATGTGATAGAGGTAACAAAGTTACTTTTGAAGATTCAAAATGCTATGTTAAGAATGGTCTTAGTGATAAAATCTTACTAGTAGGACATCGTGATGGTAATGTATACACATTTTATCTTAATGATCTTGTTTGCCATGATGATCTATGTCTTAGTGCTTTAAATGAAAATTCTTGGTTATGGCATAGAAGGCTTGGGCATGCTCACATGGATTTAATATCCAAACTTTCTCGAAAAGACCTTGTTCTTGGACTTCCCAAGATCAAATTTGAGAAAGACAAGATTTGTGATGCATGTCAAAGAGGAAAACAAGTAAAATCCTCTTTCAAGTCTAAAGATGTAGTTTCTACCACAAGAGCACTAGAACTCATTCATATGGACCTTTTTGGGCCTACTAAACCAACTAGATTAGGTGGTAGCTCATATGGATTTGTCTTAGTAGATGACTACACTAGATTCACATGGGTGATTTTCCTTGCACACAAAGATGAAGTCTTTGAGGAATTCACCAACTTTTGTAGAAGAGTCCAAAATGAGAAAGGTATTCTCATTACATGCATTAGAAGTGATAATGGAGGAGAATTCAAGAACTCCCTTCTAGAAAAGTTTTGTAATGACAACGAGATTTCCCATAATTTCTCTTCACCTAGAACCCCTCAACAGAATGGTGTTGTTGAAAGGAAGAATAAAACCCGTTGAACAAACACTTTATAGAGGGATGATTGGGTCTTTACTCTATTTGACCACTAGTAGACCGGACATCATGTTTAGTGTTTGCCTTTGTGCTAGATCAATCTTGTCCTTAAGGAATCTCATTTAGTTGCGGTCAAGAGGATCTTTAGATATCTAATAGGAACCCAAAATTATGGTTTGTGGTATCCTAGAAGATCATCTTTTGATCTAATTGGCTACTCCGATGCGGATTTTGCCGGATGTAGACTTGATAGGAAAAGTACAAGTGGCACATGTCACTTTCTTGGTCATGCACTTGTTTCTTGGTTTTCCAAGAAGCAAAATTCAGTTACTTTATCCACCACCGAAGCGGAATATATTGCGGCGGGTAGTTGTTGTGCACAATTGCTTTGGATGAAAATGCAATTGGAAGATTATGAAATACATGTAGGCAAAATGCCCATTAGATGTGACAACACAAGTGCCATAAATTTATCTAAAAATCCCATCTTGCATTCTAGAACAAAGCACATAGAAATTAGACATCATTTCCTTCGTGATCATGCACAAAAAGGAGATATTGCACTTGAGTTTGTTAGCATTGAACATCGAATTGCAGATATTCTAACTAAACCTTTGAGTGAAGACAGAATTCTCTATCTACTAAGGGAGCTTGGGATGTCCAATGGATGTCCAAAATAAAGGAGCTAAAAGGAAAAGGTATGGTCACCTCTTTAACTGCTTTTCAAACCATATTCTACTTGAATGCTAAATTTTGGTAAATTAAGTTAATATTATGATTAATGAGTGATTTTTGTCTCATAATATTTAGTTACACGTGCTTGCAAAGATTTGTGATGTTTTGATTTAAAAATGATTTTAAATTGAATTTCAAAACTCACTTTCTGGGGATGACGGTCGATCCAGCCTTCTTGACGGTCGACCGTGCGTACCTTCGTACTGGACGGTCGACCGCCAAGTTCCTCGGATCGACCGTGGGATGTAACTTTTAGACCCATTGTGTGCCACGGTCGACTGCCAACTTCGTTGGATCGACCGTGCGACAAAATATGTGCGACGGTGGACCGCCAAGTATTCGGATCGACCGTGCGACGTTCTTTTTAAACACAATGCTCACGACGGTCGCCCGCCAAGTTCCTACGGTCGACCGCCACGGCCCGTGTGACAACTTAAGTCGGGGCAGTTTCGTCTTTTCCACTCAAATCTCTCCTTATAACTCCCGATCACCCTTCATTCATCTCCCTGGTTCGACCGTGCCCTAAGTACTCAAACGTCCGCAGCTCCTCCTCCTCTCTCTCAAGCCGATCTCCTCTTCCCCACTCAAAACCCTAACAAGCTGGAGATGCCTCGTACCAAGAATGTTGGCCCTCCACCACCTGAGGAACCAAGTTCACCTGGGAAACGGAAGAAGGCAGCACCAAAGAAGCAAGCCGGGTCCAAGAAAGCTAAAGGAGCTCAAGGAGGTTCTTCATCCAATCCTCAACCTACCCCCTCCTACGACGAGTACTTCTTCCTAGACATGGAGAGGTATAAAACCTGGCCTGAGTTTAAGGACAAGTTTGTAGTCTCGGGTAGAGCTTTACAACTGCCTTTAAACAAAAAACACGTAGTAGAGCAATACTTCACTGATATGGGATGGACCAAATTCTTAGAAATGCCTCAATACATCTATCCTGAAATGATTAGGTATTTTTATTGCAATATGTGTGAGGATATAGATGATGAAGGATATGTAGCCATTACTAGCTATGTCTATGGTAATGAAATCAAAATTACCATAGAATGGTTGAATGAGCTACTTAATGCACCTAATTCAGGAGAGTGCATTTACTTCACTTCCCATGAGGATCTAAATAGAGCTGATCATGATAAACTAGGGAGAAAGGCAATCCTCAAGCTTCTACTAGTTGAGAAAATACCTATAGAACTAAATAGCCTCAACCAACAATTTAGGGAGCTTGCCCACTTCCTAGGAACAAACCTATTTCCCAAGCTTGGCCATCATGATAATCTGAAACCTATCCATGCCTATGTTCTTTCTTGCATGGTTAGGAGAAAACCTCTTAACCTAGGCTATCTAATTATCAAGGAAATGCTAAATCTAAATGCTAGGCAATCACTTCCTTTTGGGGGGCTCCTTACAAACATTTTCAAAGCCCTCACCCTAAACCTAGCCGAGGATGAACGCAAACCCCTTTCCCAACCCTTCAACAAATCCACCTACAAAAGGATGAAGGCCGCCAAACGAGCTTTAGGCCTCGGTTGGCCTCAGCTCAGTGCTGATGAGGATGATGAGCCTCAAGAGGAGCATGGAGAAGAAAATATAGGGGGAGAGCCTTTGCTTGAAGAACATCACGGAGAAGCCTCTAGTAGCCGAGTTCGTCGCACCACGGCACAACGGCTTGATGATCTTGAAGCTAGAATGGGGAGAATGGAAATGAGTCTAGAAGACATCAAGACTTCCCAAGCAAACATCACCGGAGATCAAGCCAAAGTCTCTCAGTAACTTGATGAGATCTTCACCTACATCAAGACTGAATTTCCACCTAGCACTCCTTCAGAAAGCCTCTAGTGATTGATCCTAATCCTCCTTACCTCTTTTTGATAATGCCAAAGGGGGAGAAAAAGTGTGGTGTGATGAATGTCAAAGAAAGCCCTACATTTCTACATTTCTTACTTTTGCACTTTGAAAAACTTTGTTTTGAATTAAAAGTCTTGTAAGTTCAAAGTTTTCCAAATGAGTTTGAATGGAAGTTGTATGGAAATGTTGGAACCTTTTTGGATGAAATGAAGTTGTGTTTGGATAATTGCTTGATGTATCAATACAATGTTACAATGTTATAATTCAATATGAAATCACTTCATGAAAGCATAAATGTCATTATTGAAAAGAAGTGAACATGCTAAAATCCAAACTATTATGTCAACATATCTTGAATGGAACTTTTAATATCATTTTAAAGATATATGACTTGTGTGCATATTGAAAACTGACTTTAGAACATATTTTTTGAAAGAAAAGGATGCATTGATTAAGGGGGAGTCAAGATATTTTATCATCACATTTAAAAGGATTGTCATCATCAAAAAGGGGGAGACTGTTGATCCTAACCTTGTTTTGATGATGCCAATATAAATTAAATGATAAAATATATGTTTAATATTTATTACCCCTTTAATTGGAGATATTAAATTCAATATTCAAGTGATTTTGTACTGACGGTCGATGCATGGATCGACCGTGGGAATGGGACGGTCGATCCATGGATCGACCGTGATGAATGGTTCATACTTGGTATATGCGTATGGACGCGACGGTCGATCGGTGCATCGACCGTCGGAAGCGTTTTTCTTGACAGAGGCTCACGGACGATGCGACGGTCGATGTGGCGGTCGACCGTGGCGCATCAATGAAGAATGTGAAGAAGCGACGGTCGATCGGTGCATTAACCCTGAGAAGCATTTTCCTTCACAGAGACGGACGGACGATGCGACGGTCGATGTGGCGGTCGACCGTGGCGCATATATGAAGAAAAGTCAAGGAGTGACGGTCGATCCGAGCATCGACCCTGGGAAGCGACCTTCTCAACAGAGGCTCACGGACGATGTAACGGTCGATGTCACGGTCGACCGTGAGAGCGACGGACGATGCGTGGATCGACCGTCGACCAAGGAGGCTGAGTTTTTTATACGTGACGGACGATGGACGGATCGACCGTCGGGTGTACGCAGAGTAAAAAACTAGCCGTTGGAGAGCAGGAAAGAGCCGTTGGGGCTCCTTGTTGAGCTGGTTGAAGCCCATGTATAAGTAGCCACTTCATGTAAACTTGCTATAACTTTCATCATTATTATTGAGATCATTTGAGCAAGTTCTAGGAAAGATTTCTACTTATTCTCCTTGAGCTAAAACCTTTGTAAACCTTCTTCAAGTGTGAAGAAGTATCTTCAGAGTTGCTCAACAGCAGTTGGCTGTGATTGTAAGGTCACCAAGCACCAGGAAGCTTGGGGGAAAAGCTTGTAAGGGATTTGCAAGTAGTGGAACCTCAAGGAGAGCCTTGAGTGAAGTGGACGTAGACCAAGAGTTGGGTCGAACCACTATAAATCGGTGTCATCTCTCTAACTCTCTTTACTGTATTCTTGCATGCCTACTTGCTTTAGTTTCATCTCATCTACAAGCATTTAAAGTGTAGTTTCTCTACTATCTGAATTTTCCATTAAACTAGATTTTCGAAAATAGTCCAATTCACCCCCCTCTTGGACCTTCAACAAGGCTTTCTGGCACGAAGAGGATTGATCCCTTAGCCATAGAGGATCGATCCTTTGTGTGCTGAAAGCTAAACTTGGGCAAGAATTCAAGCCCAGGTCCGGATCTTTCGATCCCGGGTCACACTAATCGTTCTAACCAAACACTAACACATACAAGGCCAGTGTGTGCACATGCGGGTGTGAAACAAACCAGCAATCCGCAATTTACCAAATTGCCCTTGCGGTCTACAACGAGCCACAGGGGTAGAGGGGCAGGTCCTCACATTCTAATACCCTTAAAAGAAATATCGTCCCGAGATTCGATAAGGGTAGGGCTCGGAACAACAAACAGTTACACTAGAAGACAGGACAAGAGGTACCTCGAGAAGGAAACAACTGCGGAAACTCCTGCCGCATGCGCGCCTCGCGCTCCCAAGTCACCTCTTCGGTGCCTCTGTGCCTCCATAGTACCTTGACCAAGGGAATCGTCTTGCCCCGCAAGACCTGATCCCTCCGGTCAAGTACCTGAACCGGCTGCTCAACAAAACTCGCGTCTGCCTCAAGCTCAATGTCATCCACCCCGATGACATGAGACGGGTCTGGGTGATACTTCCTCAGCATCGACACATGGAAAGTCGGATGCACAGCAGACATGTGCTGAGGAAGATCCAGGCGGTAAGCTACCTCGCCGACCCTCTCTAAGATCTCAAATGGCCCGACAAACCTTGGCGCCAACTTACCACCTCTGCCAAACCTGACAGAACCTCTGTACGACGATGCTCGGAAGAACACTCGGTCGCCGACTGCAAACTCCAACGGTCGTCGCCTCTGATCTGCATAACTCTTCTGCCGGCTCTGAGCCGTCAGAAGCCTCTGCCTAATCTGCACTAACCTCTCTGACAACTGCCTGACGATGTCTGGACCGGTGAGTGAAGCCTCTCCAACCTCTGTCCATCACACTGGGGAACGACACGGCCTACCGTACAACGCCTCGAAAGGTGCTACTCCAAGACTGGACTGGTAGCTGTTGTTGTAGGCGAACTCCACCAAGGGAACGTGCTCCTCCCAGCTGCCTCCTGCGTCGAGGACACATGCTCTCAGCATGTCCTCCCGGATCTGGATAGTCCGCTCTGACTGCCCGTTGCTGTACGTAACTCCTTGAGCTCTGGGTCACTGTGTTGTGCCTCTAACACTCTGGCTAAGACTGCTGGCATACTCTACACTGCATAGAGAAAACTGCTGGATCCCCGATCCTCAAACTCGAGCCCAAACTGGCCCGCCGTCTCTAGAGCCTGCCACTGCCGCGCTGACAACCCTGCAACTGCTGCTCTGGTGTCTCTCACCTGTCTGCTCAGCGCGTCTGCTACGACGTTTGCCTTACCAGGATGGTAATGCAACGCAAAGTCGTAGTCCTCCAGTAGCTCCATCCAGCGTCGCTGCCTCAGGTTGAGGTCACGTTGGGTGAAAACGTGCCTCAAACTCTTATGGTCCGAGAAGACTGAGAACTTCTCGCCATAGAGATAATGCCGCCAGGTCTAAGAAACTACGAACCTCAAACACTGTTCTCGGTCTCTGCCACTGTACCACTGCCTCGACCTTGGCCGGGTCAACTGAGATCCCTGCTGCCGACACCACGTGTCCAAGGAATCCCGCCTGTGCAAGCCAGAACTCGCACTTGGAAGCCTTGGCATAAAGCCGATGCTCCCGAAGTAGCTGCAACACTGTCGCCAAGTGTCGCTCGTGCTCCGCCTCTGACTGGGAGTAGATAAGGATGTCGTCGACGAACACCACCACGAACTCGTCTAGGAAAGGCCGGAAGATCCTCTGCATGAGATCCATGAACGCTGCTGGTGCGTTCGTCAGCCCAAACGGCATCACCACGAACTCATACAGACCGTACCGAGTCCGAAAAGCCATCTTCGGGATGTCGCAATCCCGAACCCTCAACTGGTGGTAGCCGGTGCGGAGGTCGATCTTCGAGAACACCGAAGATCCTTGCAACTGGTCAAACAGGTCGTCGATCCTCGGCATCGGATACTGGTTCTTCACCGTCACCCTGTTGGGCTGCCTGTAGTCTATGCAAAGTCGAAGGGTACCGTCCTTCTTCTTTGCGAACAACACTGGCGCCCCCCCCAGGGAGACATGCTGGGACGGATGAAACCTCTGCTGATAAGCTCGTCTAGCTGGGTCCTCAACTCACTCTGCTCTGCTGGTGCCATCCTAAAAGCTGGGAGAGAGATCGGTGCGGTACCTGGTACTAGGTCGATCTCAAAATCGACCTCTCTGGGGGTGGAAGCCCTGGCAACACCTCGGGAAAACACGTCGGCGTAGTGACACACGATCCTGGGAAAACTGCTCTGCTGCACCCCCTCAGAACCGAACAGGGACAGACTGGCCAACAAGGCTGAGAGCTCGCTGCCACGTCTCCCCACACCACAAACTGTGTCCCATCGGGTGTCCAAGCGACCACCCTCCGGTGACCACAGTCGATGATAGCTCGGTATGCTGCCAACCAGTCCATACCGAGTATCACATCGAAGCCTGTCATGTCTAGCACCCGCAGGTCTAGACAGACACGGAGGCCTCCATCCTCCAAAGAAAAAGATCGGCAGACCCGGTCTACCCTGACTGTGCCACCGATCGGTGAGTCTACAGACTGTGCCACCCCTAGCCAACTCGTCTCCAACCCTCTGAGCACGGATGGCTCTGCTACTGCCCCCGCGAAACGGACCAAAAGAGTGAACCGGGTGGCATACTCTGAAACTCCAGCAAGACTACCACAGCGGTCCACGCGTCGACCGGAGCGAGACCCCCTCCTCGGCGAGAAGGGCCTCCTCCCGTGCGACCGAAGCCGTCGCTGGTGATGGCTCAGTCCGTCTAGCTCTGACCTCCCTGACAGGTGCTACCCTGTCTGGTCGGGCGGGTCGACCAAGTCGTGCCCCACCCCGACCATTAACCGATGGTCGGCCTCGAGCTCCCGACATCTGCGCAATCACCAACAACAAACGAGCGTCCACTCGTTCGAAACCCAAAACAAAGTAGCACAACATGAAGCGGAAAAGCATAACACATCACAGAAGAGCATGTACGGATGTTCCAGACATAGAACTAACCCATTCCACGCTCAATCTCAACCGAATCCTGATCCTGAACCCTGGGATCTACAACCTATGCTCTGATACCCCGCTGTCGTCCCCCGACCCGCAAATGTCCAACCGGGCCGGGAGACGCGAACCGGAACCTAACAAACGCGGAAGAAAAGCTGGCGAGGGTTCCCTCTAACCTATTGGTCTCCCTAACAGTTCACCAAAAGCACCCTCAATTAAAGATACAACAAAGATTAGCAAAACCTCGAACCACAGATTTAAAACTCAAGTGTTAAATATACATAACCTTGGAGAGGGGGGAGTTCAAATACAACATTACTCCCGTAGGAGACTATCTAACATAAGGATAAAAACAGTAAAGGATCACCACCTCTCAGACTCCACCTGGCGCCGCCGCACCGCCAACCAACTGCCTGGTAGGGGCCAAGGAAGAAGAGCTGACGCCTGCACCTGCAAAACGCAGCCCGGGTAGGAGTGAGCACTAAGCTCAGTAGGGGTCTACACTACGACACACCGAAGGAAGAGGGAAACACAACAGTGTCGCCCTCAAGCCAGACTCGAGTGAGCTACAATGGTCCCATTACCATTCACCGGTGATCTCTATGCATATCCAACAATGGTCACCCCAACGAACTGGGCTCATCCTGGATACACCTAGTGTCGCAGGGTTCCAGCTGTGGTCACCCGTTCTTCACTGGGCCCACACTGATGCCCCTGCTGGCAGGAACGGACACTGCGCAAAGAATAAGACCCGCCACCGATGGCATCCTCGACACCTGACTTGAGACCGACACGACCTCTAATCATCATCAAGCAACAGGTGTACCAGTCCTCTAAGCCTATCATCGAATCGACTGGACACCACAATTCAAATCGGGTCCAAACTACCCAACCCCGGTCCTAGGGCTAAGTCCGAGCTTCCAGCCTCGGGACGGCGACCCAAAGATCACCCACGCCCTAACCAATGCAACTAATGCACACAACAACAATGCATGCTATGACATACACAGATAACAGGAAAGGCATGCAACAGTATGTCAAGCATCATATAAGTCTACTGGATCGCTGCAACGGTACCACCAACCGCTGCCAGCCGATCCGCAGCGGGTCCCGGCATTACGACGGTACCGCGACCGTCACCCGCGGACTCCTGCAACGGGAAGCAACCCCGAAAACGATGATGAACAAAACACAATATAATATTATATTCAAAAACACCCAAAGCCTCTACATAGGGGCTAATTGATCCCGTCGATCCGACGTCCAAACGACGTCGGATTCAAGATCCAACTTAGCCACCAGTAGGTGTATAAACTAGGATCATCATATCCAAAAATCATAATCATCCAACGGTTAGATTAACGGGAAAACTCTAATCAAAATCATTAATCAAACTAACTTACCCATTAATTGCTGCAACGCAGCCCTTCATCAAACAATTCATAAGCAATTGTACATAAATCGAAAAAATATGAAACAAGATGGAATGGAAAGCTAACGAATAGTTCTACAACTCTTATGTTTATGAAAAGCCATGATCATGTACTCGCTGGCCGGAAAACTCGCCGCAAGCCGGCTGTTTCTTAAGAACAGCAGAAAACCAGAAATCCGAGACTAATCATCCATAAAACCTACTCAAATCTCAATTGATTAACATGAAACTTAAATCAGTTATTTTAACAGGTATAAGGAATCCAACAAAGAAAGGATCAACAAGATCCAACGGCTAGATCTCAAGAAAACCCGAAATAAACACAGTAGGTATAACCCTACCTAGCTGCGCTTTCCTCGGCTGATTCCCCGCGATTTGATCACCAACAAGCCTCCAAACCACTTCAGGGATCTTCCTCTCGTTGTCACGGATCCAACGAGCCAAAAAAACACCCAATTTGATGGTCGGAGGAGGGAGAACGGAGGAGATGAAGCTCGCCGGCGGAGAAGAGAAGAAACAGAGCACCGCGGGAAAGAAGAAAAGAAGGAAGAAGAAAGAGAGGAGAAGGAGGAAGAGGAGGGGAAGAAAAGAGGGGAAAGGGGGAGGGGAAAGCCGGGAAAGAGGGGGAAAAGTGAGGGGAGGGGAGGGAAAGTGCTCCCCCTCTGACAGGGGAGAGCGACGGCCAACGGCGGCCGTCCTCGCGAAGCAGAAAAACCCACCGACTTATGAATGATCGATCCTTCCTCAAGGGAGGATCGATCCTTGATGACGATTCACAAGGCTTTCTGGCACGAAGAGGATCGATCCCTTAACCATAGAGGATCGATCCTTTGTGTGCTGAAAGTTAAACTTGGGCAAGAATTCAAGCCCAAGTCCGGATCTTTCGATCCCGGGTCACACTAACTGTTCTAACCAAACACTAACACATACAAGGCCAGTGTGTACACACGCGGGTGTGAAACAAACCAACAAGCCGCAATTTACCAAATTGCCCTTGTATTCTACAACGAGCCACAGGGGTAGAGGGTCAGGTCCTCACACATGGTTTCCTAAACACCAAACGATAATATGACATACCGATGGGTGTCTTATATGCAATCCTATATGCTCACAAAGCATCATCCAAACACAAACTCCAATCTTTTCTATTTGGATTTACCGTCTTTTCAATGTTGGACTTGATCTCTCAATTTGACACTTCCGCTTGCCCATTAGTTTGCGGATGATAGGCGGTTGACACCTTATGGGTTACATGGTACTTCCTTAACAACGCCTCCATAGTTCGATTGCAAAAGTGCGTGCCTCGATCACTTTTGAAAGCTCTTGGAATTCCAAACCTAGATAGTATGTTAGACTTAATAAAATCTGCAACAACTTTAGGATCATCAGTCCTGGTAGCTTTAGCTTCTACCCATTTTGAAACATAATCAACAGCAAGTAGAATATAGACATAACCGAAGGTTATAGGGAATGGACCCATGAAATCGATGCCCCAAACATCGAAAATTTCACAAAATAATATGGGGGTTTGTGGCATCTCATTCCTTTGGGATATATTACCTGTCTTTTGACAATTCTCGCATGACTTACAAAGAGAGTATGAATCCCGAAATAAAGAAGGCCAATAGAAACCACATTCTAAAACTTTTCTTGCCGTTCTCTTAGCTCCAAAGTGACCTCCAAGGCGTAAGACTGACAAAAAGTGAGTATAGAAATAATTTTATTTTCAGGAAGCACCTTCTTATTACTTGATCTGTACAATGCTTCCATAAATATGGGTCATCCCACACATAGTATTTGACATCACTTTTCATCTTATTTCTTTGAGCCTTAGACAAATCAGAAGGTAACATATTAGTAACCAAATAATTCACAATATTGGCATACCAAGGTAATGTCACATTTGCGGAGAACAGTTGTTCATCAGGGAATCTTTTCTATAGACGAAGTTCATCCTCCATGTAAGGGCCTAATTGTAAGATTGCTGGGGTTTTCTATAAAATTGGAGGGCTTTCGCGTAATTTGGAGTCTTGCGGGGGGTTTTCCGAAAGAATCGCCACCTACCCCCACTTCTCTTCTTCTTCTCCCCCGATATTTCCTTCTCTCTCTTCACCCTCACCTCAATTGAACCAGCTCGGTAGAGAGAGAGAGATCCAGAGAGATCCAGAGAGAGATCAAGGGAGAGAGAAGGGAGGGGAAGGGAGGGGAAGGGAGGGGGAGTGGGTGGAGGTATAGATCGCCGGCGCCGGAGAAGGGAGAGAAGAAAGGAGGAAGAAAACCGAGAGGAGAGGTGGAGATCGAAGGAAAAAGGTTAGATCCGGCGAGGTATCCGCCGGATTTCGTTTCCTCCTTTGCTCAGGTGAGCTCCTATCCCCTTTCCCCCTCCGATCTCTTCTCTTGGCGTGTTTTTCCGATGAATTTTGGTGGTCTTGTCGGTTTTCCGGCGTCGGGTTGTCGGAGATGATGCCGGGGATGGCGTTGGGGGTTTTCCCCTGGCGACTGCAGCGCCGGAGGAAGAACACCAGCGGTCCAAGGCATCTCTCCGACCCCTTGCTTTGGCATTCTTTTTGGTCGGGAGACCCCTGTTCCTCCACCCTGTCATGATTTCTGGTGAGGTTCCGGCCAGCCTTTCTCTGGCCATGGCCGTCGACCTCCCTCTGGACTTTGTGCTAGGGACAACTAGTAAGCTTCCCTCCTCTGGTGGTTATCTTCCCGGTGCTTGAGCACCCTGGTTTAGAGATCCACCGGAGCTCCGGTGATCTTCATGGGGAGGATGACGATGTTGTGCGCGTGCGCAGCTGCTGCCTTGGTGCGCTGGCCAGCACCCTGTGCGCACAGTGCACGTTACTTGTTCGCTACATGCGCCAGATCCTTTCGACGTCTGATTTCGTCATTTTCCTTGCCGTTTCGATCGGCTTTTCCAGATCCGTCAAATTCTAGTAATTTTAATCGCGTCTGGATCCCTACCTGATCGCTTTCCTTGTTCTTGTTTTTTAGGCGATCAGGTGGGTGGCCGTCAGAGTTCAGAGCGTGACATGGACCCCAAGGCTTAGGGATTTCACGTCAATCACCTTTTGAGGTAGGAGTTACCTCCTACTAGGAATGTGTGTATGTATGATATGCCTGCTATATGTTGTGTTAAGTTTATATGTGATGCAATGCTGTGTTGCATGCAATGCTGTATAGCTATACCTTTGTGATGATGGGTGCATGCTATGTTATGGTGTGTTGGGCTAGTTGAGCCCTGTACTTGCTTAATTATGCTATGGAATGTTATACTAAGCTTTTCCTGTATTGTATGCATATATGAGAACTTATGAATTTCTATATTTGATTATATTATGATGTTGTGTGGCTTATGCATACATGCTAGGAATGTCAGGCTGTCTTAGGACAGGGATTGTGGTTGGGTATAGTCAGGTCTTGTAGCTAGACTAGTCAGAGTCTAGGGGATACGTCGACGAGTTGACGGATGGATTTTGATCTCCGTATGTCGATCAAGGGCTTTGACTTGACTTGAGGTTTTGATCTGATTGAGGATGTTGGACCTATACTAGTATACTGAGGCCTGTATAGAGTCTATAGGGTTCTGGGTGAGCGTTTGCTGTCGGACGCGGTGCTGTGCATGTAAGACTGCCCAGACTAGCCAGACCATACTAGGATCAGTAAACTAGGATAGGTGGATGTTCTACCTATACTAGTATACTGGGGCCAGGTTGATGTCGCTCAAATGTGTCACGCACAGCGGTCGCGGTGCAGTACAGCATAAGAGAGGTCGAATCCCACAGAGAGACAAGCAGGAAAGATCCAGAAATACAGATAATAATATATTGAAGACAATCAAGAAAGCTAACTAAACTAAATTAGATCAAAGGATTAATGATAATATAGGATTAACTAAAGATATCGGGCTTTTGATAAGGCTAGGCTTCAGGAATCACTTCACTCGGATTTAGGTTCTTCTCTACCAACGGTTCAATCAATACTCAGTTAAGGGATTCACATCCCAACCACCTTAACCGGAAGATATGGAACTACAACCCTAATAAAATATATAAATGTCTCTTCCTACGACTGGTTCTTCCTTTTATAGTTCTAACTTCATCCAACCAAACCAAAGAATACACGATACCGGCTGTCACTACAGGCAACGCAGCAAAAGTTCATCGGGACAAAGCCCTAACTCTAACCGGATCTCTAAGAATACACAATACCAACTCTCACAATCAGCAATGCATAGCAAAGATCTCACAAGATAGAGCCCTAACCTTGTCTTACCAGATCCCTAAGAATACACAATACCAGCTGTCACTACGGGCAATGCATAGCAAAGGTCTCGCAAGACTCGGCAGGAGAATCAAAAGAGATAACTATGGGATCACAATATCATAAAAGAAGCATGACTGGATTTATAATAATGTTTAACCACAAAGCAATCTGTGAAGATCCAATACATAAAAAGAGTTTAACAATAAAGATTAAAAACATGAACCATCGTTGGAGAAGAAACCCTAATCCTCGCTAGATCATCCGTCCGCCATGCCCGCGGATTACTCGGCCATAGATGGAGATGTCTTCATCTTCTTCCTTTCGAAAACGTCCAGAAAGAGCCTCCAAAAACGTCCAAGAAGTCCCCCTGAAACTCTAGAAAGAGTCCTATTTATAGCCCCAAAGTCTCTCCATCAACGGATTTGATCTAAACCGTTGATTTAATTCACTGGGAACGTCCGATCGATCCTCCTCGGCATGTTGGATCGATCAATCTCATTAAAATCTTCAACTTCTATTTACGCCCGAGTCCGATCAATCAAACTATGGGCGCTGGATCGATCGGATGCGTAAAAATCCACCTTCTCTGGCTATTTTTGAGTCCGATCGATCCAACTATAGGTGCCGGATCGATCGGGCCCCATAGGAGGGATGGAGGGATCGATCGGATCCCTTATGGCTGAAAAACATAGGTTCTGTCACGTTTCTGCGTAGTCCGATCGATCGGCGGATCGATCAGACTTCCAGCTTATTTTCTGTTCTGCCCTTCAGACTGCGCCATCGGTACTAAAATTACCGTAACTTCCTCTAGGAAACTCGGAATCACGAACCGTAAAATTCTCCAGAATCTAGACTTCAAGAGCTTTCCAACCATATATGGCACATCATCTGGTTCTTCACGATCAGGTACAGATTAATTTGTGAAGTTGATCCATATACTCTTTTCAGCTTCTTTTAACCCCAATTTCCTGCATTTTCCAAACAACCATGTGAAGCAACATATAAATGTAAAAAAAGTAATAAAGATGTTGATTAAGGATAATAATCTAGCAATTGAGATGCTTATAAGACTGTTCAGAGTGCACTTTCATGCACTCATCACAGGTATAGAGTCTATAGGGGTATGGGTTAGCGTTGGCGGCCGGACGCGGTGTTGTGCATGTAAGTGTCGCGCCCCGACCCGCGAAACCCCAACCGGGCCGGGCGACGCGAACCGGAACCTAAGAAACGCGGAAAAAGAACGACGAGGGTTCCCTCTAACCTATTGGTCTCCCTAACAATTCACCAAAAACACCCTCAATTAAAAGATATTAATTTAACAATATCAAACCACAGATTTAAGAACTCAAAAAGGTTTAATATACATATCCTCGAAGAGGGGAAGATTCGAATACAACATTACTCCCGTAGGAGACTAACTAACATAAGGGTAAAAGCAATAAATATCGCCACCTCTCAAAGTCCACCAGGCGCCGCCGCACCGCCGACCAACTGCCCGGTAAGGGCCACAGAGGAAGAACTTACGCTTGCACCTGCAAAACGCAGCCCGGCTAGGTGTGAGCACTAAGCTCAGTAGGGATCTACACTACGCCACACAGAAGGAAGAGGGAAACGCAACAGAGTCGCCCTCAAGCCAGACTCGAGTGTGCTACAGAGGGTCCCATAACCCCCCATCGGTGTCTCTAGGCATATCCAACCATGGTCACCCCAACGGACTGGGCCCATCCTACATACACCTAGTGTCGCAGGGTGCCAGCTGCGGTCACCCAACACGGACTGGGCCCACACTGATCCCCTACTGGCAGGAACGGACACTGCCCAAAGAACAAGACCCGCCACCGGTGGCACCCTCAACACCTGACTTGAGGCTGACATGACCTCTAATCATCATCAAGCAACAGGTGTACCAGTCCTCTAGGCCTATCATCAAATTCGACTGGACACCACAATTCAAACCGGGTCCAAGCTACCCAAGCCCGGTCCTAGGGCTAAGTCTGAGCTTCCAGCCTCGGGACGGCGACCCAAAGATCACCCACGCCCTAACCAATGCAACTAATGCACAAATCAACAATGCATACTATGACATATACAATCAGGAGATAGGCATGCAACAGTATGTCAAGGATAGAATACAAGTCAACCGGATCGCTACAGCGGTACTACCAACCGCTGCCAGCCAATCCGCAGCGGGTCCCGGCATTACGACGGTACCACGACCGTCGACCGCAGACTCCTGCAACGGGAAGCAACCCCGAAAACGATGATGAACAGTAAACAATATAATATTATATTCCGAAATATAATATTATATACAAAACTCTCAAAGTCTCTACTTAGGGGCTAATTGATCCCGTCGATCCGATGTCCAAATAACGTCGGATTCAAGATTCAACTTAGTCACAAGTAGATGTATATACCAGGATCAATATATCCAAAATTCATAATCATCCAACGGTTGGATTAACGGAAAAATACCAATCAAAACCGTTAATAAAACTAACTTACCAATTAATTGCTGCAATGCAGCCCTCCAGAAAACAATTCATAACAAATCGTAGAAAAATCAGAAAATTATGAAATTGGTAGGGTTGGAGCGTAGACTCAAAGATCTACAACCCATATGCTCATCACAAACCAAGATCATGTACGTAGCGGCCGAAAAATACGCCGCAAGCCGGCTGTTCATCAAGTACAGCAGAAAACCAGAAATCCGAGCTTAATCATGCATAAAACCTACTCAGATCTTAACCAAAGATAATGAATTTCAAATCAGTAATTCTACAAGGCATAAGGAATCCAACAAGACAAAGATCAACAAGATCCAACGGCTAGATCTAAAGAAACCCAAAGAAGAACACAGTAGGTAGAAGAACCTACCGAAGAACTCTAATCCCGGCTGATCCCTCGCAACCAGTCACTAACAAGCCTCCAAACCACACCAAGAGCCTTTCTCTCGTTGCCACGGATCCAACGAGCCTTAGAACACCCAATTTGATGGTCGGAGGAGGGAGAACGGAAGAGAAGAAGCTCGCCGGCGGTAAAGGAAGAGAAAACAGAGCTTCAGGAGAGAAGAAAAGAGAAGAAAATTGAGCGATCGATCGCTCAAGGGTCGTCAGCTGCCCAAAGGCAAGCTTTCGCGCGCCCGAGCTGGGATCTTCGGATCCCGGGTCCACCTAGCCATTCTAAACAAACACTAACACATAGAAGGCCAGTGTGTGCACACGCGGGTGTGAAACAAACCAACAAGGCGCAATTTACCAAATTGCCCTTGCGGTCTACAACGAGCCACAGGGGTAGAGGGACAGGTCCTCACAGTAAGACTTACCCATACTAGCCAGACCATACTTGGGTAGTAGACTAGGATAGGTTAGTGTACACCAGTGTCCTAGATTGTCGTCAGGTGATTCCTACTGGGCTTTCGAGCTCATTTTTTTTCCTTGGGTTTTTGTTGTGCAGGAGGTAGGCCCGAGACATATACACCACATGCAGGTGGTCAGCGGTGACGAGGTGTCAGTTTTGTACTTGTTGATTGAGAGTTAGTTTTGTACTAGCTAGAGGGTTGTGGGTTGTATCCCAATTTTATTCTGTACTCTACCTTAACTCTCCATTTGTGTATTTGACGCTTTGTATTTGCTGAATTATAGGAAAATTGTATATTGTAGTCTTGTGGCTCAAACCTGTATTTGATGACTGAAATCCTATGTACATAAATGAATGAAAGAGATGTGAATGTTGTAAATACTAGATGAGTTATCATAGGATGTTTGGCTATATCTGTTGACAGGCTGTAAATTGTGTGATCACGTGCCCGTGCCCAATGGTCATGCCGAAATTTTTTAGAAATTTTGGGATATTTTGTATTTAATTGGGGCGGGGTGTGACAGGTTGTTATTAGAGCCTAGGCTGTAGGTCCTAGGGTGAGATAGGATGGTTTATAGCATAGATGTATAGGTGGGCTAGATTGAGTCATTAGAGGCATCCTTGCATTTTTGGCTGTTGACTTGTGTTATGTTCGTTTGTTCTATTTTTTTTATGCATATAACCATAGATAACCTAATCTCTCTACGCAGATGCCTCCCAGATTTTGTGGAGCTGGTTCTCGTGCCTCTAGCGGCTCGGGTAGGGGTGGGCCCCACACCCGAGGACTAGAGGATATTTTGCGAGAGGCGGAGGAGGGCCATACGGTTGAGGCCTCAGACGAGTCCCCTGATGAGTCCCCTTGCGAGAGTGAGCCAGAGATGGCAGAGTCGGTTGTTAGACTTTCGCCTCGACAGCAGTCGTTGCCAAGGGCACCGGGGATTATGGCCCCAGTAGTTGATTCAATGCCGAGGGCGGCTCGGGAGCTCACCGAGTTCTTGAAGCTAAACCCGCCGAGGTTTGCTGGCGTACAGGGAGCAGTGGCAGCCGAGGATTGGTTGGCGGAAGTGGTCAAGAACTTCACAGTTCTTGACTACGTTGCTGACTCCACTAGAGTCCTCCTAGCGTCATATTTGTTGACTGGGCGAGAGGCGGACTGGTGGAACATGGAGCGTCTCGGTAGAGATGAGAGGACCCTCTCATGGGATCAGTTTTGTACTCTCTTTCTTGGAGAGTACTTTCCGAGGACTGAGAGGATGGCTCGAGTGCAGGAGTTTGTGGCTCTCGTACAAGGCAGTAGCAGTGTGTCAGAGTATGCCAGTCGGTTTACTCATTTGTCCAAGTATGCTCCGGCGATGGTGGCATTGGAGGCGGACAGGGCGAGCCGTTTCGAGCAGGGTCTTCGGGAGGATATCCGAATGCAGGTGGCCTCACGCTGTCTGACCACCTATGCTGCGGTGCTAGACAGTGCACGCGCCACTAAGAAGACCCTAGAGGACTGCCACCGTAGTAGAGTTCAAGGAGCAGCATCGCCAGTGGTGGTAGAGTCTAGTGAAGGGCCATCCAAGGGGCCTTTCAGGAAGAGATTTGTGAAGAGGCATAGACCGCCACACCCGGGACAGCGACAGACGCAGCAGTACCAGCAGTCGCTGTCACAGTCACATCAGCATCATCAACAATCCCAGTCAGGAGACAACAGTCGGCAGTCCCAGATCGGCAGAGGTCAGAAGAGAAGAGCGGATAGGGGACCTCCTGTGTGTTTTGGGTGTCAGCAGCCCGAACACATCAAGAGGTTTTGTCCTTTTGCTCAAGGGGGACCGTCTCCTGCTCAGACATCGGTTGCATCGGCCCAGGGACCGCACAGGGGAGCAGGGCAGCAGCGGTCAGGGAGTCCGACTGGGCAGAGTGTTTGCATTGCCAGAGACTGTGACCCCGATAGAGCCATCGGTTGTTCGAGGTACCTCTTTGCTTTTTGGTGCCCCTGTATCAGTTCTTTTCGATTCGGGCGCGTCGCATTCTTTCATTTTAGCCTCTTGTGTATGACTTTTGGGGTTAGAGCGAGTAGCCCTGGAGACGGTGATTCTTGTGGGGTCACCTGTCGGGAGTGGAGCCCGAGTGGATTTAGTATGTCGGGGATGTGAGTTAGAGCTTGGGGATATTTGACTGGAGGTGGACCTGTGTGTCCTTGAGATGACGGGATTTGATATCATCCTTGGTATGGATTGGCTCGGATCCTACCGAGCGCTGATCGACTGCTACCGTTTAGAGTCACAGCTTGTACTCTTGAGGGCAATTGCTTCAGTTTCCTTGGGGACAGACAGATAGTCGAGCCCATAGATTTTGCTGAGCTGAGGCGTGGGTGCCAGCTGACTGCCTTGTTGGCGAGCCTCAGTTTGTCTGAGTCTGATGGGACTCAAGATATCAGCTTACCACGAGTTGTGTGTGAGTTTCCCAATGTTTTCCCTGATGAGTTGTCGGGTTTGCCGCCTCGTAGAGAGATAGATTTTGAGATAGAGCTTCTGCCGGGCACTGCACCTATCTCTCTACCGCCATTCAGGATGGCACCAGCAGAGCTGCGAGAACTTAGGGATCAGCTGGATGATTTGTTGGGGCGAGGATTCATTCGGCCGAGTGTGTCACCCTGGGGAGCGCCGTCACTTTTGTAAAGAAGAAGGACGGATCCCTCCGGATGTGTATTGATTACCAAAAGCTAAACAGGGTGACTGTGAAGAACAAATATCCCCTGCCTCGGATCGATGATCTGTTTGATGAGCTGAGAGGTGCTAAGGTGTTCTCAAAGATTGATCTGAGATCTGGCTACTACCAACTGAGGATTCGGTAGAGTGATATTCCGAAGACGGCCTTCCGGACTCGATATGGCCACTATGAGTTTGTGGTGATGCCTTTTGGTCTGTCGAATGTGCCCGCGACCTTTATGGATTTGATGCAGAGGGTGTTCAGACCCTTCCTAGATCAGTTTGTCATTGTCATCATTGACGACATCTTGGTCTATTCGTACAATGATGAGGATCATGCAGAGCACTTGAGGTTGGTGTTACAGTTACTCAGAGATCATCAGTTGTATGCTAAGGCGTCAAAGTGTGAATTCTGGTTAGCTGAAGTGGGCTTTCTGGGTCATGTGGTGTCTGCAGCTGGAGTGGCAGTTGATCCATCAAAAGTCCAGGCAGTATTGCAGTGGCATAGACCGAAGTCTGTATTTGAAGTCCACAGTTTCCTCGGGTTGGCAGGATACTACAGACGGTTTATCCAGAATTTCTCCAGAATTGCAGCTCCGATGACACAACTCACTAGGAAAGGGATTCCTTTTGTTTGGACCGACTCATGTGAGGCAGCATTTGACGAGTTGAAGAGGCGGTTGACAGAGGCTCCCATCTTGACTATCCCGAAGAGAGATGTTGGATACAGCGTCTACTGCGATGCTTGCATCGAGGGTTTAGGCTGCGTACTCATGCAGGAGGGCCATCCTGTTGCCTATGGATCACGCCAGCTGAAGGATCATGAGATGAATTACCCTACCCATGACCTGGAGTTGGTGGCCGTGGTCTTTGCTTTAAAGACATGGCGTCACTATTTGTTCGGCGAGCGGTTCCAAGTGTTCTCTGACCACAAGAGCTTGAAGTACATCTTCACGCAGCGAGATCTCAATTTGCGGCAGTGACGTTGGATGGAATTTTTCGAGGATTACGACTTCGAGTTGCTTTACCACCTCGGTAAGGCAAACGTCATCGCCGATGCTCTTAGCTGTCAGCAAAGGGCGGTGGTCGCAGGAATCGCAGTGCACGAACATTTGATGTTTGAGTCCGTAGGTCGGTTTGGACTCCACTTGGAGGAGCAGACCAGGGACGGCATTTTCTGTGCACTAGTAGTGACACCGACCTTGTTACAGAAGGTTATAGCAGCACAGGTCGAGGATCAGAGGTTAGTAGTTATTCGTTCCCGAATTCGGGCAGGAGAGCCCATTGACGGCTGGACAGTGCACAATGATGGTAGCCTTCGCTTCAGAGGCAGGGTAGTGGTACCAGCTGATCAGCAGTTGCGCAGAGACATCTTGTCAGAGTTTCACTCGTCTCGTTTTGCGGTCCATCCAGGAGGGACGAAGATGTATCATGATCTTCGTCAACAGTACTCGTGGCGCAAGATGAAGGGTGATGTAGCGTAGTTTGTGGCCAGCTGTCTTACCTGTCAGCAGGTGAAGGCGGAGCACCAGAAGCCTGCGGGCTTGCTGCAGCCTCTCCCAGTAGCTGAGTGGAAGTGGAAACACATCTCCATCGACTTTGTGACGGGCTTACCAAGATCAACCAAGGGGCATGATGCTATCTGGGTAATTGTGGAGAGATTTACGAAGTCAGCTCACTTCCTGGGTATGCGGGTGACGGACTCTTCGGAGCGTCTGAGCAGGCTTTTTGTAGATCAGATAGTCCGGCTCCATGGGACACCGGTGTCGATAGTGTCAGACAGGGACCCACGGTTGACAGGCAGATTCTGGAGTGGTTTCCAACAGGCTTTGGGCACGATGTTGACCTTTAGCACCGCCTTCCACCCTCAGACAGATAGACAATCAGAGAGGACTATCCAGATCCTGGAGGATATGCTGCGTGCCTGTGTGCTGGACTTGAAGGGTAGCTGGGAAGAACATTTGTCCCTGGTGGAGTTTGTGTATAACAACAGCTATCAATCCAGCATTGGCATGGCACCCTATGAGGCCCTGTATGGGAGACCGTGTCGATCTCCACTTTGTTGGATAGAAGAAGGTGGAGCTGCCCGTCTTGGACCAGACCTCATCCAGCATATGTCAGATCAGGTCATGCAAATCAGATAGAGGCTTCTCACTGCTCAGAGTAGGCAGAAGAGTTATGCTGATCGAAGACGATGACCGTTGGAGTTCGTTGAGGGCGAACATGTTTTCCTGAAAGTGATGCCCCGCAGAGGTCAGATACGGTTTGGTAAGAAAGGAAAGTTGGCCCCCAGATTCATCGGACCGTTTCAGATCTTGGAGCGGATTGGTGAGGTGGCGTATCGTTTAGCACTCCCCCCGTCGATGGCGTCAGTTCACCCCACCTTTCATGTGTCTCTTCTGAGGAAGTATGTGCCGGATCCCTCTCACGTGATAGATTGGAGCCAGATCGAGGTAGATGCTGGTGCGACTTTTGAGGAGAGGCCCGTCCATATCCTTGACAAACAAGAGCGAGTCTTGCGAGGCAAGACTATTCCTTTGGTCAAGGTCCTGTGGAGACACAGGGGGATCGAGGAGGCTACGTGGGAGCGAGAACAGATGATGCGCGCCACTTACCCCCAACTCTTCAAGGAGCAAGGTATGAATTGATCTTTGTTTTCGTACTCCAGTCAAATTTGGGGGACGAAATTCCTTTAAGGGGGGGAGGTTGTAAGGGCCTAATTGTAAGATTGCTGGGGTTTTCTGTAAAATTGGAGGGCTTTCGTGTAATTTGGAGTCTTGCGGGGGGGTTTTCCGCAAGAATCCCCACCTACCCCCACTTCTCTTCTTCTTCTCCCCCGATATTTTCTTCTCTCTCTTCACCCTCACCTCAATTGAACCAGCTCGGGAGAGAGAGAGAGATCAAGGGAGAGAGAAGGGAGGGGAAGGGAGAGGGAGTGGGTGGAGGTATAGATCGCCGGTGCCGGAGAAGGGAGAGAAGAAAGGAGGAAGAAAACCGGGAGGAGAGGTGGAGATCGCTGGAAAAAGGTTTGATCTGGCGAGGTATCCGTCGGATTTCGTTTCCTCCTTGGCTCAGGTGAGCTCCTATCCCCTTTCCCCCTCCGATCTCTTCTCTTGGCGCGTTTTTCCGGTGAATTTTTGTGGTCTTGGCGGTTTTCCGGTGTCGGGTTGTCGGAGATGATGCCGAGGATGGCGTTGGGGGCTTTCCCCTGGCGACTGCAGCGCCAGAGGAAGAACACCAGTGGTCCAAGGCATCTCTCTGACCCCTTGCTTTGGCATTCTTTTTGGTCAGGAGACCTGTCACGCCCCGATCCGCGTAGGCCCAACCGGGCCGGGCGACGCGAACCGGAACCTAACCTACTGCGGAAATTTTGGCGAGGTTTCCCTCTAATCGTAGTGGTTACCCTAGCAATTCATAATCGTCCTATATTATACAATCATTCGCAAACCTCAAAGACTAAACTGGAATAAATACAAGTCCTCAAAACAGGGAAATTATATATTTATCACTCCCGTAGGAGACTATCTATAACAAAAGGTAAAACAAGGATCGCTGCTCCTCAAGCACCGCCAGACGCAGCCACGTCACCAAACACTGGCCCGGTAGGGGCGACCGAAGAAGAGCTAGCGCCAGCACCTGCAAAACGCAACCCGGGTAGGAGTGAGCACTAAGCTCAGCAGGGACACTACAGTACGAC
Organism: Narthecium ossifragum; assembly: GCA_963920575.1. Taxonomy (NCBI): domain Eukaryota; kingdom Viridiplantae; phylum Streptophyta; class Magnoliopsida; order Dioscoreales; family Nartheciaceae; genus Narthecium; species Narthecium ossifragum. The sequence continues at coordinate 12,303,460 of OY986966.1, forward strand.
ACTCATAAGGGAGGGAACACAAGAGTGCCGCCTCCAAGTTTACCCTAGGTGTATACAAGGGTCCCATAACGCTACCAGAAGTCCGTAAACGCAGGCCCCAAACACTGCATACTCTCAACAGGACACAGAACACTGTTTGGTGGGCCAGGACACCACTGGGCAGGCACTCCTCCTCCCAAGAGTTTAAGAACACCAGACTCCAGCTACACCTCAGATACAACTTGAATTCGACACGACCTCTAAACATCAAACAACATGTATTCAGGTCATCTAACCCTATCATCGAAATCGACTGAATACTACAAATCGAGTCCTGGACCAAGCTACCCGCAACAGTCCTAGAGCTAGATCCGGAATACCCGAAAGCCCCGGATCGGCGGTCAACCCACCGCCAGCGTCCTACACTTATGCAGCTAATGCGCAACACAATGCATGCTATGAACATGCGCAGGATAATACATGTAAGCATGCAGTAATATGTGATGATATAAATAACAAGGTCTGGGCACGGCACCCTGCCGGCCCGGGGTGGTGAACATGTAAGAAAGGTCTAGGAGCTGCTACAGTGGTACTACTACCAACTGTCAGCAGTCCGCCACACACCTGCATCGGGAAGCAACCCCGCAAACAACAGCTTACAGATATCACAGATAAAGCCCTCGGCGCACGCCGGCATGCAAGGCTAGGGAAAGCTGTAGGGCTACCCGCCCGTTTATTCTAAACATCCCGGGAGTCATCACTCCCCCGGTTCACCACTGCCCCTACTATAGGGCTAACATGCTTAAACTTATGTACCAGTTACAAAACAGTAGAGAAAACCAACATACAAAGCCCCGCGGGCAAAATCCACTTGAAAACACCCCTCAGCCACTAAGGGATCGATCTCCCTTCCCAAGGGGATCGATCTAATTAGTACTTAGGAGAAACTCGTCCCTGTCAACCGAAGGAGATCGATCTTCTCCACCCGAGGGATCGATCTTCTTCGTGACGCGGAACCCGCCACCTCAGCCTAGATAAAGATCGATCTCTCTTCAGTCGTGGGATCGATCCTGCTCGGGCTGGGCATGACGCCCTAGAAGGGATCGATCTCTCCTCAAAGAGATCTGCGAGGACCTGTCCCTCTACCCCTGTGGCTCGTTGTAGACCGCAAGGGCAATTTGGTAAATTGCGCCTTATTGGTTTGTTTCACACTTGCGTGTGCACACACTGGCCTTGTTTGTGCTAGTGGTTGATTAGAATGGCTAGGTGAACCCGGGATCGGAAGATCCTAGCTCGGGCGCGCGGAAGCTTGCTTTTGGACAGCTTACGACCCTTGAGCGATCGATCGCTCCTAGGAGCGATCGGTCGGAGTCTCGGATCGATCCGACTTGGTGTGGGATCGATCCGGACTGGCTTTTCTTTCGCGAGCGATCGATCGCTCCTTGGAGCGATCGATCGGACTCGGCGTCGGTGGCTTTTCTGCTTCGAGAGGACGGCCGCCGTTGGCCGTCGCTCTCTCTCTTGTTAGAAGGGGAGGACTTTCCCTCCCCTCGTTCACCTTTCTCCCATCTTTTTTGACTGTCCCCTCCCCCTTTCCTCCTTTTCTCCTCCTCCCTCTTCCTTCTTCTTCTTCCTTCCTCTTTTCTTCTCTCCCGACGGTTCTCTTCCCCTGTTTTTCCGGCACCCATCTTCCTCTCTTCCTTTCTTCCTCCTCCGGCCATCATTTTGGGTGTTCTAAGGCTCGTTGGATCCGTCGCAACGAGAGGAAGGCCCCTGGTGTGGTTTGGACTCTTGTTGGTGTCTGGTTTGCGGGGATCAACCGGGTTTAGCGTTCTTCGGTAGGTTTTCTACCGACAAGTGTTCTTTAATGGGTTTCTCTAGATCTAGCCGTTGGATCTTGTTGATCTTGGTGTTGTTAGCTTCCTTATGCTTAGTAGAATTTCTGATATAAGTTTCATGATCTTTCGTTGAGTTTTTAGTAGGATTTATGCATGATTAAGCTCGGATTTTCTGGTTTCTGCTGTTCTTGAAGGACAGCCGGCTTGCGGCGAGTTTTTCGGCCGATACGTACATGATCTTGGGTTGTGATGAACATACGAGTTGTAGATCTTTGACTCTACTCTCTAACCCAACTGATTTCATAAGTTTCCAATTTTCCTACAATTTGTTATGAATTGATTATTGGAGGGCTGTGTTGCGGCAATTAATTAGTAAGTTAGTTTGATTAACGGTTTTGATTAGTGTTTTCCCGTTTATCCAACCGTTGGCTGATTATGGATATTGGATATGTTGATCCTGGTATGTACACCTACTGATGGCTAAGTTGGATCTTGAATCCGACGTCGTTTGGACGTCGGATCAACGGGATCAATTAGCCCCTAAGTAGAGGCTTTGGGTGTTTTGAATATAATATTATATTTCGGAATATAATATTATATTGTTTACTGTTCATCATCGTTTTCGGGGTTGCTTCCCGTTCAGGAGTCCGCGGTTGACGGTCGTGGTACCGTCGTAATGCCGGGACCCGCTGCGGATCGACTGACAGCGGTTGGTAGTATCGCTGCAGCGATCCGGTTGACTTGTTCGATGCCTTATCATACTGTTGCATGACTATCTCCTATCTGTGTATGTCATAGCATGCATTGTTGATTTGTGCATTAGTTGCATGGTTAGGTCGTGGGTGATCCGTGGGTCGCCGTCCCGAGGCTGGAAGCTCGGACTTAGCCCTAGGACCGGGGTTGGGTAGTTTGGACCCGGTTCGAATGGTGGTGTCCAGTCGATTCGATGATAGGCTTAGATGACTGGTACACTTGTTGCTTGATGATTGTAGAGGTCGTGTCGGCCTTGAGTCGGATGCTGAGGTGTAGCCGGTGTTCGACTGTGTTGACTCTTGAGTGGTGGAGAGGCCCCCTCAGCGGTGCCTTTTCCCGCTTGCAGTGTCGAGTTCCTGCATGTGAGTCAGCAGTGTTTGTTGAGCTTACTGATGGCTGCTCCTGGGCCTCAGGGACACGCGGTGGTGTTATGTGACCCCTGTATACACCCAGGTCCTACTTGAGGGCGACACTATTGCGTTTCCCTCTTCCTTCTGTGTATCGTAGTGTAGAACCCTACTAAGCTTAGTGCTCACACCTATCCGGGCTGCATTTTGCAGGTGCAAGCGTCAGTTCTTCCTCTGGGGCCCCTACCGGGCAGTTGGTCGGCGGTGCGGCGGCGCCTGGTGGACTTTGAGAGGTGGCGATCTTTACTGCTTTTACCTTTGGTTAGTTAGTCTCCTACGGGAGTAATGTTGTATTCGAATCTTCCCCTCTCCGAGGATATGTATATTAAACACTTTGAGTTCTGAATCTGTGGTTCGAGGTTCTGCTAATTAAATTAATGTCTTTAATTGAGGGTATTTTTGATGAATTGTTAGGGAGACCAATAGGTTAGAGGGAACCCTCGCCGTCTTTTTCCGCGTTTTGTAGGTTCCGGTTCGCATCGCCCGGCTCGGTTGGGCTTTCGCGGGTCGGGGCGCGACAAGATCGATCCGGATGGGTTCTCCGGCGATATTTCTCGCTGGAAGTAAAAACGCCGAAAAATACATCCAAACTTCCCAAAACTCTGGGATCTGATAGATCAAGATCCCACGAGTCCAAAACATGTGGAATCACGGCAAACAAACACGTATTTTAACAGATCTAAGCATAAGAACATATCACGAATCGGAATAACCCAAAAACCCGAAGAGATGTTGGTAGGAATCCCTACCTATGCAATAGCAGCTTCAATCCAAGCTGCTAGGCCTTAGATTTTCCTCAAACGAGCTCAGATCCAGCAAGAACACGGTTGAAAACTCGAAATTTCCAAAAAAATCAAAAGAGAAAGTTTCGTTCGTTTTATAGATGAACGAACCGACTCAAGAGAGATCGATCTCTTTCTCAAAAGAGATCGATCTTTCTTGCCAAATCGGGTTTGACTTTTTGGCACTAAGAGATCGATCTTCTAGCTAGGGAGATCGATCCCTTAGGTGCAGAAAGCTAGACTTGGGCAAAAACTTAAGCCGAAGCCCGAATCTTTCGATCCCGGGTCCCACTAACCATTCTAGCCAAACATGAACACAACCAAGGTCAGTGTATGCACACGGGTGTGAAACAAGCCGACAAGACGCAATTTACCAAATTGCCCTTGCGGTCCACGACAACCCACAGGAGTAGAGGGACGGGTCCTCACAAGACCCATGTTCCTGCACCCCGTCATGATTTCCGGTTAGGTTCCGGCCGGCCTTTATCTGGCCATGGCCGTCGACCTCCCTCTGGACTTTGTGCTAGGGACAACTAGTAGCTTCCCTCCTCTAGTGGTTATCTTCCCCGTGCTTGAGCACCCTGGTTTAGAGATCCGACGGAGCTCCGGCGCGAGCTCCGGTAATCTTCCTGGGGAGGATGACGATGTTGTGCGTGTGCGCAGCTGCTGCCTTGGTGCGCTGGCCAGCACCCTGTGCGCACAGTGCACGTTAGTTGTTCGCTACATGCGCCAGATCCTTTCGACGTCTGATTTCGTCGTTTTCCTTGCCGTTTCGATCGACGTTTTGAGATCGGTCAAATTCTAGTAATTTTAATCGCGTCTGGAGCCCTACCTGACTACTTTCCTTGTTCTTGTTTTTTAGGCGATCGGGTGGGTGGCCGTTAGAGTTCGGAGCGTGACGTGGACCCCAGGGCTTAGGGATTTCACGTCAATCGCCTTTCGAGGTAGGAGTTACCTCCTACTAGGAATGTGTGTATGTATGATATGCCTACTATATGTTGTGTTATGTTTATATGTGATGCAATGCTGTGTTGTATGCAATGCTGTATAGCTATACCTTTGTGATGATGGTTGCATGCTATGTTATGGTGTGTTGGGCTAGTTGAGCCCTGTACTTGCTTAATTATGCTATGGAATGTTATACTAAGCTTTTCCTGTATTGTATGCATATATGAGAACTTATGAATTTCTATATTTGATTATATTATGATGTTTTGTGGCTTATGCATACATGCTAGGAATGTCAGGCTGTCTTAGGATAGGGATTGTGGTTGGGTCTAGTCAGGTCCTGTAGCTAGACTAGTCAGAGTCTAGGGGATATGTCGACGAGTTGACGGATGGATTTTGATCTCCGTATGTCGATCAAGGACTTTGACTTGACTTGAGGTTTTGATCTGACTAAGGATGTTGGACCTATACTAGTATACTGAGGCCTGTATAGAGTCTATAGGGGGTCTGGGTGAGCGTTGGCGGCCGGACGTGGTGTTGTGCATGTAAGACTGTCCAGACTAGCCAGACCATACTAGGATCAGTAAACTAGGATAGGTGGATGTTGTACCTATACTAGTATACTGGGGCCAGGTATAGAGTCTATAGGGGTATGGGCTAGCGTTGGCGGCTGGACGCAGTGTTGTGCATGTAAGACTTACCCATACTAGCCATACCATACTTGGGCAGTATACTAGGATAGGTTAGTGTACACCAGTGTCCTAGATTGTCGTCAGGTGATTCCTACTGGGCTTTCGAGCTCATTTTTTTTCCTTGGGTTTTTGTTGTGCAGGAGGGAGGCCCGAGACATATACACCACATGCAGGTGGTCAGCAGTGACGAGGCGTCAGTTTGTACTTGTTGATTGAGAGTTAGTTTTGTACTAGGTAGAGGGTTGTGGGTTGTATCCCAATTTTATTCTGTACTCTACCATAACTCTCCATTTGTTTATTTGACGCTTTATATATGCTGAATTATGGGAAAATTGTATATTGTAGTCTCGTTGTCGCGCCCCGACCCGCGAAAGCCCAACCGGGCCGGGCGACGCGAACCGGAACCTAACAAATGCGGAAGAAAAGCTGGCGAGGGTTCCCTCTAACCTATTGGTCTCCTTAACAGTTCTCCAAAGCACTCCCAAAATTAAAAGACAATATAATAATGAAGCCTCGAACCACAGATTTAAAACTCAAAAAGGTTTAATATACATAACCTCGGAGAGGGGGGAGTTCAAATACAACATTACTCCCGTAGGAGACTATCTAACATAAGGATAAAAACAGTAAAGGATCACCACCTCTCAGACTCCACCTGGCGCCGCCGCACCGCCAACCAACTGCCTAGTAGGGGTCAAGGAAGAAGAGCTGACGCCTGCACCTGCAAAACGCAGCCCGGGTAGGAGTGAGCACTAAGCTCAGTAGGGATCTACACTACGACACACAGAAGGAAGAGGGAAACGCAACAGTGTCGCCCTCAAGTAGAACCTGGGTGTATACAGGGGTCCCATAACCCCACCGCGTGTCCCTGAGGCCCTGATCATGATCTTCCAGCCGGGCTGGTCACATGTCGGGTCACACTCAGTAGCAGGAAACAACACTGCTGACTCTCAACAGGACACAGAACACTGTTTGGTGGGAAAAGACACCACTGATTAGGCAACTCCTCTACCCAAGAGTTTAAGAACGCCGGACACCGGCTACACCTCAGATCCGACTCGAGGCCGACACGACCTCTACAATCATCAAGTAACCAATGTACCAGTCATCTAAGCCTATCATTAAGTTTGACTGGACACTACAATTCAACCGGGTCCAAACTACCCAACCCCGGTCCTAGGGCTAAGTCCGAGCTTCCAGCCTCGGGACGGCGACCCAAGGATCACCCACGCCCTAACCAATGCAACTAATGCACAACAGAGGAATGCATGCTATGACATACACAGATAAGAAGTAAAGCATGCAACAGTATGACAGGGCATCATATAAGTCTACTGGATCGCTGCAGCGGTACAACCAACCGCTGCCAGCCGATCCGCAGCGGGTCCCGGCTTTACGACGGTACCACGACCGTCAACCGCGAACCCCTGCAACGGGAAGCAACCCCGAAAACCGCTGAATGAACAGTAACAATATAATATTATATTCCGAAATATAATACTATATTCAAACACCCAAAACCTCTACTTAGGGGCTAATTGATCCCGTCGATCCGACGTCCAAACGACGTCGGATTCAAGATCCAACTTAGCCACCAGTAGATGTATATACCAGGATCAATATATCCAAAATGCATAATGATCGAACGGTTGGATTAACGGGAAAATACAAATCAAAACTGCTGATCAACTCACTTACCAACCTAATTGCTGCAACGCAGCCCTCCAGCAAACAATTCATAAAAAATCTTACATAAATCTGAAAATTACGAAACAAGATGGCATAGAAAGCTAACGAAGAGATCTATAACTATTATGTTTATCAAAAGCCAAGATCATGTACTGACCGGCCGGAAAACTCTCCGTAAGCCGGCTGTTTCTCAAGAACAGCAGAAAACCAGAAATCCGAGACTAATCATCCATAAAACCTACTCAAATCTCAACTGATTAACATGAAACTTAAATCAGTTATTCTAACAGGTATAAGGAATCCAACAAAGCAAGGATCAACAAGATCCAACGGCTAGATCTCAAGAAAACCCGAAATAAACACAGTAGGTATAACCCTACCTAGCTGCGCTTTCCTCGGCTGATTACCCGCGATTTGATCACCAACAAGCCTCCAAACCACTTCAGGGATCTTCCTCTCATTGTCACGGATCCAACGAGCCAAAGAATACCCAATTTGATGGTCGGAGGAGGGAGAACGGAGGAGATGAAGCTCGCCGGCGGAGAAGAGAAGAAACAGAGCACCGCGGGAAAGAAGAAAAGAAGGAAGAAGAAAGAGAGGAGAAGGAGGAAGAGGAGGGGAAGAAAAGAGGGGAAAGGGGGAGGGTAAAGCCGGGAAAGAGGGGGAAAAGTGAGGGGAGGGGAGGGAAAGTCCTCCCCCTCTGACAGGGGAGAGCGACGGCCAACGGCGGCCGTCCTCGCGAAGCAGAAAAACCAACCGACTTATGAATGATCGATCCTTCCTCAAGGGAGGATCGATCCTTCATGACGATTCACAAGGCTTTCTGGCACGAAGAGGATCGATCCCTTAGCCATAGAGGATCAATCCTTTGTGTGCTGAAAGCTAAACTTGGGCAAGAATTCAAGCCCAAGTCCGGATCTTTCGATCCCGGGTCACACTAACCGTTCTAACCAAACACTAACACATACAAGGCCAGTGTGTGCACACGCGGGTGTGAAACAAACCAACAAGCCGCAATTTACCAAATTGCCCTTGCGGTCTACAACGAGCCACAGGGGTAGAGGGGCAGGTCCTCACATCCTAATACCCTTAAAAGAAATCTCGTCCCGAGATTCGATAAGGGTAGGGCTCGGAACAGCAAACAGTTACACTAGAAGACAGGACAAGAGGTATCTCGAGAAGGAAACAACTGCAGAAACTCCTGCCGTATGCGCGCCTCGCGCTCCCAAGTGATCTCCTCGGTGCCTCTGTGCCTCCAACAGTACCTTGACCAAGGGAATCGTCTTGCCCCGCAAGACCCGATCCCTCCGGTCAAGTACTCGAACCGGTTGCTCAACAAAAGTCGCATCTGCCTCAAGCTCAATGTCATCCACCCTGATGACATGAGACGGGTCTGGGTGATACTTCCTCAGCATCAACACATGGAAAGTCGGATGCACAGCAGACATGTGCTGAGGAAGATCCAGGCGGTAAGCTACCTCGCCGACCCTCTCTAGGATCTCGAACGGCCCGACAAACCTCGACGCCAACTTGCCACCTGTGCCAAACCTGACAGAACCTCTGTACGGCGAAGCTCGCAAGAACACTCGGTCGCCGACTGCAAACTCCAACGGTCGTCGCCTCTGATCTGTATAACTCTTCTGCCGGCTCTGAGCCGTCAGAAGCCTCTGCCTGATCTGCACTAACCTCTCTGACGACTGCCTGACGATGTCTGGACCGGTGAGTGAAGCCTCTCCAACCTCTGTCCAGCACACTGGGGAACGACACGGCCTACCGTACAACGCATGGAAAGGTGCTACTCCAAGACTGGACTGGTAGCTGTTGTTGTAGGCGAACTCCACCAAGGGAACGTGCTCCTACCAGCTGCCTCCTGCGTCGATGACACATGCTCTCAGCATGTCCTCCAAGATCTGGATAGTCCGCTCTGACTGCCCCTCTGACTGCGGATGGAAAGCCGTACTAAAAGTCCGGAGTGTGCCAACTGCCTCCTGAAAGTCACGCCAGAACCCGCTGGTGAACCTGGGGTCACGGTCTGACACGATAGAAACTGGAACTCCGTGTAGTCTGACCACCTCTCTGACGTACAAGCTACCCAACCTGTCCGTCGAGTCTGTCACCCGCATAGGCAGGAAGTACGCCGATTTGGTCAGTCGATCAACGATGACCCAAATCGCGTCATTCCCCCTAGGGGATCTCGGTCGCCCAGTCACGAAGTCCATCGTGATGTGCTCCCACTTCCACTCAGCTAGTGGAAGCGGCTGAAGTAACCCCGGAGTCCGCTAGGCTCTGCCTTGACCTTCTGACAGGTAAGGCAGCGCGATACGAACTCCGTCACTGCCCTCTTCATCCCGCGCCACCAGAACTGTCGCCGAAGATCCTGGTACATATTGGTGCCGCCGGGATGAACTGCAAAGCGAGAGTGGTGGAACTCTCGTAGGACGTCGTCTCGAAGAACTGGATCTGCTGAAACCGCTACTCTGCCTCGGAACCGTAGTCCTCCATCTGGCGATACTGTCCAGTCTCCATCTGCGCCCTCCGTGCCCGCTGCTGTGCGTAACTCCTCGAGCTCTGGGTCACTGTGCTGTGCCTCCAACACTCTGGCTAGAACTGCTGGCATACTCTGCACTTCATAGAGGAAGCTGCTGGATCCCCGATCCTCGAACTTGAGCCCAAACTGGCCCGCCGTCTCTAGAGCCTGCCACTGCCGCACTGACAACCATGCAACTGCTGCTCTGGTATCTCTCACCTGTCTGCTCAGCGCGTCTACTACGACGTTTGCCTTACCGGGATGGTAATGCAACGCAAAGTCGTAGCCCTCCAGTAGCTCCTTCTACCATCGTTGTGGATACTGTAACCAACACCTCGCTCAGGGACGATCAGCACCGGTGCACTGGTCAACCTGGTCCTCAGCTCTACGAAGGCTCGCTCACTAGCATCATCCCACACGAACGGGACGGCCTTCTATGTCAGTCTGGTCAACGGTCCTGCAACTCTGGAGAAGTCCCGTACGAACCGCCTGTAGTAACCCGCCAGGCCTAAGAAGCTACGGACCTCGAACACTGTCCTCGGTCTCTGCCACTGTACCACTGCCTCGACCTTGGTCGGGTCAACTGAGATCCCTGCTGCCAACACCACGTGTCTAAGAAATCCCACCTGTGCAAGCCAGAACTCGCACTTGGAAGCCTTGGCATAAAGCCAATGCTCCCTAAGTAGCTCCAACACTGTCGCCAAGTGTCGCTCGTGCTCCGCCTCTGACCGGGAGTAGATAAGGATGTCGTCAACGAACACCACCACGAACTCGTCTAGGAAGGGGCGGAAGATCCTCTGCATGAGATCCATTAACGCTGCTGGTGCGTTCGTCAGCCCAAACGGCATCACCACGAACTCGTACAGGCCGTACCGAGTCCGGAATGCCGTCTTCGGGATGTCGCAATCCCGAACCCTCAACTGGTGGTAGCCGGTGCGGAGGTCGATCTTCGAGAACACTGAAGATCCTCGAAGCTGGTCAAACAGGTCGTCGATCCGCGGCATCGGATACCTGTTCTTCACCGTCACCCTGTTGAGCCGCCTGTAGTCTATGCAAAGTCGAAGGGTACCATCCTTCTTCTTTGCGAACAACACTGGCGCCCCCCAGGGAGACATGCTGGGACGGATGAAGCCTCTGCTGGTAAGCTCGTCTAGCTGAGTCCTCAACTCACTCTGCTCTGTTGGTGCCATCCTGAAAGCGGAGAGAGAGATCGGTGTGGTACCTGGTACTAGGTCGATCTCAAAATCGACCTCTCTGGGCGGTGGAAACCCTGGCAACACCTCGGGAAACACGTCGGTGTAGTCGCACACGATCTTGGGAAAACTGCTCTGCTGCACTTCCTCATAACTGAACAGGGACAGACTGGCCAACAAGGCTGAGAGCTCGCTGCCATGTCTCCCCACACCACAAGCAAAGGAATCGGCTGAGAACCGATCCCCCAACAACACAAACTGTGTCCCATCGGGTGTCCAAGCGACCACCCTCCGGCGACCACAGTCGATGATAGCTCGGTATGCTGCCAACCAGTGCATACCGAGTATCACATCGAAGCCTGTCATTCTAGCACCCGCAGGTCTAGACAGACACGGAGGCCTCCAACCTCCAAAGACCAACATCGGCAGACCCGGTCTACCCTGACTGTGCCACCGATCGGTGAGTCTACAGACTGTGCCACCTCTAGCCAACTCGTCTCCAACCCTTTGAGCACGGATGGCTCTGCCGCTGCCTGCTGGTACTGCTGCGGCTGCTGGCACTGCTGGTAAAGCTGACCGGTGTCCGGCTGCTCACGCACCGGAAAAAGCTACCACACCCCCCCGCTGGCCGCCTCCACCCCTGGAGCGGCCCGGTCCAGCCCCTGACATGCGACCATCACTGCTCCCCTGCCAAGCACTGGACCCTCCGCCTCGACTCCCCTGCGGCATAGCGCCCTGCGCTCCTCGCAAGTGGCAGTCCCCACGGTAGTGTCCCAGCTGCCCGCACGAGAAGCACGTGACTGACGCGCTATCAGGCTGCTGACCCTGGCCTCCCCCTGACGGAGCCTGCCCAGACGGCCCGGCCGTCAAGAGAAACTGGCCTGGCGGACTCGACAACTGTGCCTGGAACTGCTGCGGGTGCTGCGACCGCTGCTGAAAGTGTCGCTGACACCGCTGGTTCCCTCTGCCGAATCCCCCTCTGAACTGGGGTCTTTGCGGTGTGCTGGTAGAGAATGCCGGTGGAACTGCCCGGCACCTCTCGCCTCGCAACTGCGCCCCTACTGTCAAGGCGCAGTCCGAAACTGCTGAGTACGTCTGGAAGCGATAAGCACTGGTCCGTCGTCTGATCTCGAATCGAAGCCTCTGCTCAACCTGACATGCCCTGGCCACTGGACCTGCTGCCACTGCCCCCGCGAAACGGACCAAGTGCGTGAACCGGGTGGCATACTGCTGAAACTCCAGCAAGACCACCACAACGGTCCGCGCGTCGACCGGAGCGAGAACCCCCTCCTCGGCGAGAAGGGTCTCCTCCTGTGCGACCGAAGCCGTCGCTGGTGATGGCTCAGTCCGTCTAGCTCTGACCTCCCTGACAGGTGCTACCCTGTCTGGTCGGGCGGGTCGACCAAGTCGTGCCCCACCCCGACCATCAACCGAAGGTCGGCCTCGAGCTCCCGACATCTGCGCAATCACCAGCAACAAACGAGCGTCCACTCGTTCGAACCCAAGACAAAGCAGCACAACATAAAGCGGAAAAGCATACCACATCAAAATGAGCATGCACGGATGTCCTAGACATAGAACTAACCCATTCCACGCTCAATCTCAACCGAATCTTGATCCTAAACCCTGGGATCTACAACCTATGCTCTGATACCAAGCTGTCGCGCCCCGACCCGCGAAAGCCCAACCGGGCCGGGCGACGCGAACCGGAACCTAACAAACGCGGAAGAAATGCTGGCGAGGGTTCCCTCTAACCTATTGGTCTCCCAAACAGTTCTCCAAAGCACTCCCAAAATTAAAAGACAATATAATAATGAAGCCTCGAACCACAGATTTAAAACTCAAAAAAGTTTAATATACATAACCTCGGAGAGGGGGGAGTTCAAATACAACATTACTCCCGTAGAAGACTATCTAACATAAGGATAAAAACAGTAAAGGATCACCACCTCTCAGACTCCACCTGGCGCCGCCGCACCGCCAACCAACTGCCCGATAGGGGCCAAGGAAGAAGAGCTGACGCCTGCACCTGCAAAACGCAGCCCGGGTAGGAGTGAGCACTAAGCTCAGTAGGGATCTACACTACGACACACTAAAGGAAGAGGGAAACGCAACAGTGTCGCCCTCAAGTAGAACCTGGGTGTATACAGGGGTCCTATAACTCCACCGCGTGTCCCTGAGGCCCCGATCATGATCTTCCAGCCGGGCTGGTCACATGTCGGGTCATACTCAGTAGCAGGAAACAACACTGCTGACTCTCAACAGGACACAGAACACTGTTTGGTGGGAAAAGACACCACTGAGTAGGCAACTCCTCTACCCAAGAGTTTAAGAACGCCGGACACCGGCTACACCTCAGATCCGACTCGAGGCCGACACGACCTCTACAATCATCAAGTAACCAATGTACCAGTCATCTAAGCCTATCATTAAGTTTGACTGGACACTACAATTCAACCGGGTCCAAACTACCCAACCCCGGTCCTAGGGCTAAGTCCGAGCTTCCAGCCTCGGGACGGCCACCCAAGGATCACCCACGCCCTAACCAATGCAACTAATGCACAACAGAGGAATGCATGCTATGACATACACAGATAAGAAGTAAAGCATGCAACAGTATGACAGGGCATCATATAAGTCTACTGGATCGCTGCAGCGGTACAACCAACCGCTGCCAGCCGATCCGCAGCGGGTCCCGGCTTTACGACGGTACCACGACCGTCAACCGCGAACCCCTGCAACGGGAAGCAACCCCGAAAACCGCTGAAATGAACAGTAACAATATAATATTATATTCCGAAATATAATATTATATTCAAACACCCAAAACCTCTACTTAGGGGCTAATTGATCCCGTCGATCCGATGTCCAAACGACGTCCGATTCAAGATCTAACTTAGCCACCAGTAGGTGTATATACCAGGATCAACATATCCAAAATTCATAGTGATCCAACGGTTGGATTAACGGGAAAATACAAATAAAAACCGCTGATCAACTCACTTACCAACCTAATTGCTGCAACGCAGCCCTCCAGCAAACAATTCATAACAAATCGTACATAAATTGGAAAATTACGAAACAAAATGGAATGGAAATATAACGAAGAGATCTACAACTATTATGTTTATCAAAAGCCAGGATAATGTACTCGCCGGCCGGAAAACTCGCCGCAAGCCGGCTGTTTCTCAAGAACAGCAGAAAACCATAAATCCGAGACTAATCATCCATAGAACCTACTCAAATCTTAACTGATTAACATGAAACTTAAATCAGTTATTCTAACAGGTATAAGGAATCCAACAAAGCAAGGATCAACAAGATCCAACGGCTAGATCTCAAGAAAACCCGAAATAAACACAGTAGGTATAACCCTACCTAGTTGCGCTTTCCTCGGCTGATTCCCCGCGATTTGATCACTAAAAAGCCTCCAAACCACTTCAGAGATCTTCCTCTCGTTGTTACAGATCCAACGAGCCAAAGAACACCCAATTTGATGGTCGGAGGAGGGAGAACGGAGGAGATGAAGTTCGCCGGCGGAGAAGAGAAGAAACAGAGCACCGCGGGAAAGAAGAAAAGAAGGAAGAAGAAAGAGAGGAGAAGGAGGAAGAGGAGGGGAAGAAAAGAGGGGAAAGGGGGAGGGGAAAGCTGGGAAAGAGGGGGAAAAGTGAGGGGAGGGGAGGGAAAGTCCTCCCCCTCTGACAGGGAGAGCAATGGCCAACGACGGCCGTCCTCGCGAAGCAGAAAAACCAACCGACTTATGAATGATCGATCCTTCCTCAAGGGAGGATCGATTCTTCATGACGATTCACAAGGCTTTCTGGCACGAAGAGGATCGATCCCTTAGCCATAGAGGATCGATCCTTTGTGTGCTGAAAGCTAAACTTGGGCAAGAATTCAAGCCCAAGTCTGGATCTTTCGATCTCGGGTCACACTAACCGTTCTAACCAAACACTAACACATACAAGGCCAGTGTGTGCACACGCGGGTGTGAAACAAACCAACAAGCCACAATTTACCAAATTGCCCTTGCGGTCTACAACGAGCCACAGGGGTAGAGGGGCAGGTCCTCACACTCGTGGCTCAAACCTGTATTTGATGACTGAAATCCTATGTACATAAATGACTGAAAGAGATGTGAATGTTGTAAATACTAGATGAGTTATCATAGGATGTTTGGTTGTATCTGTTGACAGGTTGTAAATTGTCTGATCACGTGCCCGTGCCCAAGGGTCATGCCGAAATTTTTTAGAAATTTTGGGATATTTTGTATTTAATTGGGGCGGGGCGTGACACTCCACATGCATTAAACGACTCAGATGATCTGCGACCCTATTTTCTGTTCCTCTTTTGTCTTTTACCTCCAAATCAAATTCACTCAAGAGAAGTATCCATCGTATTAATCTCGGCTTTGCCTCCTTCTTCGTCATTAAATAACGAAGAGGTGCATGATCAGAGTAAACAATGACTTTAGTACCAAGTAAATAAGACCGAAATTTTTCTAAAGTAAACACAATGGCTAAAAGTTCTTTTTCAGTTGTAGAATAATTTCTCTGGGCATCATCTAAAGTCTTGGAAGCATAGTAAATTGCATGAGATGCTTTTCCAATCTTTTGGCCCAAAACAGCGCCTACTGCATAATCACTCGCGTCACACATTATCTCGAAAGGAATGCTCCAGTCAGGGGGCCAAATAACTGGGGTAGAAGTCAACAATTCTTTCAACTTATCAAATGCCTTTTTACATGCCTCATCGAACTCGAAAACGTTGTCCTTTTGTAATAACATGCATAGCGGTAAAGCTATTTTGGAGAAGTCCTTGATGAATCTTGGTTAGAAACCTACATGTCCAAGAAAAGAACGAACTTCCCGCTCACTAGTGGGATAAGGTAAAGATTGAATAACATAAATTTTAGCTTTATCAACCTCAATTCCTTTAGATGAAACTACATGACCCAAAACTATACCTTGTTCAACCATGAAATGACATTTTTCAGAATTTAACACAAGACTAGTTTCTATGCACCTTTGAAGAACAAGTGTAAGGCTATGTAAACAATTATCAAAGGAGTCTCCGTAAACTATGAAATCATCCATAAAAATTCTATGATATGTTCAATATAATCTGAAAATATACTAACCATACACCTTTGGAAAGTGGCTGGGGCGTTGCAAAGGCCAAAGGGCATGCGACGATATGCAAAAGTCCCGAATGGGCACGTGAACGTCGTCTTTTCTTGATCTTCAGGGGCAATTGTAATCTGAAAATATCCTGAATAACCGTCAAGAAAACAATAATAAGAGTGACCAGCTAACCTTTCAAGCATCTGATCATTAAAAGGTAAAGGGAAGTGGTCCTTACGGGTTATAGCATTTAATTTTCTATAATCTATACAAACCCTCCACCCATTTTGAACACGGGTAAGAACTAACTCATCTTTTTGATTTTTCACCCCGGTTATTCCTGTCGTTTTAGGCACTACTTGAACTGGACTAACCGAAGTGCTATCCGAAATAGGATAAATCACTCCAACTTCAAGAAGTTTGAGGATCTCCTTCTTTACTACATCCATCATGGGCAAGGTTAACCTTCTTTGTGGTTGGTGGGAAGGTTTTGCTCCCTCTTCAAGCAAGATACGATGCATGTTTGTACTCGGGCTGATTCCCTTGATGTCTGCAATTGTCCAACCAATAGCTGTCTTATGCTTCGTAAGAACCTGCACAAGTTTTTCTTCCTGTGGTGCACTAAGGTTATTGGAAATAATCACTGGTAACACTCCTTCATCTCCAAGGAAAGCGTATTTAAGGTGATTAGGAAGAGGTTTCAGATCTGGAATGGACTATAAGAGGCGATACCAGATTGCTGAAGTGTTGAAAAATTATTCATTGTTGTAACAGTTCCCTGCAAATTAGTACTCAAAGATAGCTCCTCATTTTCTTCCTCAAGAGATTTACTAATAGCCACATCCAATTCGTCTTTGTTATCAAGTTCAAAAACTTCTTGTGATAAAAAATCAATCACATCAATAGAATACACAGGACAATCATCAGCAGGATATTTCATAGCATCATAAATATTAAACTTAACAGTTTCACCATCAAATTCCATGGTAAGTATGCCACTATGAACATCTATCTTAGTCTTGGATGTCTTTAAGAAATGTCTTCCCAACAAAATAGGAGTAGTTTGATCACCATTCTCCATATCAAGTACATAAAAATCAGCTGGGAAAACTAAATCATTAACTTGCACAAGAATATCTTCAACTACACCTTTAGGATAGGTGTTAGATTTGTCAGCCAATTGAATCACAACACCAGTTTCATTCAAAGGCCTAAGTTTTAAAGAAGAATATATAAAATATGGCAAGACATTAATAGAAGCTCCTAAATCTAACATGGCCTTCTCAAATTTGGTGTTACCAATTGTACATGGGATAGTAAACATACCTGGATCTTTACACTTTGTAGGAATTTTTCTTTGAAAAATTGCAGAAACATTTTCACCTGCTCTCACCTTCTCACATCTTTTTAGTTTCTATTTCCTCTTAATTGTGCACAATTCTTTCAAGAATTTAGCATATTGAGGTACTTGTTTAATAGCATCTAAGAGTGGAATATTTATCTCGCATCGGCGAAAAGTCTCATATAGATCTGAATTCTTCTCATATCTTCTAGATTCTGCTAAAGCCTGAGAAAAAGGAGGCACTGGTTTATAATCAGAAAGAGGTGGAAACTTACGTTTAGGTACGTCGTCGTCATCGGGAAAGTCTTTGTCCGCAACAATATTTGCTCTTTTCCTTGCGGTGATGATGCAGTGACTTCCTTTACTAGAATCTCAACTTCTTTACCACTTCTCAAAATCATTGCACTTGCATTTTCTCTTGGATTTATTATCGTTTGAGAGGGTAATTTTCTCGAATTTTGCGCCTCCAGCTTACTAATTGTTGTCGCCATATCGCCCACCTGATGTTCCAAATCTTGAATACTGGCCTTTGCCTCCTGTTGAAATTGCAAAGTATTAGTAGTAAGGGATTTAACAATATCTTCTAAAGACATACCAGAATTAGAAGTTGGGTTTGGTTGTTGTCTCGGGGGGTATGGCGATCTATATTCATGATATTGCAGGCCAGTTGGGCGGAATTAAGTTGTGGGTTGATTTACTTGTGGATTCCCATAGTTGAGATTGGGGTGATCCTTCCATCCCGGATTATACGTGTTTGAATATGGATCATACCTCCTTTGTGGTAGTCCAGGGAAACTACCCGCTACATTCACCTGTTCACCGGGCTCCTCTTGAAGAGTTGGGCACATACCAGTTGGATGTCCTGTCACTGAACAAATCCCACAAACCTTCGCTGTTTGCATATTACCTACCACTAATTGACGAACAAGAGAAGTTAGACTCGCAATCTGTTGTTCAAGAGATGAAACTTTTACCTCATGTTTATGTTTTGGATAAGAATCAAGTATAGTGTTAAATTGTTGAGAATTAGCCGCCATATTTGCAATCAAGTTCCTTGCGGCTTCAGGAGTTTTATCCAGCAAAGCCCCTCCACTAGCGGCATCAATCATCCTCCTGTCAGTGGTTAGTAAGCCCACATAAAAATATTGGATAAGTAATTGCTCACTAATTTGATGATGGGGACAGCTTACACATAGTTTCTTGAAACGTTCCCAATACTCGTGTAGAGACTCTCCGTTATGCTGCCTTACACCACATATCTCTTTCTGAATGTTGGCCACCCTTGAAGCTGGGAAATATTTCTCCAAAAACAACCTGTTCATCTCGTTCCATGTGGTAATACTCCCAGAGGGTAAATAATAAAGCCAATCCTTAGCCGAATCCTTCAAAGAAAATGGGAAGGCTCTCAATTTGGTTTGATCTTCAGTCACCCCCATAGGTTTCATGCTTGTGCACACAACATGAAGCTCCTTTAAATACTTGTGAGGATCCTCACCTACAAGTCCATGAAATGTGGGTAAGAGATGTATTAGTCAAGATTTCAATTCAAAAGTAGTAGCAACATCCAAAGTAGGGAATGTAATGCATAAGGGTTGTTGATTCAAATCTGGGGCTGTTAGTTCTTTCAAAGTCTGATTTTCGGCCATGACTTGTCGCGCCCCGACTCGCGAAAGCCCAACTGGGCCGGGCGACGCGAACCGGAACCTAACGAAATGCGGAAAACAAAGCTGGCGAGGGTTCCCTCTAACCTATTGGTCTCCCTAACAATTCACCAAAAGCACCCTCAATTAAAAGACACTAATTTAATTAAACCTCGAATCACAGATTACAAACCCAAAAAGTGTTTAATATACATATCCTCAGAGAGGGGAAGATCCAAATACAACATTACTCCCGTAGGAAACTAATTAACATAAGGTATAAAAACAGTAAGGATCGCCAACTCTCAAAGTCCACCAGGCTCCGCCGCACCGCCGACCAACTGCCCGGTAGGGGCCACAGAAGAAGAACAGACGCCTGCACCTGCACAACGCAGCCCGGGTAGGAGTGAGCACTAAGCTCAGTAGGGTTCTACACTACGACACACAAAAGGAAGAGGGAAAAGCAACAGTGTCGCCCTCAAGTAGAACGTGGGTGTATACAGGGGTCCCATAATTCCACCGCGTGTCCCTGAGGCCCACGATCATGGTCTTCCAGCCGGGCTGGTCACATGTCAGGTCACACTCAGTAGCAGGAAACAACACTGCTGATGACTCTCAACAGGACACATAACACTGTTTGGTGGGAAGAGACACCACTGATTAGGCAACTCCACCACTCAAGAGTTTAAGAACACCGGACACCGGCTATACCTCAGATCCGACTCGAGGCCGACATGACCTCTATAATCATCAAGCAACAGGTGTACCAGTCAGCTAAGCCTATCATCAAGTTTGACTGGACACTACAATTCAAACCGGGTCCAAACTACCAAACCCCGGTCCTAGGGCTAACTCCGAGCTTCCAGCCTCGGGACGGTGACCCACATAGCACCCACGCCCTAACCATGCAACTAATGCACAAATCAACAATGCATGTTATGAACATACACAAACAGGAGGTAGGCATGCAACAGTATGATAAGGCATCATATAAGTCAACCTGATCCGCAGCGGGTCCCGGCATTACGACGGTACCACGACCGTCAACCACGGACTCCTGCGACGGGAAGCAACCCTGAAAACGATGATGAACAGTAAACATGTAATATTATAATCCGAAATATAATATTATATTCAAAACACCGAAACCTCTACTTAGAGGCTAATTGATCCCGTCAATCCGACAACCAAACGACGTCGGATTCAAGATCCAACTTAGCCATCAGTATATCTACAGACCGGGATCAACATATCCAAAATCCATAATCATCCAACGGTTGGATTAATGGGAAAACACTAATCAAACCGCTAATCAAAGTAACTTACCAATTAATTGCTATAACGTAGCCCTCCAGCAATACATTCATAACAAATCATAGGAAAATCAGCAAATTATGAAATCTATTGGGTTTGAGAGTAGATTCAAAGATCTACAACTCTTATGTTCATCACAACCCAAGAACATGCACGTACGGGCCGACTGTTCTTCAAAAACAGCAGAAACCCAAAAATCCGAGATTAATCATGCATAAATCCTACTAAGATCTCAACCAAAGCATATGAAATTTATACCATAAATTCTACTAAGCAGGAGGAATCTAACAACACCAAAATCAACAAGATCCAACGGCTAGATCTAGAGAAAACCCAAAAACAACATCAGTAGATAGAAACCTACCCGAAACGCACTCCTCGGCTGATTCCCCGCGAACTGGTCACCAACGCAGCTCCAAACCACTTTAAGGAACTTCCTCTCATTGCCACGGATCCAACGAGCCTTAGAAGACCCAAAACGATGGCCGGAGGAGGGAGAACGGAGGGGAAGAAGATGGCTGCCGGAAACAGGGGAAAAACAGAACCGCGGAAGGAAGAAGAAGAAGGAAGAAGAAAGGAGAAGAAGGAGGAGGAGAAGAGGAAGAAAAGGAGGGAAAAGGGGAAGCGGAAAAGCCAGGGGAAGGGGGAAAAAGGAGAAGGAGGGGAGGGAAAGTCCTCCCCTTCTGACAAGAGAGAGCGACGGCCAACGGCGGCCGTCCTCTTGAAGCAGAAAAGCCACCGACGCCGAGTCCGATCGATCGCTCGCGAAAGAAAAGCCAGTCCGGATCGATCCAATGCCAAGTCGGATCGATCCGACACAGGCTGGATTGATCCAAAACATTTGGATCGATCCGAACGGGTCAAAAACCCACCGACTCGCTCACGAGTCCGGTCGATCGCTCCTAGGAGCGATCGATCGCTCACGGGCCGTCAGCTGTCCAAAAGCAAGCTTCCGCGTGCCCGAGCTAGGATCTTCCGATCCCGGGTCCACCTAACCATTCTAATCAAGCACTAACACAAACAAGGTCAGTGTGTGCACACGCGGGTGTGAAACAAACCGACAAGGCGCAATTTTACCAAATTGCCCTTGCGGTCTACAACGAGCCACAGGGGTAGAGGGACAGGTCCTCACATGACTTCTTCCTCTTCTATTCCAAAATCGCTAGCAAATGGGAAATCAAGATCCAAATCGTTCTCCTCAAAGTTTCTCTGAGCTTCCCTCCTTAACCTGCGTAAAGTTCGTTCTATCTCTGGATCGTACTATAAATCACCTTGATTAAAAGATCGAGCTATACTCATACACAATCAAGGAGATTCCGGTGAACCGAGAAAAAAAAATTAAGAAAAGGTCTAGAGTAATGAATATAAATAAGAATCCTATGCTAAAGCACTAATAAACGAAGTAAACTCTCTTTTTGTTTTTATGAAATAACGATCACAATAAGCACAAAAATCAACTAGAATCAGTCCCCGGCAACGGCGTCAAAATTTGATATGCTGTCGCAAGCAACCAAAAATAAAACAAATACTCGTTAAAATAAATGTAGTAGTGCGAGTACGAGTCGATCCCACAAAGAGTGTTTAGCCTGGTTTTGTGTTTAGTGAACAAAGATGGGGGTTTTTAAGCGTAATGAAAATAGATAAGAAATAACCTAAATTGAAGAGTCGAATGGAATCAAGAGAACAAACCTTGGTCTAAGTCAACATCCACCATCAGAATCCAACAACTGATCATTAATGCAAGTATATATCAATTCATACCATGAATATTCACCGTTTGAATTAAATTCGAATCTCTCCTCGATCATAACTAATTAGAAACAAGCGATTTAATCAACCCTAATTACTAAACAACCTAAGACGAGTGCTGTAGATTTAATCCAGTAGAAACATTAAGAATAGGTAGATCGATAAAGCTAAACAACACAAGCACACGCGGTTGCATTTAATCTAGTCGAATATTCTTCCTAAGATCTAACAATCTCTGAAACGTAGTACATCATTAAACCCGAGTTGCTTCGTAGATTAGAGGGATCATACAATTACGAATTTGATATCCAACCTAGCAGTAGATTGCGAATAATAATAAACTAGTAGGCCTCCTAGCAATTAGACAAGACAATCATGAATATAATCACAGAATAACATTCAATACTCAAGTATAAAATGAATAATAAAACTAGATTAGATCTCACAGTTTCATTGATTCCGAGGTTTCAGTTTCCTCGACCAAGAATTAAGATTTAGCCACGCATGGCCATCAAGAACAATCCTCAAAAGATTCCAATAAGCTAGGGAAAACCTAGGAATAAATATCAAAGAGTAGAAAGTGCAGCCAAAAGTATCTAGGAATCCCCTCTCCAACCCTAGAAAGAGTCCTATTTATAGCCTTAAGTGTCTCCATCCTCGGATTAGATCTGAGCCGTTAATTTTCTTCACTACGAAGGTAAGATCGATCCTTTGATATCAAAATCTTAAATTTCTGGCTACGCCCAAGGAAGATCGATCCTTTGTAAGGCAAAGGATCGATCCTTCTCAGTAGGATGAATCCTTTGATAGGAGAAACATCGATCCTTTGCATCGGCGATTTCCTCAATCTTCTCGAGTGAAAGGAGGATCGATCTTTCTGTGATCATCTGAAAAGTATGCGTTCTGTCAGGTCTGTTTGCATAAAAGGATCGATCCTTTTAGGGAAAATGATCGATCTTTCTTTCCTGAGTATTTACTGTTTTGCCATTCAGACTTCGCCATTGGTACTAAAATTGTCATAACTTCCTCTAGAAAACTCGAACTCACGAACCGTAAAATTATTCAGAAACTAGACTTCAAAAGCTTTCCAACTATATATGACACATCATCTGGTTCCTAATCAGAAGGTACAGTTTAATCTTTAAAGTTGATCCATATACTCTTTTCAGCTTCTTTTCGAAATTAAGGACTAAAATTGCATCCTAAATAAAATCCTTTGCTTGATGGGATTAGAAATCCCGAAAAACCGCCGAAGAAATCCTTGAAACCTTTAAGCAAGTCAATATCAACATACCTTTGCTTGATGTCATTAGACAGATTCCTTCTTATGCCAAGTTTCTTAAGGATCTGTGTACCCATAAACGCCAGGCTAAATCCAAAGTATCTAAAAAGATCCTCCTTACCGAGCAAGTCAGTTCAATTTTGAAACATGATACACCTCCCAAACTGAAAGATCCTGGTACCCCTACAATACCTTGTTATATAGGAGACTACCATATTGATGGTGCCCTTCTTGATTTAGGTGCCAGTGTTAACCTTATGCCATATTACCTTTATAAGGAATTTAGGATGGGAGAACTTAAACAAACACCAGTGATCTTACAATTTGCTGATAGGTCCATTAAGACACCTAGAGGTATCTTAGAAGATGTTTTAGTCAAAGTAGATAATTTCTTCTTTTCTGTTGACTTTGTTGTCTTAGATATGGAACCTGCTGTCCACTGTAAAAAAACTGTACCCATTATTCTAGGATGTCCCTTTTTGGCCACTGCTAATGCCTGCATAAATCGTCGAACTGGTGTGATGGATGTTTCCTTTGCACATATGCATGTTAAATTAAATATTTTTAAAACTGCATGTTTGCTTGAGCAAGATGATGAATGTTATAATGTTGATTTTTTGACTGAATGTATTGATGATAGATCGCATGACATGATTTCTGATGAATTATCTGATAGTCTACATGATTATGACTCTGATAGTGATGATGATGTTAATTTAGAAACTGCACAATCAAAAGATGACATCAAAACACACATCTTAGATACACCGATCAATATGCCGGACGGCCGATCAATCGATCTGGACACAACGATGATTGAAACTATTTCTTGGATGGTTGAACCCCTTCCACCTCTCTCTTCTACTCCTGCACCTTCTTCACTGGAAGCACCACCTGATTTAGAATTAAAACCACTGCTTAAAATGCTGAAATATGTTTTCCTAGAGTCAGATTCCTCTCTTCCCGTTATCATCTCTTCGTCACTTTCAAACGATCAGGAGAGTCAACTTATAGAGGTTCTGTAGCAACATAGGAAAGCCATAGGTTGGTCAGTGGCTGATTTGAAAGGTATTGACCCTTCGATTTGCATGCATATGATTGATCTCGAGGATGAATCTAAAACTGTTAGAGAAATGCAATGCCGCCTTAATCCTAATATGAAAGAGGTGGTGAAGAAAGAAGTGGTGAAACTTTTAGATGCTGGTATTATTTACCCAATTTCTGATAGCCAGTGGGTCAGCCCTACACAAGTCGTTTCTAAGAAATCAGGCTTAACAGTTGTAGAAAATGAGAATAGTGATCAGATCCCAATGCGCCAGACCACGGGATGGTGTGTTTGTATTGATTATAAGAAACTTAATGCCTTGACTAGGAAAGATCATTTTCCTTTACCTTTTATTGATCAAATCTTAGAATGACTTTCCGGGCAGAGTTATTGTTGTTTTCTAGATGGATATTCAGGGTATAACCAAGTTGCAGTCGATCCTCAAGACCAAGAGAAGACTACTTTCACATGCCATTTTGGTATTTTTGCTTACCGTAGGATGCCTTTTGGTCTTTGTAATGCACCTATGACATTTCAAAGGTGTATGATGGCCATCTTCTCTGACATGATAGATAAATTCTTAGAAGTTTTCATGGATGATTTTTCTGTCTTTGGAAATTCTTTCGAATCTTGTTTAGATAATCTTTCTAAGGTTCTTGATCGATGCATTAAAACCAATCTTGTTCTTAGTTGGGAAAAGAGTCACTTCATGGTTCAAGAAGGAATAGTGTTAGGTCACATTGTTTCAAAATATGGTATAGAGGTTGATAGAGCTAAAGTCGAGTTAATTGTCAAATTACCGCCACCTTCATCTGTGCGTCAAATTCGGTCTTTTCTAGGTCATGCTGGATTTTACCATCGTTTCATCAAAGACTTTTCTAACATTCCACAACCCTTGTGTGAATTACTGGCCAAGGATGTCCCTTTTGTCTTTGATGATGCATGTTTGACTGCTTTCAAGACCATTCATGATTTTCTGTCTACCACGCCTATCTTTCATACTCCTGACTATTCTTTACCTTTTGAACTTATCTGTGATGCTTCTGATTCTGCCATAGGAGCTGTATTAGGACAATAAGTAAATAAAATTCCACATGTGATTTATTATGCCAGTAAGACCCTCTCTGAATCTCAATTAAATTATACGACAACTGAGAAGGAATTATTAGCAGTAATTTTTGCATTGGAAAAATTTCGTCCCTACCTCCTAGGTTCCAAAATCCTTATCTATACTGATCATGCAGCTCTGCGATATCTTTTGGCTAAAAAGGATGCCAAGCCTCGACTGATTCGATGGATCTTGCTTTTGCAAGAATTTGATCTAGAGATTAGGGATAAGAAAGGATCAGAAAATGTAGTTGCTGATCATTTGTCTCGACTTCCTTTGGAACATATTCTTGATAACACTCATGTTAATACTTCTTTTCCCGACGAGCATCTCTTTCAGGTGACTTGTCTTTCACAACCTTGGTATGCATATATAGTTAATTTTCTTGTTTCCGGCAAGCTACCTGACTCTTGGTCTAAAAATGCCAAAGACAGATTCTTTTCTCAGATTAAATATTATATATGGGAAGACCCTGAGTTATTTAAGCATTGTTTTGACCAAGTTATCCATAGGTGTGTGCCCGAGTCTGAAGTTCATGATATTCTCACTTTCTGTCATACACATGCATGTGGTGGTCATTTCTCAGGAAAGAAAACCGCTGCAAAAGTTTTACAAAGTGGATTTTATTGACCTATAATTTTTAAGGATTCTCATAATTTTTGCCAATCCTGCATTCGATGTCAGAAAACTGGAAATATCTCTCGTAGGAATGAGATGTCTCAGACCCCGATTTTAGTTGCCGATATTTTTGATATCTGGGGCATTGAATTCATAGGTCCCTTTCCACCTTCTTTTGGTTTTCAGTATATCCTTGTAGTTGTTGACTATGTTTCTAAATGGGTGGAAGCTGTAGCAACCAAATCGAATGATCATAAAGTCGTGATTAAATTTCTTCAAAATAACATCTTTTCTAGATTTGGTTGTCCCCGTGCAATCATTAGCGATGGTGGTTTCATTTTAATAATCAACATTTTGCTTCCCTCCTTAGCAGGTATTCTATCACACATAAAGTAGCCATTCCCTATCATCCTCAGACTAGCGGTAAAGTCGAACTTTCTAATAGAGAAATAAAACACATATTAGAGAAAACCATTCGTAATGATCGTGCAGATTGGGCCACTAAGCTAGATGATGCACTGCGGGCTTATAGGATGGCTTATAAAACGCATATTGGTATGTCCCATACCGATTAGTGTTTGTTAAACCTTGTCATTTGCCCGTAGAATTGGAACATCGAGCTATGTGGGCCATTAAAAAGGTCAATACTAATACTAATGCCGTCACAGCACATAGGAAACTTAGTTTATGTGAACTTGAGGAAATTCGCAATGAAGCATATTTGAATTCCAAAATTTATAAAGATAAAACGAAGGCCTTCGATGATAAACACATTTCAAGGAGGACTTTTGATGTCGGGCAGAAAGTTTGGCTTTTCAATCCTAGATTGTGTCTTTTCCCAGGTAAATTACGTTCTAGATGGTCTGGGCCTTTTATTATAAATATAGTATTTACACATGGTGCGATAGAGATTCGACATCCACACACGATGAAACTTTCACTGTTAATGGGCATAGATTAAAGAATTATGTGGAGGATATCGTTCACGGGGAGCTGATTGAGTTCGTCGAGCTGACGGATCCGTGCTATAACTGACCTTCTTTGAGGCGTCTAGCAAAAGACGTAAAATTACGCGCTTCCTGGGAGGCAACCCGGTTTTATGACTTTTCCTTAACTTTTAAGAATTTTCTTTGATTTTTAGGTTTTTTCCATGTTTTTCTGATTTCTCCATCATTTTCCTTGATTTTCCTCTAAGAATAATCATATTATATAGAAAATCAAAATTCCTGGATCACGGTCGACCGTTGCATCGACCGTGAGCCTCTATCACGGAAAAGGCTTCTCAGGGTCGATGCAACGATCGACTGTCGCCTCCTCAACAAAAATCCTATCAGCCACGGTCGATCGGCCAATCGACCGTCGCATCGACCTTCGGCTTATTTTCTCATCTCACGGTTGACCGTCGCCTTAGTGTCCCAAGATCACCCACTCCCCTGGTCGACCATCGGATCGACCGCCAACATTATTTTTTCTGCTCGACCGGTTCTACAATCGTATTTTAATCTACTCCTAATAGTTTTCCTACTCTAACTCAAATTTTAGTTAATCCTCAATTTAAATCCGCCCGTTCCTGACTTCTTAGGGTATCTCTTCCTCTTTGATAATCACCCTTGCTTCATTATCAAGTTCCTGCTCTGTTCCTTCATCTGCCTCCCCGTTGTGACCATCGTCGATCACCTCTCCCCTTCGTCTTCTACCACCTAGCCACCACCTTCCTCCTCCATCCTCTTCCACCTTTCCGTCATCAACACCTACTCTCGTCAAAAGCTTCTCTTTCGCCACTGGTGTGCTCCGCCGTTTCCACCCGCGTCACACTCTGTTCATCAACCGTGCCCTGCGCCAAGTCTTCGCTTAACTCTTCGCAAACACGAATCGCGACAACATCCGGCCTAGCCAGATCATTGAATTCCGAGATGTCTCGATCGAGCCAATCCTCCTACTATTCTGATGATAGTCCGCCACATTCCCTGATGTATGACTTCGCACCTAGATCTCCATTGTCACATGCGTCGTGGTTCTCCTCCGACTATGACTCGATGAGCACTGCCGATTCCCCAACACCACCATCGCGACCAACGGTCTTATGCTTTCCACCTAGAGTTATTTCTGAATCCGCTGCACCTGTTGATTCCTCTGATGCCTATCCTAATGGTGTTGAGTTCTATGGGTCGTTACCTCCAGCGGATTTGTTTGCCCGCATCATTTATGATATTTAGCATGCTCCAGAGCTTCATGATGCCTGGGTCTCCTTCGAGAGTCCCGGCGGTTCAAAGCTTGTTGTGCCTCCACATTCTCTCATTGATCCTGCTCTTCTGACTCCTCCTAATTCACCATTTGCATCGGATGACCCTGACCGTCCGCCGACCCCGATGCCTAGTGACCATGATTTTGAAGACGAAGACAGCGCGGACAAGATGGATGATGAATGAGGAGTTTTGCTTTAGGACTATTCTAGTAGATGCTTGCTTATCTAGGTTTTCTTTTATCGTGGTGAGATGGTTGGCTATAGAGATGCTAGTGTAGTGAGCTTTTGTTTTTCTTTTGGATAATATTTTATATTTTTTATTTGGATTCATGTAGATGTTGGCTCATCATAGTTTAATGCTAAATAAATACAAAGGATCTTCCGCCAACTTTTTCCTTTATACCTTTCAGCTTTTCTTTGGCTATATTTTTCATTCTATTATATTTGATCTTTTGGACATGTATCTTTTATGGCAGGTGTCCCTTTGGAACTCATTGAGGGGCGACTTATGCCATTTTTATATAGCTCGATCAGGGGGTTATTCTTAAGTCTTTATATATGTTTCTAATGTTTTATGGTGATTTCTATGGTTTTATTTTTTTAATCTCTTTTAGAGACTTGAATTTATTCAATGGCGACGTATTCTTCTTGTGGACGGTGTGGTGATTACAATGCTTGAGACATCTACCTATGGTGCGATACTATGGTGATCTTTACTCTTTTTCCTTGCTTTATGTTTATGAATTAGCGTAAATGAGGACAATTACATTCAAGTTGGGGGGTAGATTCTAGGAATTTAATTCTTATTATAATACATCCCTTGAAATATGTCAAAAAGATGAAATTATGATATGATTTGACAAAGATGCTCGTTTTAGAAATTTATCTTTTAAATTTTTTTGAGACTTGTATGTTGTATAAGGGATTGTAACGTTTTGCTATGCATGACACTATTTCTATACTTTAACACTTTTACTATGATTTAAGGATAACTTGATATATTCTAATACACATGCTCACTTCCACATGTTAAAGGGTTGATATTAGATTCTAAGCATGATATTAGGATAGATTTACAATTCTAATGTCATGGCACAAAAAATACATGAACACATGCAATTATCTGAGTATGCGAAAAAAAAAATGAATTTTCAATTTAGTAACCGACCAGTGTGCCTAACCAGCGTGGTGTTCGCGTAAAACAATAGAGATTCCTAAAGAAAAAAAAGGAAGGGTTTCATACTTAGTAACCGGACAAGGTGCCTAACAAGGTGTGTTGTTTGCGTAAAACGGTTGAAATTCATGAAAAAAAAGAAAAAGAAAAAGAAAAAGAACAGATATTGCTAAGTGATAAGTGGAAGATATGTGCTTGGCTATGATTGTGATCTTAAATGGTTGAAGTGTTTAGATATAATTGAGGCTCTAAAGTATGTGGAATCCTATTCACACACAGGAGTGTTAAAGTTGTTCTTAATTATGGTTAAATATGTTGAAGTCTTGGAAATATGTTATGACATGTTTTAATTTACTATATTTCATGCATTAGAGTTAAGGAATATTATAACTGATTTCTAATGATATATTCAAGGGAATGTATAGATGTTTGTTGGTGTCATCCCTGAAAACCTTCAGGAGACTATATGTGAGGACCTGTCCCTCTATTCCTGGGTCGACCACCTGGGTCGGGCCCGTGGCTCGTTGTGGACCATGATGAGAATGCATAATGTTATATTTTTATCCCTTAATACTTAGTCTCCTGTGCTTATTTAGTTCCTAAATACACTCATTATTCTTATATTTTGATTTATGATGCAATTGAAGTCCTTAAGTCGAAAAGAAGCTGAAAAGAGTGCATGGATCAACTTTAAAGATTTATCTGTACCTGCTCATGAAGAACCAGAGGATGTGCCATACATGGTTGGAAAGCTCTTGAAGTCTAGATTCTAGAGAATTTTACGGTTCGTGATTCCGAGTTTCCTAGAGGAAGTTATGGCAATTTTAGTATCGATGGCGCAGTCTGGATAGCAGAACAGTAATAAGCTGAACAGTCCGAGCGATCCGACACCCATGGTCCGATCGATCGGACTATGCAAAATCTTGACAGAACATGTGTTTTTCAGCCACAATGCATCCGATCGATCCCTCCATCGCTCCTATGGGGTCCGATCGATCCGACACCAATGATCCGATCGATCGGACTCAGAAAAAGTCAAAAACCGTGGATTTTTACTCAACCGATCGATCCAACACTCATAATTCGATTGATCGGACTTGGGAATTAAAGGGTGATAGAACGTATGCTTTTTAGAGGAACACAGTTCGATCGATCGGACCATCGATCGAACTCGGGAAGAGCCAGAGACGAAGGAGTTTTACGAAATCGATCGATCCGACTCCCTTAGTCCGATCGATCGGGCTCGGGCGTGAATAGAAGTTGAAGATTTTAATGAGACCGATCGATCCAGCATCCAAGGTCCGATCGATCGGACTTTCCCAGTAACAAAAATCAACGATTGTGATCTAATCCGAGGGTGGATACAATTGAGGCTATAAATAGGACTCTTTCTAGGGTTTGAGGGGGATTCTTGGACACTTTTGGCTGCTCTTTCTCCTCCTTTATATTTTTTCTAGGTTTTATTTTCTTTATTAGAATCTTTTGAGGATTGTTCTCGATGGCCCTGCGTGGCTAAATCTTGATCTTTGGTCGAGGAGACTGAAACCTCGGAACCAATGAAACTGTGAGATCTAATCTATTTTTATTGTTCAGTTTATACATGAGTATTGGATGTTCTTCTGTGATTAAATCTTCATGATTGTCTTGTCTAATTGCTAGGAGCGCTACTAGTTTATTGTTCATTGCGATCTACTGCTAGGTTGGATATCAAATCCGGAATTGTTTGATCCCTCTAATCTGCGAAGCAACTAGGATCTAATAATTTACTGCTGATCAGATCTTGTTAGATCTTAGGAAGAATATTCAACTAGATTAAATGCAACCGCTTGTGCTTGTGTTGTTTAGCTTCATCGATCTCCCTATTCTTAACGCTGCTACTAGATTAAATCTACAGCGCTTGTCTTAGGTTGTCTAGTAGTTAGGGTTAATTAGATCGCTTGTTTCTAATTAACTATGATCGAGGAGAGATTCGAATTTAATTCGAACGGTGAATATTCATGGTATGAATTGATTGATACTTGCATCTATGATCAGTTGTTGGATTCCGATGGTGGATGTTGACTCAGACCAAGGTTTGTTCTCTTGATTCAACTTGTTTCTTCGTTTTAGATTATTTCTTTATTGTTTTTCTCATGTTTAAAAACCCCCTATCTTTGTTCACTTAGCACAAAACTAGGCTAAACACACTTCGTGGGATCGACTCGTACTCGCACTACTACATTTGTTTTGAAGAGTATTGGATTTATTTTTGAGTGCCTGCGACAGCACATCAGACCACAAGGGCAATTTGGTAAATTGCTCCTTGTCGGTTTGTTTCACACCCGCGTGTGCACACACTGACCTTGTTTGTGATAGTGCTTGATTAGAATGGTTAGGTAGACCCGGGATCGGAAGATCCCAGCTCGGGCGCGCTGAAGCTTGCTTTTGGACAGCTTACGGCCCTTGAGCGATCGATCGGACTCGTGAGCGAGTCGGTGGGTTTTTGACCCGTTCGGATCGATCCAAACATTTTGGATCAATCCAGCCTGTCTTGAATCGATCCATTTTGGCCTTGGATCGATCCGGGTACTGTTGCAGTGCAGTTGAGCTTGCAGCAGGGCAGTTGAGCGGCGAGGACGGTCGTGTGCCGTCGCTCTCCGTTGTCAGAGGAGAGGACCTCTCCGTGTGAGGACCTGCCCCTCTACCCCTGTGGCTCGTTGTAGACCGCAAGGGCAATTTGGTAAATTGCGCCTTGTTGGTTTGTTTCACACCCGCGTGTGCACACACTGGCCTTGTATGTGTTAGTGTTTGTTTAGACTGGCTAGGTGGACTCGGGATCGGAAGAACCCAGCTCGGGCGCGCGGAAGCTTGCCGTTGGGCAGCTGACGACCCTTGAGCGATCGATCGCTCCTTGGAACGATCGATCGGACTCGTGAGCGAGTCGGTTGGTTTTGACCCGGGGCGATAACGATCGATCGCTCCTTGGAGCGACCGATTGGAATCGTGTCGGTGGCTTTTCTGCTTCGCGAGGACGGCCACCGACGGCCGTCGTTCTCTCGTGTCAGAGAGGGGAAGACTTCCCCTCCCCTCCCTTCACCTTTCTTCCCCTTTCCCCGGCTTTCCCCTCCCCCTTTCCCCTCTTTTCTTCCCCTCCTCTTCCTCCTTCTCTTCTCTTCTTCTTCCTTCCTTCTCTCTTTCCCGCGGTGCTCTGTTTTCTTCCCTTTACCGCCGGCGAACTTCTTTCTCTCCGTTCTCCCT
The DNA here is from genome assembly GCA_963920575.1 of Narthecium ossifragum. NCBI lineage: Eukaryota > Viridiplantae > Streptophyta > Magnoliopsida > Dioscoreales > Nartheciaceae > Narthecium > Narthecium ossifragum. The sequence goes on from OY986966.1 coordinate 12,336,145, forward strand.
CATCCGGCCACCAAATTGGGTGTTCTAAGGCTCGTTGGATTCTTGACAACGAGAGGAAGATCCCTGAAGAGGTTTGGAGGCTTGTTGGTGATCAAATCGCGGGGAATCAGCCGAGGAAAGAGCAGCTAGGTAGGGTTATACCTACTGTGTTCATTTCCGGTTTTCTTGAGATCTAGCTGTTGGATATTGTTGATCCTTGTTTTGTTGGATTCCTTATACTTGTTAGAATAACGGATTTAAGTTTTATATTAATCAGTTGCGATTTGAGTAGGTTTTATGCAAGATTAGTCTCGGATTTCTGGTTTTTCTGCTGTTCTTGAGAAACAGCCGGCTTGCGGCGCGTTTTCCGGCTGGCAAAGTACATGATCTTGGTTTCTATTAAAATAAGAGTTGTAGCTCTACTCGTTAGCTTTCCATTCCATCTGGTTTCATATTTTTCCGATTTATGTACGATTTCTGGTGAATTGTTTGCTCGAGGGCTGCGTTGCAGCAATTAAAGAGTAAGTTGGTTTAATAAGCGACTTTTGATTAATGTTTCCCGTTAATCCAACCGTTGGATGTTTATGAAATTTGGATACGATGATCCTGGTATATATACCTACTAGTGGTTAAGTTGGATCTTAAATCCGACGTCGTTTGGACGTCGGATCGACGGGATCATTTAGCCCCTAAGTAGAGGCTTTGAGTGTTTGAATATAATATTATATTTCGAAATATAATATTATATTGTTTATTGTACATCATCGTTTTCGGGGTTGCTTCCCGTTGCAGGAGTTCGCGGTTGACGGTCGTGGTGCCGTCGTAATGCCGGGACCCGCTGCGGACCGGCTGGCAGCGGTCGGTAGTACCGCTGCAGCGGTCGGTAGTACCGCTGCAGCGGTCCGGTAGACTTATATGATGTTTGCCATACTGTTGCATGCCTTGCTTCTTATATGTGCATGTCATAGCATGCATTTCCCTGTTGTGCATTAGTTGCATTGGTTAGGGCGTGGGTGATCCTTGGGTCGCCGTCCCGAGGCTGGAAGCTCGGACTTAGCCCTAGGACCGGGGTTGGGTAGTTTGGACCCGGTTTGAATTGTGGTGTCCAGTTGATTCAATGATAGGCTTAGAAGACTGGTACACTTGTGGCTTGATGATAGAGGACGTGGCGGCCTCAAGTCAGGTGTTGAGGATGCCACCGGTGGCGTGTCTTATTCTTTGGGCAGTGTCCGTTTCTTGGCAGTAGGGGATCAGTGTGGGCCCAGTCAGTGAGGGGTGACCACAGCTGGCACCCTGCGACAGTAGGCGTATCCAGGATGGGCCCATACCGTTGGGGTGACCATGGCTGGATATGCCTAGAGATTACCGGTGAATGGTAATGGGACCATTGTAGCTCACTCGAGTCTGGCTTGAGGGTGACACTGTTGTGTTTCCCTCTTCCTTCTGTGTGGCGTAGTGTAGATCCCTACTGAGCTTAGTGCTCACACCTACCCGGGCTGCGTTTGCAGGTGCAGGCGTCAGTGCTTCTTCCTTGGCCCCTACCGGGCAGTTGGTTGGCGGTGCGGCGGCGCCAGGTGGAGTCTGAGAGCTGGTGATCCTTTACTGCTTTTACCCTTATGTTAGATAGTCTCCTACGGGAGTAATATTGTTTTTGAACTTCCCCCTCTCCGAGGTTTTGTATATTAATACTTTGAGTTTTAATCTGAGATTCGAGGTTTTGCCTTTTGATGTTGTTTTAATTGGGGGCTTTGATAAATTGCTAGGGAGACCAATAGGTTAGAGGGAACCCTCGTCGCTTTGTTTTCCGTGTTTGTTAGGTTCCGGTTCGCGTCGCCCGGCCCGGTTGGGCTTTCGCGGGTCGGGGCGCGACACTCCGTCACCCTCTCCTTCACCTTCTCCTTCACCTTCCATGGCCTTCCCCCTCACTTTTCCTCCTTTTCTCTTCCTCTTCTCTTTCCGCTCCTTCTTCCTTCCTTCTTCTTCTTCCCGCGGGCTCTGTTTCCCCTGTTCTGGCAGCCCCTTCTTCTCCTCTTTTCTTCCTCCTCCGGCCACCATTTTGGGAGCTTGAAGGCTCATTGGATCCGTGGCGACGTGAGGAAGATCTCTGGCGTGGTTTGGAGCTGGGTTGGTGACTGTTTAGCGGGGAATCAACCGAGGAGTGCGTTTCCGGTAGGTGTTCTACCTACGAGAGTGGTTTAGGGGTGTTATCTTAGTATAGCCGTTAGATCTTGCTGTAATTATGTTGTTGGATGCATGTTGCTTAGTATAATCTCTGATTTAAGTTTCATGAAATTTGGTTAAGATTTCTGTAGGATTTTATGCATGTTTTATCTCGGATTTTCAGGTTTCTGTTGTTCTTGAAGAACAGCCGGTTTGCGGCGCGTTTTTCGATTGGTACGTGTATTATCTTGGGTTGTGTCGAGAATAAGAGTTGTAGATCTATGAGTTATCTTTCCATTCCAGCTTATTTCGTAGTTTTCCAATTTTTCTATGAATTGTGGTGAATTTTCTCGTGGCCTGCGACGAGACTGATCTAAAGCTGGTATGAAGCAGAAGCTGTTTGGATCGATCCAAAATGTTCCGGATCGATCCAATACTTTCTGGATCGATCCAAATGTTCCGGATCGATCCCAAGGCTGGTGGATGAGGTTTTGTGGACTATTTTTAGTGGTTTTGATTAGTATTTTCCCAGAAATCGAACCGATGGATGTTTCCCGATTTTGGATATGTTGATTCCAGCATGTAGATCTACTAAAGACTAAGTTGGATCTTAAATCCGACGTCGTTTGGACGTCGGATCGACGGGACCAATTAGCCTTTAAGTAGAGGTTTTGGTGTTTTGAATATAATAGTATAATGTCGGATTATAATATTATATGTTTACTGTTCATCGGTTTTCGGGGTTGCTTCCCGTTGCTGGAGTTCGCGGTTGACGGTCGTGGTACCGTCGTAATGCCGGGACCCGCTGCGGATCGGCTGGCAGCGGTTGGTAGTACCGTTACAGTGATCCTATTAGACTTGTATGCTGCCTGCCATACTGTTGCATGCCTATTCCTCTTGCTTGTGTATGTTCATAGCATGCATTCTCTGTTGTGCATTAGTTGCATAAGGTTAGGGCGTGGGTGATTTGTGGATCGCTGTCCCGAGGCTGGAAGCTCGGATTTAGCCCTAGGACCGGGGTTGGGTAGTTAGGACTCGGTTCGAATTGTGGTGTCCAGTCAAACTTGATGATAGGCTTAGATGACTGGTACACATGTTGCTTGGTGATTATAGAGGTCGTGTCGGCCTTGAGTCAGATGATGAGGTGTAGCCGGCGTCCCACTATGCTGACCCTGGGGTAGAGGTGTGGTCTACTCAACGGTGCTTTTTCCCGCCTGCAGTGTCGGGTTCCTGCAGTTGTGTGTCGCCAGTGCTGTTCCTGCTATTGAGTGATGCCCCTGGGCCTCAGGGACACGCGGTGGGGTTCTGGGGCCCCAGTGTACACCCAGGTCTTACTTGAGGGCGACACTCTTCCGTTCCCCCTTCCTTCTGTGAGACGTAGTGTAAAACCCTACTTAGCTTTATGCTCACTCCTACCCGGGCTGCGTTTTGCAGGTGCAGACGCCAGCTCTTCTTCAGTAGCCCCTACCGGGCAGGTGTTTGATGGCGCGGCGGCGTCTGGCGGGGTTTGAGGACCGGTGATCCCTTTCTACATTTTTATTATAGGTAGTCTCCTATGGGAGTATGATGTACAAACTGTTGTAACCCCTTTGAGGTTTTTGAATATTATATTTTATCTTTTGAGGTATGAATTTATTGTATTATTCAGGGGTGCTTATGAACTGTTTAATGAGATCAGTCAGTTGGGGGAACCCCTCTCCTTTATTTCCGCATTTAGTTAGGTTCCGGTTCGCGTCGCCTGGCCCGGTTGGGCTTTCGCGGGTCGGGGCGCGACACTATAACTCCCCCACTGGGGTAACCCAGGGGTTTAAAGGCTTGTTGCACATGATAAGTGCAATCGTGAGATCTACGAAAGTGGCTAGTTAGATTTATTGCTTTCTTTTATATTTTCTTTGCTCGATGACTAGCCAAGTGTAATTTGGGGGGTGTGATTAGTCACTAAATATTCATACTTAAACCCCTTAATTTATATTTGTTAGCCTGAGAGTGTTTGTATTTGATAGTTTGTTAGTTGATTTCAGGTTTAATGAAGATTCAAGTTAGAAAATACAGAAACGGACTAATATGTGGAAATTACGCCGCTCCACTGGCAATTTGAAAAAATTTCATTAAATTTTCCAGATAATTCTAAATTCTTGAAATTTGGAGGACCTCTAGAAGACATCAAGACAAACAACTTTCATGTTGGACACTTTGCGAGATTCCTGACAGATTAATACTAGTTTGAAAGACTATGAAGCTAAACTGATGCTGGAAAACTGGTCCGTCTACCTTCAGAAGAATATTGGCAAAATATTTCAGATGAGTCAGGATATTATGAAATCTTCGGGATCTGACAGAAGACTTCCTAATCTACAATGTTCGAGTTGAGCACATTTCCAGATTCTGGCTTGATTGGACTCATGTTCGACCGGAGTAAGACAAACAGGAATTAATCCAAGGAATTCGAGTTGTAGTAGGAATCCAACTTAGCCAAAACCCTAATTCCGGGAATAAACCTATAAGAAGGTGTTTGCTGGACGAAAATTGCAGGTCCCCATAGAGAGAAAAGAGAGAATTTGGCTTTGGAAGATTCTCTGGAGAAGATGGAGTTGCAGCATGGATCTCAATCGTTCTTCATCGAATCTATGGCTTCCATCACAAAGATGAGTAGCTAATTTCTATACTTAGGGATCTCATGAAGCTTTAGTAGTTCTTCCTTGTATTTTTCTAGTTGAATATTATATTCTTTTTCTAGACATGATCTTATAGATATGTTTTTAATGATAATAGAGTTGAGGGAACAGAGTTCCTTGACGTATTTTTAGTCCTACTTGATTTCGGTGATTGATAGTAGAGATCTATATGAAGGTTTTTATGTGGTTTGTGAATAACCGATGAGATATTTTATGCTTAGTGACGATAGCTTGTGCTAAGGTTACCCCGAAGACAATCTATGCTAATCGAAGATAAAATATGTCTTTGGAAAACACTCACCTTCTTTTAGGGATTCATGTAAGCTTAAGAACCTATCGATCTATAATGTCTAGAAAAGAAAACATGAGGAAAACTAGAGAGTACAAGAAGTGAAACTAAAGTGGATTGAGTAATCCCTAGGTCTTCTCTCATTAATATATTTCAATCTTTTTACATCGCTTTCTTAATTAGTTTTAATTAATAAGTTTCTAAAACCCAAATCAATCCTTTTCGCTTTAGGTTTAGAGTTCTGAGATTTAATTTTGATTTCTGCTTCGTAATCAAAGTTTTCCCTGTGGTTTGATCCCGTATTTCATCACTATCCTACCCCATAATTTAGTATTTTGAATAAGGGCTTATAAAATATATTTTTGATTGAATTTGCATCTGATTTAACGACGCGTTTGCAAGCCATCAATTTTTGACGCCGTTGCCGGGGAACTTCTTCTGATTTTCAATGGAGTATCGGTTTAATTTTGCCTTAACTCTTTTTCTGAGCATAGTTAGATCTTTATTTTTAATTACTTTATTTTACATTTTTTAGGATTTTTCTCACAATTTTCTGGAATTTTTGCAGCATTGGAACGATTTTACCTTGAAGCAGATAGACGGTCGACCGCCGCATCGAACGTGAGGCTCTGTCACGAAAAAAGCTTCTCAGGGTCGATACGAGGATCGTCCGTCACGTTCTCCAAGTCAGGTTGCACAGCCCCACGGTCGACCGTTGGATCGACCGTGAGCAATCCAAGGTCGACCGCGAGATCGACCGCGAGCGCAGTCAGGTTAGTTTTATTGCTTTAAAATTTTTCGTTTCAATCGTTGTTTTCCAGATTTTCTCCTCTCCTCTAAATAGTCTATTTTCTTTTTATCTTTTTGGTGTGATCTTGCATGCAAGGCAGACGATCCCTAAATAAACCGCTGGAACCTTTGGATCTAGAAATAGAGGAGACACTTTGAACAGCTAGATCCATAGGACAAAAATCTTTAAGTAATTACCAGGAAGCCTTAAGTGATCTGCAAATTTTAATGGCTGAAAACGAGGAACGTGTCATTGACCCTAATAATAATATGGGTAGGGGTGGACATAATAATAATAATACGGAAGTCCCAATTAGGAATCACTTCCTACCTGGACCTTATACCTATGCTTCTTGTATCAATCCACCTACCATCAATGCTACACATTATGAGATTAAGCCTAACTAGATTATAGCCTTACCTTCTTTCTATGGGCGTGAGAATGAGGATCCCTATGGACACATTGCTAGCTTCCTTGAAATCCTTTCTCTGTTCAAACTTCAGCATTTTAATGATGATGCATTTAGACTCAAGCTTTTCCCTTTTTCTTTGAAAGACAAGGCTAAACATTGGCTCCAAGCCTTAGCTCTAAATACGCTTTCCACATGGGATCAACTTCAGGATGCTTTCCTTAAAAAATATTTCCCTATCATTAAAACTCAAAATTATCGTACCATGATTATCTCCTTTAAGCAAAATGAAGATGAGATGTTTCATGCATCTTGGGAAAGATTTAATGATCTTCTTAAATAGAGTCCCCATCATGAGGTACCTGAGTGGCAGCTAGCCCATTCATTTTATAATGGTCTTAAGGATCGTTATAGGACGATGGTCGAAGCCTACTGTGGGGGTGTTGTTGATGATGATGCATAATGTTATATTTTTATCCCTTAATACTTAGTCTCCTATGCTTATTTGGTACCTAAATACACTCATTATTCTTATATTTTGATTTAGGATGCAATTGAAATCCTTAAGTTCGAAAAGAAGCTGAAAAGAGTATATGGATCAACTTTAAAGATTAAACTGTACCTTCTGATCAGGAACCAGATAATGTCCCATATATGGTTGGAAAGCTCTTGAAGTGTAGTTTCTGGAGAATTTTACGGTTCATGATTCCGAGTTTTCTAGAGGAAGTTATGGCAATTTTAATACCAATGGCGCAGTCCGGATGACAAAACAGTAAATACTTAGGAACGAACGATCGATCCTTCTCCCTAGTAGGATCGATCCTTCTATGCAGCAGACCTGACAGAACGCATACTTTTCAGATGATCATAGAAGGATCGATCCTACTATCCATCCTACTAAGCAAGATCGATCCTATACCCAATGAAGGATCGATCTTACTCGGGCGTAGCTAGAAATTGAAGATTTTGATGCAAAGGATCGATCCTACACCCATGGAAGGATCGATCCTACCTTCGCAGTGAAGAAAATGAACGGTTCAGATCTAATCCGAGGATGGAGACACTTAAAGCTATAAATAGGACTCTTTCTAGGGTTTGGGGGGGAATTCCTGGATAATTTTGGCTGCTACTTTCTACCCTTGTATATTTTTTTCTTGGTTTTGTCTTGCTTATTCGAATCTTTTGAGGATTGTTCTTGATGGCCCTGCGTGCCTAGATCTTGATTCTTAGTCAAGGAAACTGAAACCTCGGAATCAATGAAACTATGAGATCTAATCTATTTTTATTGTTCAGTTTATACTTGAGTATTGAATGTTATTTGTGATTATATTCATGATTGTTTCGTCTAATTATTAGGAGGCCTACTAGTATATTATTCATCATAATCTACTGCAAGGTTGGATATCAAATCCGTAATTGTTCGATCCCTCTAATTTACGAGGCAACTAAGATCTATTGATTTACTACGTTTCAGAGATTGTTAGGTCTTAGGAAGAAGATTCGACTAAATTAAATGCAACCGCTTGTGCTTGTGTTATTTAGCTTCATCGATCTCCCTAGTCTTAAGGCTGCTACTAGATTAAATGTACAGCGCTTGTCTTAGATTGTTTAGTAGTTAGGGTTGATTAGATCACTTGTTTCTAATTAACTATGATCGAGGAGAGATTCGAATTTAATTCGAGCGGTGAATATTCATGGTATGAATTGATGTCTATTTGCATCAATGATCAGTTATATAGATTCTGATGGTGGATGTTGACTTAGACCAAGGTTTTTTCTATTGATTCAATTCGATTCTTCGCTTTAGATTGTTTCTTGATTGTTTTCATTTTACTCAAAATCCCCCATCTTTGTTCACGTAGCACAAGACTTAGATTAGACACTTCTCGTGGGATCGACTCGTACTCGCACTACTACATTTATTTTAAAGAGTATTGGTTTTATTTTTGAGTGCTCGCGACTGCACATCAAATTTTGGCGCCGTTGCCGGGGAGTGATTCTAGTTGATTTTTGTGCTTATTGTGATGTTTATTTCATAAAAAAAAGAGAGTTTACTTCGTTTATTAGTGCTTTAGCGTAGGATTTTTACTTATCTTCATTACTTTATATCTTCTCTTAATTTGTTTTTCTCGGTTCATCGGAATCTTCTTGATTGTGTATGACTATAGCTCGATCTTTTAATCAAGGTGATTTGCAGTACGATCCAGAGATAGAAAGAACTTTACACAGGTTAAGGAGGGAAGCTCGGAGAAGCTTTGAGGAGAATGATTTGGATCTTGATTTCCCATTTGCTAGCGATTTTGGATTAGAAGAGGAAGAAGTCATGGCCGGAAATCGGACTTTGAAAGAACTGGCAACCCCATATTTGAATCAACAACCCTTATGCATTACATTCCCTACTTTGGATGCTACTACTACTTTTGAATTGAAATCTGGACTAATACATATCTTACCTACTTTTCATGGACTTGCAGGTGAGGATCCTCACAAACATTTAAACGAACTTCATGTTGTGTGCACAAGTATGAAACCCATGGGACATGGAACGAGATCAAATTGAGAGCCTTTCCATTTTCTTTGAAGTATTCGGCTAAGAATTGACTTTATTGTTTACCCTCTGGGAGTATTACCACATGGAACGAGATGAAGAGGTTGGTTTTGGAGAAATATTTCCCAGCTTCAAGGGCGGCCAACATTAGAAAAGAGATATGTGGTGTAAGACAACATAACGGAGAGTCTCTACACGAGTATTGGGAACGTTTCAAAAAATTATGTGCAAGCTGTCCCCATCATCAAATTAGTGAGCAATTACTTATCTAATATTTTTATGAGGGCTTGCTAACCACTGACAGGAGTATGATTGATGCCGCTAGTGGAGGAGGTTTGGTGGATAAAACTCCTGAAGCCACAAGGAACATGATTGCAAATATGGCGGCTAACTCTCAACAATTTAACACTAGGCTTGATTCTTATTCAAAACAAGTTAATGAGGTAAATGTTTCATCTCTTGAACAATAGATTGCGAGTCTAACTTCTCTTGTTCGTCAATTGGCTGTAGGTAACATGCAAACAGTGAAGGTTTGTGGGATTTTTTCGGTGGCAGGACATCCAACCGATATGTTCCCAACTCTTCAAGAGGAATCCAGTGAACAAGTGAATGCCGCGGGTAGTTTCCCTGGACTACCGCAAAGGAAGTATGATCCCTATTTGAACACGTATAATCCGGGATGGAGGGATCACCCCAATCTCAACTATGGTAATCCACAAATAAATCAACCCACAACTCAATTCCGCCCAACTGGCCAGCAATATCAACAATATAGATCGCCATACCCCCCGAGACCACAACCAAACCCAACTTCTAATTCTGGTATGTCTTTAGAAGATATTGTTAAATCCCTTGCTACTAATACTTTGCAATTTCAAAAGGAGGCAAAGGCCAGTATTCAAGGTTTGGAACATCAGGTCGGCCAAATGGCGACTGCAATTAGTAAGCTGGAGGCGCAAAATTCGGGAAAATTACCCTCTCAAACGGTAATAAATCCAAGAGAAAATGCTAGTGCAATTGTTTTGAGAAGTGGTAAAGAAGTTGAGATTCCAAAAAAGGGAGTCACTGCATCGTCATCGCAAGGAACAGAACAAAATATTGTTGCGAAAAAAGACTTTCCTGATGACGACGACGTACCTAAACGTAAGTTTCCATCTCTTTCTGATTATAAACCAGTGCCTCCTTTTCCTCAGGCTTTAACAGAATCAAGAAGATATGAGAAGAATTCAGATCTATATGAGACTTTTTGCCGATGCGAGGTAAATATTCCACTCTTAGATGCTATTAAACAAGTACCCCGTTATGCTAAATTCTTGAAAGAATTGTGCACAATTAAGAGGAAACAGAAACTTAAAGGATGTGAGAAGGTGAGAGTAGGTGAAAATGTTTCTGCAATTTTTCAAAGAAAAATTCCTGCAAAGTGTAAATATCTAGGTATGTTTACTATCCCATGTACAATTGGTAACACTAAATTTGAGAGGGTCATGTTAGATTTAGGTGCTTCTATCAATGTCATGTCATATTCTATATATGCTTCTCGAAAACTTGGACCTTTGAATGAAACTGGTGTTGTGATTCAATTGGCTGACAGATCTAACGCCTATCCTAAGGGTGTAGTTGAAGATATTCTTGTGCAAGTTAATGACTTCGTTTTCCCTGCTGATTTTTATGTGCTTGATATGGAGAATGATGATCATACTACTCCTATTTTGTTGGGAAGACCATTCTTAAAGACATTTAATACTAAGATAGACATGCGTAGTGGCATACTTACCATAGAATTTGATGGTAAAATTGTTAAGTTTGAAATATATGATGCCAAGAAGTATCCTACTAATGATTGTCTTGTTTATTCTATTGATGTGAGGGAATTGAAAGCTACAGTTGGAGATGCTTCGTGGGAGATTCTATAGAAGGCAGATGAAGAAGTTGTCCAGTCTTGGCCAGTCGACCGCAAGGAAGACTCGGTCGACCGCCGAGAATACCAGGAATATTTATTCGATGAACCTCCTCTGGCTGAAGTTGAAAGCATTCCTATTACGTCGTGAGGTATATTTCCTGTGACTATTTCATCTTCATTAGTGGTTAAAAAGGAGATGACCTTAGTAGATATTTTCATATCTAAACGGATTTATTTTCGATCATGTGATCTTGACATCCTTGACAATGCGAATGACGACATTATTAATAGATCAATGAATGATTTGATTATAGTTGAGCATAATGTTGACTCCTTTCTTCCTGATCACCATGATGACATATATTTTTGTTTGAGAGATCTAGCTATCATGTTTACTGGTGTTAGTATGGAAAAACTAACTTTCATTTTTGAAAAATACCACTTGGATTCTTATGCTAAATTAACCTTGGTGGCACTACTGAGGTTAAATATTCAGATTATGGCACCCAGTGATTCTGTATCCCATCATGCTATAGAACGTCCACCAAGGGCACGATTTAAAAATCTCTATATTGTATAGTGTGGTGTAGTTTGATTTATCTGCTTTATTGTGTGCTTGAGCGTGCTTGAAGTATTTTTAGGTTGTGTGCTTGCATGTTGCTTTTGTTTTTGCTTTGCTTTGCTTTTGTTTTTAGGTGATTGAGCATCCCCTATCATACCTGAAGAATTCGCCCAGCCACGGTTGTTATGGAAATTGGACCCTGAGGAGCCTTGGGCAGGATTTCAGTTATTCTGTCAGTTGAAATTCAAAGTTTGGAAAATCCCACACTATTCAAAAAGGACGCATGAAGTCGAGCCAATGACAATAAACAAAGGCGCTGCTTGAGAGGCAACCCAAGGGGAGTTTGTTCCTTTCTATTGTTATTTTCGCATTTCCATTTTAGTTATATTTACCTTTCCTTTGCCTTCCACTTTACATTGGGGACAATGTCGGTTTCAAGTGTAGGGGAGGAGATCTAGGTTGCATATGCCATGAGCAAGAATTAATTAAGCTTGACATATTCATAACATGATTGAACGAGTAATCTTGCGACTTAGAATTAATTAGTTGAGTTATTTTCCTTAAGATGGTAGTGACTAAATTTAGTAGACAAAAGCTGGTGAGATTTTAAGTCTTTAGACTGACACATTCATTTCGGTCTCACTATTTTCGTTCATGAGAGATTTCGGTCTCACTATTTCAGGTCACATTGACACATGTATACATGAACATGATTAAGACCCTCTTTGTTTTAAGCTACATAAGCCAAATAGCCTACCTTGTAATTATATTCATGACTCTGCTAAACCCCTTTGAGTTTTATTAACTTTATTGTTAACCCACATTACAAGCTTTAAACCTGAAAAACGATGACGATACCCAAGCCATAGGACTAGTGGAGCATTGATCATCATTATGATATGTATGGGTGTGCAAGTTTCAAGTGTGGGGGTGTTTGGATCGTGGTATGGTTATGATTGGTGAAGTGGAGTATATTTTTCATACTCAATTAGTGAGTATGATGTTTCTGAAGAAAAAAAAAAGAGAAAACAAGAAAAGAAAGTGAAGGAGGAAACTGTTTCTCATGTTACAATATGTGTTTATGAATCCTCCGAATACTCCATGAAAGGGTTATGTTTATGTATGATCTCTACAAAGGTGAAAGTTTTTGCAAAAGATTGTTCCCTGTTTCGGTTAACAATTATTCCTATGAGCAATCTGTTTGCCAATGTAGTAATGTTATATGATTTCAGTATGTTAAAGCCAAATTGAGGAAGTTGTTGAATGAAGTGATTGCTTATACAAGTCTGATTGATGCATATTTGCTCCCTTAGTTCCATTGGCTTTTGAGCTATATTCCCAAATATTTCCCACCTTAATCCTAGACCCCATTACAACCTTTTGAAGTCCTTATGATTCATGTTATGCATGTGATTCTAGTGGTGGAGAATGAGAAGATATGCACGCTTATGGTAGATCATTTTTATTGGAATGAATTTGAGTGAAATACATACCCTTCAAACACATGAGAGTTGAGTGTTTATTTCCGTGAGGGTCTACTTATTTAGTATGCTCTCTCTTCAAGTGAAAATGCTTACTGATTGATTTTTAAGTTGAATAAAAATGTTTGTTCATGATATGTTATGAATTTTGTGAAGAGTTTGATTGTTCTTTGGTAATGGCGTTGCAACCTTGATCTTTGTGGTAAAGTGAATTTGAATTTTGCCCGAGGATGAGCAAAGGTTAAGTGTGGGGGAATTTGATGATGATGCATAATGTTATTTTTTTATCCCATAATACTTAGTCTCCTGTGTTTATTTGGTACCTAAATACACTCATTATTCTTATATTTTGATTTAGGATGCAATTGAAGTCCTTAAGTTCGAAAAGAAGCTGAAAAGAGTATATGGATCAACTTTAAATATTAAACTGTACCTATTTATGAAGAACCAGATAATGTGCCATATATAATTGGAAAGCTCTTGAAGTCTAGTTACTGGAGAATTTTACAGTTTGTGATTCCGAGTTTCCTAGAGGAAGTTACGGTAATTTTAGTACCGATGGCGAAGTCTGGATGGCAAAACAGTAAATACTCAGGAAAGAAAGATCGATCCTTCTCCCTAGTATGATCGATACTTCTATGCAGCAGACCTGACAGAACGTATACTTTTCAGATGATCACAGAAAGATCGATCCTACTATCCATCCTACTGAGCAAGATTGATCCTACATCCATGGAAGGATCGATCTTACTCGGGCGTAGCCAGAAATTGAAGATTTTGATGCAAAGGATCGATCCTACACCCATGGAAGGATCGATCCTACCTTCGAAGTGAAGAAAATGAACGGTTCAGATCTAATCCAAGGATAGAGACACTTAAAGCTATAAATAGGACTCTTTCTAGGGTTTGGGGGGGACTCCTCGATACTTTTGGCTCCTATTTTCTACTCTTTTATATTTTTTCCTAGGTTTTCTCTTGCTTATTCGAATCTTTTGAGGATTGTTTTTGATGGCCCTGCGTGCCTAGATCTTGATTCTTGGTCAAGGAAACTGAAACCTCGGAATCAATGAAACTGTGAGATCTAATCTATTTTTATTGTTCAGTTTATACTTGAGTATTGAATGTTATTCTGTGATTATATTCATGATTGTTTCGTCTAATTACTAGCAGGCCTACTAGTATATTATTCATCGCAATCTACTGCTAGGTTGGATATCAAATCCATAATTGTTTGATCCCTCTAATCTGCGAGGCAACTAAGATCTATTGATTTACTGCGTTTCAGAGATTGTTAGGTCTTAGGAAGAACATTCGACTAAATTAAATGTAACCGCTTGTGCTTGTGTTGTTTAGCTTTATCGATCTCCCTATTCTTAAGGCTGCTACTAGATTAAATCTACAACGCTTGTCTTAGATTGTTTAGTAGTTAGGGTTGATTAGATCGCTTGTTTCTAATTAACTATGATCGAGGAAAGATTCGAATTTAATTCGAGCGGTGAATATTCATGGTATGAATTGATGTGTATTTGCATCAATGATCAGTTATAAAGATTCTGATGGTGGATGTTGACTTAGACCAAGGTTTGTTCTCTTGATTCAATTCGATTATGCGTTTTACATTGTTTCATGATTGTTTTCGTTTTACTCAAAACCCCCCATCTTTGTTCACATAGCACAAGACTTAGATTAGACACACCTCGTGGGATCGACTCGTACTCGCACTACTACATTTATTTTAAAGAGTATTAGTTTTATTTTGGAGTGCTCGCGACTGCACATCAGTTGTTCTTAGTAAGCCATGGAACACTTTTAATAATAGGGAAATCCCATTATCATTGCAAAACTTTTCTAGATGGGAATTCTTGAATTCACCTCCATGGTCACTTCTAATGTATGTAATGAGAATACCTTTCTCATTTTGGACTCTTCTATAAAAGTTGGTGAATTCCTCAAAGACTTCATCTTTGATCTTGTTCAAGTACATTGAAGTGTTTGAATGATGCTATTGATGGAATTATTCGCTTGCATTTTACTTGTGCTATGGGCTAAAGGATGGAGTTATGCATTTAATTCTATGTGGGGCATATGGATGAATTTTGATCATAGGAACCGAAGCTACTTGAGAAATGACTAATTGTAGGTCGAGTGATTGCTGTTAGATAGTTTTTAGTTCTTTCATCTCCCTTCCTTTTAGTTCTCTTTTGCTTTGCTCGAGGACTAGCAAAGATCAAGTTAGGGGGTGTGATAAGACGTGAAAAGTGCATAAATCACCCCTTCAACTTGGCCTTGTTAGTCTCCGAGCAAGGCCTTACTGATGATTGTTACCCCATTACAGGTACAAGAGCCCTCAACGAGGATTAGATGAAGTTGGGAGCTAAAACGAACTCAGTCGGCCCAGTTTAGTATGAAGAAGATCGATCCTTTATTGAAGAAGATCGATCCTTTAAAGACATTAAGAAGAAATCCAGTCGGAACAACAAAGATCGATCTTCCATCATGAGAAGATCGATCACTTATGTGCATTTTTCAGTGATAGAGCGCAAGTGTAGGAAGAATAGATCTTTCCCAAGTGCATGATCGATCTTTCACGGGCAAAAGAGATGACAAAGCGCGACATTCTAGAGAATCGATCCTTGTCTACTAAAATATCGATCTTCATCGGGGCGCAGCCAGCAGTCAACAACAAAGATCGATCTTCATCTATAGGAAGATCGATCTTCCACGGGACCAGCGACCACACGGAAGAGGAAAATCGATCTTCTATCCTATAAAGATCGATCCTTTTGTACCAGCCGAGGAAAATCAATGGTCCAGATCTAATCCGAGTGGGGGAGACTTGTTTACTATAAATAGACCCATTTTTGGGGATTTTGGGGATCTTCTCTTAGACTTTTCTCCAGTTTTTCTTCTTTTAGACTCTTTTTTTACCCAATTGAGAGGGGGACTTTTTGGAGGAGATCCATGGGAGGAGAGCTTCATCAACCTCCATCTATGGTTCCAACCCCCAAGATGAGTCACTAACTCTTAGCTTAGGGATTCTTATGAAGTAATAAGGGTTTCTATTAGGGATTCTTAGAATTTAGGGCTTTTTGCTACTCTATTGAATGGTTGTATGGATTGGAGTTAATTTCTTTATGAATGTGGTGTTATTTTCATTGATGAATGCTTGGATTGCTCTATTGTGCCCTAGATCTAGGTCTCTTGCATGTTAGGGCTTGGATGGAACCTCTCGTGAGAGGGATTCATGCTAAAACCATGGATTCTCTCATGACGAAGGATTCTAATCCATGATTGGACTAGATTGTGGTGCTAGAACCACCACCAATCTATTCCGAACCCTTCACCCATCATATCATTGTGATTTTGGCTAGCAAGGTGCTAGAACCACCTCGTTATCGCACCTAGATCCATACCACCTTAGCTCTCTTGCGACGAATCCATCTTATTTAGAGGATTTGTTAGCGGTGATCGTAACTCATCCTTCGATTGCCGATCTTTAGGCGATTGCTCTTGCCGACGAGGGTTCTTAACCCGATATTCATCGAGCGATAGGTGGAACTAGCCATTCGCCTATCGACAATTTGGATTTAACCATTCAATTTGAGGAGACATGCCCTTATCTTAGGAAGACCTATTAGAA
The DNA here is from genome assembly GCA_963920575.1 of Narthecium ossifragum. Lineage (NCBI taxonomy): Eukaryota > Viridiplantae > Streptophyta > Magnoliopsida > Dioscoreales > Nartheciaceae > Narthecium > Narthecium ossifragum. The sequence goes on from OY986966.1 coordinate 12,352,578, forward strand.
CCCTTGTTATTGATTAAGGATCTCTCGGCCTCTCTTTATATCTTAGTACCTTTTTACATTAATTTTGGTCTAGTCTAGTTAAAAACCCAATTCTAAATCTTTTCCTCCAACTTCTTGGTAGACAATTATACTTAGTATGCCATTTCAATTCTAGTTTCTTCCCTGCGGATCGACTCGGACTCACCACTAGCTACCCCCAAAGGTAGTTAGTTAGAAGTTTGATTATAAATTTGTAATTTTTATCGGGCGTGTTAAGCCGCGACACTTTTCACGTTTCATTAAAATTTTGGCGCCGTTGCCGGGGATTATAACTAGTTTTGAGTAGCTTACTTAGTGTAGTTTTCTTTCCAATTAGTTGTGTTCTTTTACCTAATATATAAAAGACCAAAAATAGAATCGTGCTAATATTGCTATATCTTTTTGTGATCGAAAGGGGGAGCGACGAAGCATCCTTTCGAGCTGTGGAGGAGCGATCGTCGACAACACGTCACCGAGAGTGCACTGTTTGTATTTCTTAACCTTGTATGCTCTTCGTGATGTGTGAATCAATGTGAATGAGGATTCCGATTTGGATATTACATTGCAAGCATTTTTGGATTCTCGTGTTGCATCGCATAAACCATTAGCTCATTCTGATTCATCCATGGATAATCCCGATCCTCATGATCTTCCTGACCCTATGGCCAATCTTCACCAACCCGAAAACCAAGGTCGTAGGGCCATGAAGGACTTTTATATCCCTAATTCTTTCACCTCAAATTCTTGCATCCAATCCCCGGTAATTGAGGCAGCCCATTATGAGATTAAACCTCAATTTCTACAATCATTGCCGGTTTTTCATGGATTATCCCACGAGGACCCTTACAATCATATCGAAGAATTTATTTTAATAAGTTCTACGGTAAGGGTCAACAATTTCACCGAAGACGCATGGAGACTTAAATTGCTCCCCTTCACTCTCAAGGGTAAAGCCAAATATTGTCTTACCTCTTTGGAACCTCGATCTATCTCAAGTTGGCCTCAACTACAAGCCCAATTTCTGGATAAATTCTTTCCAATCACTAAAACTAGTGATCTTCGCCGAGAGATTGCATCTTTTAGACAATCTGATGATAAAGCATTCCATGAAGCTTGGGACCGCTATAGGGAACTTCTTAGGAAGTGTCCGCATCATCAATTTCCGCAATGGGCTATAGTGGAGAATTTCTACAAAGGTCTTAAGAAGAGGTACCAATTGACTATTGATGCCGCGTGTGGGGGAGTCTTTATCACGGACCCTCTTGATGATTCTTGGAAGCTTTTTGAGAAACTTGCCGAGAACTCCCAACACCATTCATCTTCCTCTAGACACAACCGAGGGTCTTCGAGTCAACCTACTCCTAGGGGAATTCTTGAGCTTAATGAGTCAACCCGGCTTGCCCAACAAGTCGACGCTTTGAGTAGGAGGCTTGACCAAGTCCTTACGCAAAATATAAATCAAGTGGCTTGCTCTAATCCTTCGTTGCCCTCATCTTCGGGGGAACTATGTTTCTTGTGCTCCGCTCCCAGTCATGATGTAACTGATTGCCATTTGACATGCCACTATCCGGAGTTAGTGCAAAAACATGTGAATGCAATATATGGTCAATCCAAGCCGACTTATGATCCTTATTCCAACACTTACAATCCCGGCTTGAGAGACCACCCAAGTTTTTCTTCGATGACACCCGGCCAACAACCTAATTCTTTCAACCCAAGGCCGCCATCCATGGGCACTCAAGCCCCAATTTATCCTCCAAAATTCCAATCAACATATCCCTCCAATGCTCAAGGCCAAGCTCCTCCATTCCAACTGTCATATCGGCCTCCCCAAGCTTATTCTTCCCAAGCACCTTATCAAGCTCAACCACCGCAATCTTGGGGGCATCAACCATATACATCTCCACAACCTCAAATACCCACAAGCCAACATTCTCATTCTCAACAACCAAAGGGAGACCAACACATTGATGAGAGACTTTTGAAGGCCTTGAATTCTTTCGAAGCTAGTACCCAATTACTTCACTCTCATTATCAATCCCTAGCAAAAATGGAGGTGCAATTGGGCCAATTGGCCAATGCCATCTCTAGGAGGGACGAGGGGCGATTACCTAGCCAAACCATCCCCAACCCAAAAGGCCAACACTCCATTGATTCAATTCATGAACAAGTCAATGCGGTGACGATCCTAAGAAGTGGCAAAACATTTCCCAATGTGGAGGAGCCGAATGACATTTCACAAGAGCATGAGCATGACATACATTCATCGTCACCATTGCATGAGTGCGTACCTTCTTCACCACATGCATCTTCATCGTCCAAAGATAAGCATGCACCTAAGGATTCCAAGGCATCTCATAATGCACATACACCCAATGATTTGCATACATCTTCGAGTTCGACACCTCTATCTCATGAGCCGAACCCTAATGCTTATGTTCCAAAAATTCCTTTTCCCGAGGCTCTAGCGGATCCTGCGTCATCTCCATATAAAAATCCTAAACTGGATGAGATGATGGAAGTTTTTAAGAAAGTCCATATCAATCTTCCTCTTCTAGATGCCATTAAGCAAATCCCATCTTATGCTAAGTTTCTCAAGGAACTTTGCACTCATAAAAGGCGATCTAGATCTCATATTTCTAAGAAAATGTTCTTGATCGAGCAAGTGAGCACCATTCTTAGATGTGACCTCCCCCCTAAACTTGAAGATCTGGGCATCCCTATCGTTCCTTGCATAATTGGTAATAATCTCATTGAGAGAGCCCTACTTGATTTGGGAGCGAGTGTCAACATTCTTCCTTACTCCTTATATTGCCAATTTGGGATAGGAGAGCTCAAACCCACTATGATGAACCTTCAACTTGCAGATAGATCAACGAAAAAACCTCGAGGTATTGTTGAAGATGTGTTGGTCAAGGTAGACAAGGCTTTCTTTCCGGTGGATTTTGTGGTCTTAGACATGGAGCCCGAACCAAGGCATAAGAAGTCCGTTCCCATCATTTTAGGTCGACCATTCCTTGCTACAGCTAATGCTTTAATAAATTGTAGGAATGGAGTCATGACCATTACATTTGGCAACATGGAGATACGGCTTAACATCTTTGATGCATCTAAGCGTTATGCATGTGAAAAAGAATGTTTTATGATTGATGCTTGGAATGATCATCATGATGAGGAATGCTTGAATGAGTTACTTGGTAATGATGAAGAGGTTGATGATGATTGTTATGATATTAATCTTCTGGTATATCAACCATTTTATGAAGACATACCCAATTACGAAGAGGATGTTTGTGATATCAATATGCCGGTCTATGAAGTTTTTAGTGAGAATATATCAATTTATGGGGACTCCTATGATGTTAATATGCCTATCTATGAGGTGTTTTGGGAGGACATAACTAATGTTGATGAGCCGAGTTTGATTGTATTTCAAGAAAGGTTATCAATCTCTCATGATTGTGATGATGAAGGCCAAGATATGTCGCCGGCATTAGATTGTGAAGTTTTGGATGAGGTCTCTCCCATTCTTGAATATGATTATATAGGCGATGATTGTGTGACCCCTTGGTGGAGGCAGACCTTTGATTTCTTGCCTTCTATATCTTCCTCCACAATAATATCTGCCACGATACTATCATTGCCCATCTCGAATGCCATCCTATTTCCCGTGTTCATGCATACATTCATTTGGTTTTACAAGACTGCAAATAAAGAACGTGACCTCTTTTATGCTAAAATGGACATAAGGTTAAAATGGTTTGTGATGGAAGAAATATGGTTTTATCATTGGCATTTAAATAAAGTCCTTCAAAAATGGCTTCGTTCTCGCATTTCTAGATGCTACCATCATTTAGAGGGGACATCGAAATTTTATGGGTGAGCTTATATTGTGTCGAGCTAGAGACGATAAATCAAGTGCTTGGTGGGAGGCAACCCATCCTTTCCTCGTATTTTTGATGATTGTGTGTTTGATATTTCTTCTTTGCATGATTGATTGTTTTTCCCATTATTTGCATGTTTGATTTTGGTGTGTTTTTGAATTGATCTTTGTTTGAATAATTGTGATGTCAAGATGGTATGTTGAATTTGTGTGATGATTGTTGAATTGGTTGGATTGGAGGGTTTCTACTGTGGTATTTTAACGCCTAAGGAGCCTAGTATTCATGCTTGAGGTTGTGGGGTGAATTCCCAGGTTTTCAGCCCAGTTTTGCATTTTGGTACGCAAAAGATCGATCTTCCCATAGGTGAATATCGATCTTTTATGTCCGATTGATTGTAAGCTGAAGCCTGGGTAACAACGATCGATCCTTCCATACCTAAAGATCGATCTCTCTTGCACATTTAATTGTGACAGAGGGGTGGTTTAGAGGTGATCGATCTTTCATCACCTAAAGATCGATCTCTCTTGCGCATTTATTTGTGACAGAGGGATGGTTTTGAGGTGATCGATCTTTCATCACCTAAAGATCGATCTTTTATGGAGTTTCTGCAATTCTCAGAGACAGAAAGATCGATCTTCCTGCGTGGAAGATCGCTCTTTCCCTTTAGCTGAGAGGCCAAGTGAAGAAGATCAATCTTTCAAGCGGAAAAGATCGATCTTACTTACTTGTACACGTCAGCACGACTTAAGCCAGATCCGTTATGATGATGCCATGTGTCAAAAGATCGATCTTTCTCTTGCAAAAGATCGATCTTTTGCAAGAGAAAGATCGATCTTTTGCGGGCTTTGTAAAAAAATATATATAGGTGGGAGACCGACTTAGGGCTCACAAGCCCTAAGATCGATCTTCCCCCCCCTTCTTCCCTCAGTCGACCCCGCCGCCGCCACTCTTCGTCTTCGTCTCCGACCGTTGCGCCGCCACTTCTCCGACCAAATCACGTCGCCTTCCACCTCCCAGTGCATCCGCGACCTATCCCCACCATTTCCCTTCCCTCAACCGACCCCAGAGCTGCTACATTTCCCCACATTTCCTCACCTCCTCCCACCGGCTGCGCCTCCTCTTCCAACGAGCTCGTCTTCGCCAGCCACATTCGTCATTCCTCTTTCCCTCATCCTCTCTAATTACCTCCGATGGGCCGCAAGCCAACCGCCGCCACCAAAAAAGCCGCCGAGAAGGGAAAGGTCGCCGCTTCATCTTCTACACCACCGGCAAGACCTCCCTCCACTCCTTCAGCAAGGCCTGCGGCACCTCCACGGCAAGCTTCCACCCCTCCTGCTTCACCACCTTCACGACAAGCTGCCACCCCTCCTGCTTCTTCCACACGGCCGGTGCGAACCACGAGAGCTCCGGCCACATCTTCCATGGCTCCGGCAACATCAAAAAGGAAGACCCCAGCTGCACCTTCTTCATCCAACCCTCGCCAATCCAAGAAGCTCAAGAAGAAATCCCGGCCTTCCACTGCGCCCACAGTCGTCCGAGGTCTACTTCCGCAATGGCAGCGGGAGGTAATCCTCGAATTTACTTTCGATGTGGAGTTCTTTCGTACTGTCGAGCATACCCTGGATTCCATGACAGTGATCGAAAACCGTGCTCTTCTACCTCTTTGTACACCTGAGACCACGGTGTACCCTAGGCTGGTCTGCAAGTTCTACCAGAACATGAAGGCCATTCGCTACGGGGACGATAGGGATGATGCTACTGATGGATCCTTCCCCGCCCATGGCTTCGTATCCGTGATTGACGGGGTCGAGGTTACATTTACGGCCAACACCATCTCCGAGGTTTTGGAGATCCCTATGCACTGCCCTGAGTATTACAAAGTCCGACCCAAGGATTTGTACACTCGGGAGTCCGATGCTCACCTCTTCCTCCACTCGGATCGCATGGGTGGAGGCACATTTACACGCGCCGAGCTGCAGGCTCCATTTTGGTTGTTCGACGACATCTTGCGCCGCAACGTCTTTCAGTGCGGCCATGACCAATATCGGACTGGTTGTTGGCTTTGCACCTTGTGGTTGTTGGCCAAGGGGTGGGCGCTCTTCATTCCTCAGCAGATTTTGGAGGACATGGCGCAGTTTTACCGCGGGGCGGTCCGGGACCGGAAACCGAGCTTTGATGACAAAGCTTGCCTGCACTCAAACCTTATTTCCGCCTTCCTGTCCCGCCAGGATCTAGTTCCTTAGGGTGAGCCGACTGTCTCGGACGAGGCCCTCAGGCATGCCCGCTTCGGTGCCGCCACCTGGGACAAGGTCCTTGGCCACATGAGGAAGGCCGGCGCGCCAGTCTGACAGCCGCGACCTGTACGTACCCCGCCAGAGTTCGGACCCGTGGAGCACCCTACCTTGGGAGAGATTTATAGTGAGCACCGGGCATTTCAGGACGCCATGCTCCGTCGTCTGGACGCGGTAGACGCGCGCGACGCCGCCTTTCGAGAGGACATATCAGGCCTTCGCCAGGACGTCTCCGCACTTCACCAGGTTGCCTCGCGTATCCTTGCGCGTCTCGATGACCACCACCCTCCTCCTTCGCCGGTCACCGCTATCGTTCCATACCGACCTTTTACCTTTCCAGAGCCGAGACTTCAGGGATGATACATGTCCTTCTAGCTCAGTGGTTTGCATGTCGTCTAGATGCTTGCTTGGTTGCATGTTTATTTTTTAGGTTTCTTGCATCTAGTAACATGTAGTACTAGGGGCTTGTTCTTGTTGATAGACTGTATCTAGAGGTCCATTTTGTATTTTGTGGTTGGTTGGAGCGTATTTCTTTTTGTGGGTGGAGGGTGGAAATTTTTGTACTCCATTGCTGCACTTCTGCTTATGATTGTCATCTTTGATTGTGGATGTATATATATATATTTATATGCATGATTTTTGGCTTTGATGGTGGGCTATGTGTGATTGTAATTATGGTTATATGGGGGAGGATGTGAATATGTGAGTTGTAAAGATGGGTGTGGATGTATGTAGGTATTTGGATGTGAATGAATGTATATATGTTTGGATGCAAATGGCATCTTTGTACATCCCTTGTGCTTTTTGTATAAATAGAGGGAATGCTGCCTAATTTTTCTCCAAAATTTGCATCTCTATTCTCTGATTTCCATAATGCTAAGATGGGTACTTCCTCTATGATTTTACAGGGCAGACATGCAATGGATAGCAACTCGATATACGACATTTTGACATCATAACGTTACTGGTTTTTCACGACTAACCTTGACCCTAACTGTCGCGCCCCGACCCGCGTAGGCCCAACCGGGCCGGGCGACGCGAACCGGAACATAACCTACTGCGGAAATTTTGGCGAGGTTTCCCTCTAATCGTAGTGGATACCTTAACAAGTCATAATTATCCTGTATTAACAACAATTACAAACCTCAAACACTGGAACTGAAATAGATACAAAACCTCAAACAGGGAAATTATACATTTATCACTCCCGTAAGAGACTATCTATAACAAAAAAGGTAAAACGATATGATCGCCACCTCTCAAGCACCGCCAGACGCCGCCACGTCACCAAACACCTGCCCGGTAGGGGCGACCGAAGAAGAGCTCGCGCCAGCACCTGCAATACGCAGCCCGGGTAGGAGTGAGCACTAAGCTCAGCAGGGACACTACACTACGACACTCACAAGGGAGGGAACACAACAGTGTCGCCCCCAAGCAAAGCCTAGGTGTATCACAGGGGTCCCATAATCCCACCGGATGCCCCTGAGAGCCCCAGCCATGGTCTTCCAGCGAACTGGTCTCACACTGGGTTACACTCAGTAAGGCAGGAAACGACACTGCCAACTCACAACAGGATCCTGGGCACTGTTGGCGAATAGCACCGCTGGGCAGTCACACCTGCCACCCAAGAGTTCAAGAAGGACTGGGTACCGGCTACACCTCGACTTGGCTCGAGGCCGACACGACCTCTAAACATCAAGCATCAACAGTATTCATGTCATCTAACCCTATCATCGAAAACGACTGAATACTACAAATTGAGTCCTGGACCAAGCTACCCGCAACGGTCCTAAGAGATAGATCCGGGCTACCCGAAAGCCCCGGATCGGCAATGCCCTAAACCGATGCAACTAGTGCACAACACGATGCATGCTATGAACATGCGCAGAATAAATACATGTGAGCATGCAACAGGATGTGATGATATAAATACAAGGTCTGAGCACGGCACCCTGCCGGCCCGGGGTGGTGAGCAGGTAAATAAGGTCTAAGGGACTGCTGCAGTGGTACCACCACCAACTGCCAGCAGTCCACCACAAGACCTGCACCGGGAAGCAGCCCCGCAAACAACAGCTTACAGGTATAACAGATAAAGCCCTCGGCGCACGCCGGCATGCAAGGCTAGGAAAAGCTGTAGGGCTACCCGCCCGTTTATTCTAAACATCCCGGGAGTCATCACTCCCCCGGTTCACCACTGCCTATTATAGGACTAACATGCTTAAACCTATGTACCAGGTATTAAGACAGTAGAGAAAACAATACATGCAAAGCTCCGCGAGCAAAACAAGCCGGATATCTCTCTCTGCCATAGTCGGATCGATCCCTTCCCAAGGGAAGGATCGATCCCGCTATCGACAGAGAGCAAAAGCTCCCATCTCCCGAGTCCGATCAATCTGTCCTCCCAGGACGATCGATCCGACTCGGGACGGATCGATCCATCTCGCAACGATGAGGAGGAATCCATGCTACCCAAAGCACCGGGCTCGATCGCGCTCACCAGGGGCCGATCGATCCTGCTCGGGTTCAGCGTGCCCAACAAAGAGAGATCGATCCATCTCACAGACGGATCGATCGGATGGGTTCTCCGGTAAGCCGACGGCGAGAAATATTGCCGGAAAACTCCACCAAATCCCACCAAAACCTGGGATCTAGTAGTACGAACGATCACGAATCCAAAACCGGCGGAAAAACAACAATCTAACATGTATACAATGAGTTCTAAGCATAAGAACATCGACAACCGGAAAACCTCCGAAAAACTCGAAGAAGATAGGTAGGAATCCCTACCGGAGCAAGAGCAGCTTCAATCCCAGCTGCTATGCCTTGGATCGTCCGCGAACTCTTTGAAATCCAGAGAAGATCTCAGCCAAGAAATCGGATTTCTAAAAAGATCTGAGGAAGAAGGTTCCGTTTGTTTTATAGGCAAACGAACCGACGTAGCAAGATCGATCCGTCCAAGGAGACCGATCGATCCAGCCAAGAGAGTGATCGATCCAGCCAAGGAGAAATCGATCCAACTAAGAGACCGATCGATCCAGCCCAAGAGGCGGATCGATCCGGCCAAGAGAACGATCGATCCAGCCAACGACCTATCGATCCTTCTCTGAGTCCGATCGATCCGACCCAAGGGGCTGATCGATCCGACCCAACGATCCACGTTCCTTTCAAAGACCGATCGATCCTTCTAGCAAGGAAGGATTGATCCGTCTTTCGCAGGAAGCTGGACTTGGGCTAAAACTTAAACCCAAGTCCGGATCTTTCGATCCCGGGTTCCACTAACCATTCTAAGCAAACATTACCACAAACATGGTCAGTGTGTGCACACGCGCGGGTGTGAAACTAGCCGACAAGGTGCAATTTACCAAATTGCCTTTGCGGCCCACAACGAGCCACAGGAGGAGAGGGACGGGTCCTCACACTAACTCTCTTCGTATCTTTTGTCAGGGTTACAAATTCATCCATAGCTTCACAAGGTTATCTCTACACTTTACCCTCCTTTCGTGCTTGAGGACAAACCCGATTAAGTTAGGGGGTATGATTTCATCATGTTTAAAGATGACCTGTGATTGACCTACATTTAATCATATGTTATTTGAGTGGTAAATATGCGAAAAAATTTCAATTCTTATGCTAGCATGGATGACTATTGCATAATTCATCTTGATTCTCATGCTTTGTAAAATTTGGCAAATCATTTCATGAGTAGTGTTATTCTTCTACTTTAATTCTACTTGCCATGCATTAAGGACATTTAAGTGATCCAATCCACTTGTGCACTTACACTTGTATAACGGGGCAAGTAGTGTTTGATTGAGGGACCTTGATAGATTGGGGGTCCAAGGCTATTTACACTCGGTTGAGATTACTTGTATTAGGGTTCGAAGCCAAGTTAGAGGCCAAGAACCAGTTTAATAAAAGTGACTAGTCTTGATTCGTAGCCTTCTAGGCTCGAGTTTGTAGGTCCGAGGGGTGCTTCAACACCAAATGCCCCAAAGCCATCTGGCTTGGTAGTCATTGACCTAACACTCGTTAAATGGGCTAGTAGAAAGCTTAAGGGATCAAGGCATTGCACAGTCACACTAATATCAAATAAAAGCTTGTTGGTCAGCTCTGATTCGTGGCCTGCTAGGTTCAGGAAATTAAGCCCGAGGGGTGCCTCAACACCTAGTGCCTTTAGGTCATCTGACCGAGGAGCCACTGGCCCAAATCTCGTTACATGGGCCTAGTAGAAAGCCTAAGGGATCATGGCATTGCACGTCCACTAGTTCTATTCATAAAAAGAAAAACAAAAGAGAAAAAAAAGAGGAAAAAAAAGATAAGAGCAAACAAAGATTTCGCTTTAAATAAAACTTGTCATTTGATCAACCGGTGTAAAATGCTAAGGATGTCTAGTTTTGATTGGAACCCTACTTGAATGACTATGAGACCCCGAGTACTTGAGTAGCAACTTTCACTACACGGATTGCTTAGATGAGCTTTGATCTTGTTCAAGTGCTTTGAAGTGTTTGAATGATGCTATTGATGGAATTATTCGCTTGCATTTTACTTGTGCTATGGGTTGAAGGATGGAGTTATGCATTTAAATCTATGTGGGGCATATGGATGAATTTTGACCATAGGAACTGAAGCTACTTGAGAAATGACTAATTGTAGGTCGGGTGATTGCTGTTAGATAGTTTTTAGTTCTTTCATCTCCCTTCCTTTTACTTCTCTTTTGCTTTGCTCGAGAACTAGCAAAGATCAAGTTAGGGGGTGTGATAAGACGTGAAAAGTGCAAGGCCTTACTGATGATTATTACCCCATTACAGGTACAAGAGCCCTCAATGAGGATTAGATCAAGTTCCGAGCTAAAACGAACTCATTCGGCCCAGTTTAGTATGAAGAAGATCGATCCTTTATTGAAGAATATCGATCCTTTAAAGACATTAAGAAGAAATCTAGTCGGAACAACAAAGATCGATCTTCCATCATGCGAAGATCGATCTCTTATGTGCATTTTTCAGTGACAGAGCGCAAGTGTTGGAAGGATTGATCTTTCCCATGTGCATGATCGATCTTTCACGGGCAAAAGAGATGACAGAGCGCGACATTCTAGAGGATCGATCCTCGTCTGCTAAAAGATCAATCTTCATCGGGGCGCAGCCAGCAGTCAACAACAAAGATCGATCTTCATCTATAGGAAGATCGATCTTCCACGGGACCAGCGATCACACGGAAGAGGAAGATTGATCTTGTACCCTATAAAGATCGATCCTTTTGTGCCAGCCGAGCAAAATCAATGGTCCAGATCTAATCCGAGTAAGGGAGACTTGTTTACTATAAATAGACCCCTTTTGGGGGATTTTGGAGATCTTCTCTTAGACTTTTCTCCAGCTTTTCTTCTTTTAGACTCTTTTTTTACCCAATTGAGAGGGGTACTTTTTGGAGGAGATCCATGGGAGGAGAGCTTCATCAACCTCCATCTATGGATCCAACCCCCAAGATGAGTCACTAACTCATAGCTTAGGGATTCTTCTGATGTAATAAGGGTTTCTATTAGGGATTCTTAGGATTTAGGGCTTTTTGGTACTCTATTGAATGGTTGTATGGATTGGAGTTAATTTCTTTATGAATGTGGTGTTATTTTCATTGATGAATGCTTGGATTGCTCTATTGTGCCCTAGATCTAGGTCTCTTGCATGTTAGGGCTTGGATGGAACCTCTCGTGAGAGGGATTCATCCTAAAACCATGGATTCTCTCATGACGAAGGATTCTAATCCAAGATTGGACTAGATTGTAGTGCTGGAACCACCACCAATCTATTTCTAACCCTCCACCCATCATATCATTGTGATTTTGGCTAGCGAGGTGCTAGATCCACCTCGCTATCGCACCTAGATCCATACCACCTTAGCTCTCTTGCGACGAATCCATCTTAATTAGAGGATTTGTTAGCGGCGATCGTAACTCATACTTCGATCGCTAATCTTTAGGCGATTACTCTTGCCGACGAGGGTTCTTAACCCGATCTTCGTCGAGCGATAGGTGGAACTAGCCATTCGCCTATCGACAATTTAAATTTAACCATTCAATTTGAGGAGACATGCCCTTATCTTAGGAAGACCTATTTGAACCCTTGTTATTTATTAAGGATCCCTCGGCCTCTCTTTATATCTTAGTACCTTTTTGCATTAACTTTGGTCTAGTCTAGTTAAAAACCCAATTCTAAATCTTTTCCTGGAACTTCTTGGTATACAATTATGCTTAGTATGCCATTTCAATTTTAGTTTTTTCCCTACGGATCGACTCAGACTCACCGCTAGCTACCCCAAAGGTAGTTAGTTAGGAGTTTGATTATAAATTTGTAATTTTGATCGGGCGCGTTAAGCCATGACACTTTTCACGTTTCATCACAAGATCATTAATATAGAATGTATAAACGTTACTGTCGCGCTCCGACCCGCGAAGGCCCAACTGGGCCGGGCGACGTGAACTGGAACCTAACTAAGTGCGGAAAAGTTTTGGCGAGGGTTCCCTCTAACCGATTGATCTCCTTAAACAATTCATAAGCACCCTTATTAAAACGATTATCACAAACCTCAAATGATATAATAAAGATATAATTCAAAACCTCAAAAGGGTTAACATTTATACATCATACTCCCGTAAGAGACTATCTACCAAAAAGGGTAAACAGACAATCACCGTTCCTCAAGCACCGCCAGACGCCGTGGCGCCACCAAAGACCGGCTCGGTAGGGGCCACAGAAGAAGAGCTAACGCCTGCACCTGCAAAACGCAGCCCGGGTAGGAGTGAGCAACTAAGCTCAGCAGGTAAACTACACTACGACAAACTCAAGAAGGAGAGAACACAACAGTGTCGCCCTCAAGCAGAGCCTGAGTGTACATAGGGGCCTCATAACCCCAACGCGTGTCCCTGAACGCAGGAAACCGACACTGCAGACTCACAAGCAGGAAATTGACACTGCTAGGCGGGAAATGACACCGCTGAGTAGGCACACCCTTTACTCAAGAGTCATAGAACACTGGACACCGGCTACAACTCAGAACCGTCTCGCGGCCGACACGACCTCTAAATCATCGATCAATCTGTATTCAAGTTATCTCAACCTATCATCGATATCGACTGAATACTATCATCCGATCCTGGACCACGCTACCCGCCGTGCTCCTAGAGCTAGATCTGAGCTACCCGAAAGCCTCGGATCGGTGATCAACCCATCTCCCACGCCCCATCCTTATGCATCTAATGCACAGTCAGGTTCATGCTATGAACACACAGAGGAAAGTAGATAAACATGCAACATATGTGATGATAATAAACAAAGTCTGGACTCGGCACACAGCCGACCCGGGGTGATGAACAACTAAGTAAGCCAAGGAACTGCTGCAGCGGTAACACCACCAGCTGCCAGCCAGTTCACAGAGAAAACCTGCAACGGGAAGCAAACCCGGCGAAACCAATAATAACCATGACAATAAAGCAACACATATATACTCGCAGTTATTTACAGCATACAATTATCGATATAGAAAACCTAGACTTCACAAACTATATCTACGGTGAAGTCGTATCGAACACATCCACCAAAAACCCTCAAAAAATAGCTACTAATAGCCTACATGCTTCCTAACATCATTGGCTATCTGCCTTGGAAGAAAACCAATCAAAGAACCATAAAAATCATTGTTCTAAGGCTGGCGGTCGATGTCACTGTCGACCTTCAGGAAGTGAAGGTTAACGGTCGATCAACGGATCGACCATGAGGTGTTATTCTGGTGATTTTAAGGCTCACGGTAGACCGCGGAGACCGCTATGGTCGACCGTGGAGTTTGGCGGTTGATCCGTTGATCGACCATGAGGTACTATTCGGGAAAACTCTGTTTTGACACAGTTTGGAATAAAATTCACCAAACGTCGTAGACAAATCAAAAAAATGTGAAATCAATTAGGTTTGAAGGTATATTCAGAGATCTACAACTTAATGTTGAAGACCAACTAAGATCATGCATGTAAGGTGCCGCGAAAATGAGCTCGGACATTCAGTTTCTGGGAATAACAGAAATCCGGAATTATCTGAAGGAAAACTTGCTTAAATCCAACTTATCTCAAACCAAAATCCAACCAAACATAAATCAAATCTTAAGCACGCTAAAACAAATCATCTAGAATGAAGAAACAAGCAAATAAAACATCTAACCAACCTAGAACACTGAACCAAGGCTTAAGTTGGCCTTGCTTCGCGATTCTCTTTGATCGTTGCGGTTGGTTTAGCTCCAACCTGGTCCGACCACGTCGGTCGAGGATCTGGTTCGGTTGGTTTGGCTCAGTTGGCCTTGCTTCGCGATTCTCTTTGATCATTGCGGCCCCGGGGGTAATTTGGTAGATTACCCTAGGCGGAGCTGGTTTAACACACGCGTAGCGCACACACGGCCTTGTAATGATGTATGTGTTTGACTAGACTATTAGGAGTACCCCAGCTCGGAGGATCTGGGTTCGATCGTATGGATCGAGATCTGAGCGGTTAGGATCAGATCCGGTTGATCGGACGACCAAGATCTAATCTTGAGCCGTTTATATAAATAGGCCCTTTAAGTAGCATCCCTTCTTGGATTAGGGATTAATTCCGCCGTTAGAGAGAGGAGAGATACACCGCGATTGAGAGAGGGAGATCGAGGGAGAGCGGCGGCCCGATCTCACGGAGAGAGAGAGGAGGAGAGGAACCAGCGGAGTTCCTCTCGTCGGAGGCGAGGGTGCGGCCGGAGAGGAGTGTCGCGCCCCGACCCGCGACAGGCCAACAGGGCCGGGCGACGCGAACCGGAACCTAACAAACGCAGAAGAAAAGCTGGCGAGGGTTCCCTCTAACCTATTGTTCTCCCTAGCAATTCACCAAAAGCACCCCTAATTAAAGACAATATAATATTAAAGTCTCGAACCACAGAATTAAAACTCAAAAAGATTTAATATACATATCCTCGGAGAGGGGGGGGGAGTTCAAATACAACATCACTCCCGTAGGAGACTATCTAACATAGGATAAAAGCTATAAAGGATCACCACCTCTCAGACTCCACCTGGCGCCGCCGCATCGCCAACCAACTGCCCGGTAGGGGCCACGGAAGAGGAACTGACGCCTGCACCTGCAAAACGCAGCCCGGGTAGGAGTGAGCACTAAGCTCAGTAGGGATCTACACTACGACACACAGAAAGAAAAGGGAAACGCAACAGTGTCGCCCTCAAGTAGGATCTGGGTGTATACAGGGGTCCCATAACCCCACCGTGTGTCCCTGGTGCCCAGGAGCAGCACACAGTAAGCTCAACAAACACTGCTGACTCACATGCAGGAACCCGACACTGCAGGCGGGAAATGGCACCGCTGAGGGGGCCGTCTCCACCACTCAAGAGTCAACTCAAGGTCGACACCATCAGCTAGCTTTGGGATCGATCCGAACAATTTGGATCGATCCGAAAGCTTCGTATCAGCTTACCAGTTAATTGCTACAACACAGCCCTTCAGCAAATAATTCATAACAAATCGTAGAAAAATCAGAAAAATACGAACTAAGATGGAATGGAAAGCTAACGAAGAAATCTACAACTCTTATGTTTATCAGAAATCAAGATTATGTACGCGCTAGCCGAAAAACTCGCCGCAAACCGGCTATTTCTCAAGAACAGCAGAAAACCAGAAATCCGAGACTAATCATGCATAAAACCTACTCAAATCTTAACCAAATAACATGAAACTTATATCAGTAATTCTAATAGGCATAAGGAATCCAACATAACATGGATCAACAAGATCCAACGGCTAGATCTAGAGAAATCCCGAAATAAACATCAGTAGGTATAACCCTACCTAGCTGCGCTTTCCTCGGCTGATTGCCCGCGAGTTGATCACCAACAAGGTTCCAAACCACTTCAGAGATCTTCCTCTCGTTGTCACGGATCCAACGAGCCTTAGAACGCCGAAAAAGATGGCTGGAGGAGGGAGAACGGAGGTGAGGAAGATGGCTGCCGGAAACAGGGGAAAACAGGGCTCTCGGGAGAAGAAAGAAGGAGGAAGAAGAAAGGAGGAGAAGGAGGAAGAAGAAAGGAGGAGAAGGAGGAAGAGGAGGGGAAGAAAAGGAGGGGAAAGGGGGAGGGGACAGCCGGGAAAGAGGGGAGAAAGGTGAAGGAGGGGAGGGAAAGTCCCCCTCTGACAGAGGAGAGCGACGGCCAACGGCCTTCCTCGCGAAAGAGGAGGAAACCACTGACTAGCTACAGTGTCTGGATCGATCCAACACCATGCTGGATCGATCCAAGACAAGGATGGATCGATCCAACACTAGTTGGGATCGATCCACAGGGTCAAAAACCCCCCCGACTCACTCACGAGTCCGATCGATCACTCCTACGAGCGACCGATCGCTCGAGGGCCGCCAGCAGCCCAAAGACGGGCTGTTGCGCGCCTGAGCGGGGATCCTCCGATCCCGGGTCCACCTAGCCATTCTAAACAAACACTAACACATACAAGGCCAGTGTGTGCACATGCGGGTGTGAAACAAACCAACAAGGCACAAGTTACCAAATTGCCCTTGCGGTCTACAACGAGCCACAGGGGTAGAGGATAGGTCCTCACAAGGAGTCTGGCGACGGCTGAGGAGTGGAACCAGCGGAGGTGCTCAACCGCGACCGGAGGAGTCTGAGCCGTGCGCCGGCGGTGTTTGCGACCGGAGAAGAAGAAGAAGAAGAAGAGGGAGAAGCGATCCAGAGGTAGGGCTTCTGATCTAATCTTTGATTAGACTCTACTGGATTAGAGTAGGTTAGCTTGGATGCATGATGATTTGGTTTTTTTTGGATACTTCCTTGTTGTTTTCATGGTTTCCTCGACAAGTTGTTCGTCGGAATGTATGCTAGCCTAGGATCATGCAAGCTCCTCTTCTCTATGTTGCTATTGTTTGGAATTAAGGATCGGTGGTGTATGGTGATGAGATTTCTTTGTTTTTTTTCTCTGGTTTTTGCCGAGTTTCAAGGCCTTAGCGTGGAATTGTTACTTTGCTCTGTTTCTTCTGTGGCTTGGCTAGTGTCTGGACTTCTGTTCTCTCATGGCCCTTGGTAACATTTCTCCTTCCTCTCATTGATACCGTGGGCTGTTTGGAGATGGTGTGTTTTATTGGTGGTCTACTGGTATTTCCCCTCTGCGTTCCTCTTTGATTTCCCTGCCCTTGGGTTGTCGAAAGCTGGAGTCCTTCTCCATCCTCTCTTCCCGGTTGTTCTCCGAGCCTATTGCGTTTTGATTTGGATTTGCCTCGAAAGCCATCGTTCTCTGTTCAGGGTGCTGCTCGGCAGGAGAACCGAGGATCATCAACCAGGCAGAGGGTGGAGTGGAGCTGTCTTGTTGAGGCTTTTAGCTATTGCTGGATTTCCTCCTCCCCTGCGTCTTCCCATTTTAATTCTCTATTTCGTGGCCTCTGTTTTTGGATGGTTGCTGAATTAGTGTCTGAGTTGTGGTTTACTAGTTGGGTTCCTCTGTTTTGGATCTAGAGGAGTAGATTGGTATGGTCTCTAGTCAGTTGGTGCTTACCAGCTCTGTTTTCCTTTGAAACTGGTTAGCCTCGGGTAGGTAGGCATAGTGTTTGTTGTCGTTTCTTTGCTTTGTTCTTCATGCAATTGCACTGGATGAGGTTTATGGGACTGCTTAACAACTAATTAAAGTTGGTAGTAACTGGATTTGATTTAACCTGGATTTGAGCATGTTTTCATGGGGGTTTTCTCGGATTTTACTGTTCTAATCAAAACAGTGGTGTTCTAGCTTCGATATAGAGCCGTACGTGTATGATCGGAGTTTATGTTATACACAAAAGTTATATATGGATGAGTTAACTGCTGATTGCAAGTGATTTCATGAATTTTGAAGCTCTGTGGAATTTTGGGTGCATTACTTGGGCTAGCTGTGCAGGAACAGGGCAGCCACCTAAATCCGAGTATTTAAGTCGATTTTTAATTGTTCAATTGAGTGGATTTTTTGTAGGGTTGATCTCAGCGGCCTTTAGATGAGATCTGCAAAGTTTGGTTTTAATCCAACTTATTTTCAATAACATTTTGAAATGCTTGATTGAGATGACAATAATGGAGGTACCAATAGTTCTCTTCTCTATCTGATATGTATGCCAAGCATGTTAGTTGCATTTTATTATAGCGTGTTTTCCCTCTGTTCGATTCCTATTACCTACTGTGAACTTCACATTTTTCTTCCGCTCTTTTTCAGCTATCTGATTGTGAGTTGTATATCATGCTCAAGCCTAGGGCTGGCAGTGTGCCCGTTTATATTTCTTTGTGGGAATGCTTATATTGTGCGGGCCAGAGGTGCCTTGTGAATTGAATAGCTGGGGGTGTGTTCTATTGTACAATTTTCTTGTTGACGGCGGTGCATGCCGTCATAATGCCGGAATTTGGACTGAAACGTGGTAACACTGTAATTGCTTAGTTCTCTTTTATGTATTATACGATAAATTGGGCATGCCTGATGAGATGTCATGTAGAGACACCTAGGCCTAGTTGGTTGAATAGGCTCATGCATGATGATTGCATCAGAGACATTCAGGCTAGGTGGTTGGCGATGGTTTCGATCGCCGATCCGGGGTTCTCGGGTAGCCCGGATCTAGCCCTAGGACCGGGGTTTTGGGTAGTCGAGGATTAGGACATGATTGTCATCAACGATTATGCTTGATATCATTTGAGGATATTGTTATAGTTGACCATGTCTGATATTACTGTATTTGAGGTGTAGAGGTCGTGTCGGGTCTCCAAGGCCAAGCGCTAAGTGTGAGGACCCGTCCCTCTACTCCTGTGGCTCGTCGTGGGCCGCAAGGGAAATTTGATAAATTGCGCCTTGTCGGCTTGTTTCACACCCGCGTGTGCACACACTGACCATGTTTGTGGTAATGTTTGGTTAGAATGGTTAGTGGGACCCGGGATCGAAAGATCCGGACTTAGGCTTGAGTTCTTGCCTAAGTTTAGCTTTCAGCACAAAAAGGATTGATCCTCTCTAGCTAAGAGATCGATCCTCGTGTGCCAGAAAGTCAAGTGCGATCGTCATGAAGGATCGATCCTTCTTTAGGGAAGGATCGATCATTCATAAGTCGGTTCGTTTGCCTATAAAGCAGACGAGATCTTCTTCCTTGAATCCCTTTTGAAATCCGGCGATTTGAGCTCAGATCTCGCAATTTTTGAAGGCATCTGAGGACGATCCAAGGCCTAGCTGCTTGGATCTAAGCTGCGTTTGCTCCGATAGGGATTCCTACCTACTTTAATTCCGGGTTTTTGGAGTTTCCGGTTTTGATTGTGTTCTTTTACATAGATCTCTCTATATACATGTTTGTTTCTCGTGTTTTCACCGGTTTTGGACTCGTCGGATCCTGATCTATCAGATCCCAGAGTTTGGTTGAGTTTGGTTGTCTCCTCCGGCGGTATTTCACGCCGGAAGGACGCCGGAGAACCCATTGGGATCGATCCCTCTTAGAGGGAGGATCGATCTCTCTGGGTTGGTCATGCTACGCCCACTGAAGGATCGATCTCCTGCTTGGAGAAGATCGATCCTGGTTCTTGGGTTGCATGGCTACCCTTCGTCGCGAAGAAGATCGATCTTCCTGGGAGGAAGGATCGATCGTTCTTGGCGCGACACGAAGGGTGCCCTCTGTCTCGAGAAAGGTCGATCTTCCTGGGAGGAAGGATCGATCTTCTTTGTCTCGACAGTGAGGGAAGCTCACTGTTACTTAAAAGATCGATCCTTTTGTTAGGAAGGATCGATCCTTCAGTAGCAGAGAGGGTTTTTCATGGTTTTTGCCAGCGGGGCTTGGTATGTCGGTTTTTCTTACCGCTTTATTACCTTGTACATATGCTCAAGCATGCTAGCCCTCTAATAGGGCAGTGGTGAACCTGGGGAGTGATGACTCCCAAGATGTTTAGAATAAACGGGCGGGTAGCCCTACAGCTTTCCCTAGCCTTGCATGCCTGCGTGCGCCGAGGGCTTGATTTGTGGTACATGTGAGCTGTTGTTTGCGGGGTTGTCTCCCGGTGCAGGTTTTGTGGTGGACTGCTGGCAGTTGGTGGTGGTACCACTGCAGCAGTCCGTAAACCTTATTTATCTGTTCACCACCCCGGGGCGGCAGGGTGCTGTGCCCAGACCTTGCTATTGTATATCATCACATACTGTTGCATGTCTATCTGTTTATCCTGCGCATGTTCATACATGCATTGTGTTGTGCATTAGTTGCATCTGT
Source organism: Narthecium ossifragum (assembly GCA_963920575.1). Lineage (NCBI taxonomy): Eukaryota > Viridiplantae > Streptophyta > Magnoliopsida > Dioscoreales > Nartheciaceae > Narthecium > Narthecium ossifragum. Next base: position 12,373,036 of record OY986966.1, read on the forward strand.
GTAGGGCGTTGCCGATCCGGGGTTTTTGGGTAGCCCGGATCTAGCTCTAGGGCCGTTGCGGGTAGCTTGGCCCAGGATCCGATCTGTAGTATTCAGTCGTTTCGATGATAGGGTTAGTTTGACCTGAATACATGATGTTTGATGTTTAGATGTCGTGTCTGCCTCGAGCCAGATGATGTGGGTGCAACCGGTGTCAGTCCTTATCCTTGGGGGCCTTCGGAGGGGTCCCGCCCAGGCAGTGTCTGTTCCTGACCACAGCTGGAACCCTGCGACACTAGGTGTACTCAGGATGGGCCCAGTTCTTGAGGTTGACCATGGTTGGGTATACCTAGGGACACCGGCAAAGGGTTATGGGACCCTTGCTGCACACCCAAGTCTTGCTCGAGGGTGACACTGTTGTGTTCCCTCCCTTGTGAGTGTCGTAGTGTAGTGTCCCTGCTGAGCTTAGTGCTCACTCCTACCCGAGCTGCGTTTTGCAGGTGCTGGCGCTAGCTCTTCTTCAGTCGCCCCTACCGGGCCGGTGTTTGGTGACGTGGCGACGTCTGGCGGTGCTTGAGAGGTGGCGATTTTCCAGCTTTGTACCTTTTGTTATAGATAGTCTCCTACATGAGTGATAAATGTATAATTTCCCTGTTTGAGGCTTGTAATATTATATCAGTTCAGTCTTTGAGTTTGAAATTTGTGTGAATACAGGATGATTATGATTTGTTAGGGTAACCACTACGATTAGAGGAAAACATCGTCAAAATTTTCCGCAGTAGGTTAGGTTCCGCTTCGCGTCGCCCGGCCCGGTTGGGCCTAAGCGGGTCAGGGCGCGACACTAAGGATGGTTGTCGATGTCCCTGACATGTGTGTCCCCGCGAGAGATGGTAAGACTGGGCAGGGTGGTACCTGGACAGGAGCCCGCAGTCTTTGTTTCCTCTCGTTTGTTCTTGGGTGAGGGTGGGACCTGGACAGGAGCCCTCGGGAATCGACGGGGTTATGGAACCCCTTGGCATACCTTAGGCTTAGGCGGAGAACGACTGTTGCAGTTTTCCTTCCTTTCTGTGCGACGTAGAGTAGAACCCTACTGGGCATTGTTGCTCACCCTACCTGGGCTGCATCGGCGATGCAGGTCGATGCAGTTCCTTCTTTCATGTGATCTTCTAGAAGATGGCGCGATATTTCGAGGTGATCGAGGACTTGGAGCTTCGAGAAGTTCATCTACAGTTAATTTACAGTTTTAATCAGTGATGTATAAATTGATGTATAATCAAAAATATTCGAGAACAGAATTGTATGATTATTAATTTAATTGTATTGGAGAAATGTTGTAACGTTCTTTAATGTAGATATTTGAGGAATGTATTGATTGATCATTTTGTCCTAATTGTAATTTGTCAAATATCGAAGTTGTAAAGTTGTAAAATTATCAAATGTACAGGTTTCCTGTGTTATAATTATGAAGGGGATTTTGTCAAAATTGTTTTATGAATCTGAGGATTAAATTGTTTAAATTCATAGCAGTTATATACTTGTGCGCCAATTGATGACCTAAACAGGTTTAGGTGGCTCATGCCTCGATCTAGATGGGTTTTCTGAGTCGGGGTGTGACAGATGGGGTTCTTTGTAGCGGGCCATGAACCGACCTGCTACAGTGTCCAACCAACCTGCAACAAGGATTTAATCAAACACACATATCAATCCAAGGCTGTGTGTGTATAACGTGGGTGTGAAACAAACCGACAATATACAATTTACCAAATTGTCCTTGTGGTCCACAACGAGCCACGGGCCCGACCTAGACGGTCAACCCAGGAGTAGACGGACAGGTCCTCACAATTACCATCATGATGACCAACTAATATGATTTTATCACTAATAGCATTCTTAACATAGCATTTTGAATCTTCAAAAATAACTTTGTTACCTCTATCACACAATTGACTGATACTAAACAAATTATGTTTCAAACCTTCGACCAAAAGAACAATTTCAATAATAGTGGATGAGGTTTTACCAATATTGCCAATGTCAATTATTTTTCCTTTTGCATTGTCTTCAAAGGTCACCATTCCTCTATCTTTGGATTGAAAGTTTTAGAACATGCTCCTTTCTCCCGTCATATGTCTTGACCATCCACTATTAAGGTACCATCCTTTGGCTTTTGAAATTGTCTTGATCTTGGATCTCAAGTACTCCTACAAATCAAACTCAAGTCTTGATTTTTGGTATCCAAATCATTTTGGGTCCTTTAGCATTAGCTATAGAAATATAAGTAGATGTAGCATGCTTAGGTGTCCAAAAGGTTTTAGCACTAGCATGTTTCACGAGATAACAACTAGGTGCAATGTGACCTACCATGTAACAATAGTGACAAGTGAGTTCTTGTGCTACCTTAGGAGGATGAGAAGAAACTTTAACAAAGTTAGTCTCCCTTTGGTTGTTCATCTTCCAAGGGTTGTAGCCAATTCCTTCCTTGTTTAAGGAGCTCCCTATCAAGGATCTCGTCGAGTTTGTCTCTACTCTTCAAGAATTTTGATAGACTGATCTTTAAGTCATCAACCTCAAGAGTGAGATCTCTCTTGGATTTCCTTAAAGTGATGAGCTCCTTTTGCATATCATTAGTAGTGTTTTTCAATATGAAACATTCACATTGAGTGTCCTTGAGTTCCTTCTCAAGTTTAGCATGGTCAAAACTAGATGTCCTTCCTAGCATGCATTTGTTCTCCTTTTCGAATATATCAAGTCCTTGCATGTAGCATAATATTTCTTTTTCAGGAACTTGAAGTCATTTGCTAAAGCATGGTAAGCATCGAAAAGTTTTACAAATGCAAGCGCATCTTCTACCTCATTTTCCTCTTCTTCCACATCTTCGTGTGCCATGAAGCATATGTTGGCTACCTCTTGTTCTTCTTCATCGGATGAGGTCTCCACATCACTTTCTCCCCAAGTAGCCATCAATTCTTTCTTTTTCTTGAACTCCTTCTTTGAAAGCTTTTTGAGTTGAGGACAATCAAACTTGATGTATCCGGGCTTCTGATGAATAAATTTTATATCTCGCAAGTATACGAATCGGTGCAATCAGTATAGTAGCAAGACGAGTATCGTACCCACAGAGATTTGTAGAAATTATTAGAGTGAAACGCTAAAGAACAGAAAAGAAAGAAAATAAGGAAGGGAAAATAAGAAATATGAAGTCTCGAAGATAGATGATCTAAAAACGAAATAAGAAAACGATAGAAATATGATGGATGAATACTAAGGTTTCGATTTCACCATAACATCCTCATTCTATGCATTGAATCAATCAAGATCTCAGTTTAATTCCAAGGGCTCGTTCTTCCGGTATGATGATCCGTTCGGCCGCGGTCTTCACCAAGTACCCCCAATTAACCCTAGTTAATGAACCCATAACTAAGTGTTAACCAAGAATCCATTAAGCTCTGAAGAACAATTATGAACCAAGAATACTCTTAGCTTGAACCCGGCCTCGACATAAACTCATTCATTCATAGATCCTGCAAGATTAGGGAATGAACCCTCGCCCAATCTTACATAAAACAATCTATAATACTTTTATTGGCCAGATAAAGGTATTTAAGATCTCAGTTAAAATAATGAATAAATCAAGGAAAATAAACTGATAAAATAATCATGATCCAATAACATAGAATGATTCAGTTAGGGCTACATCGGTACCTTAGAAAAGAAACTAGCCACTCATGTTCACCATGAGGGCAACAAAACTAATGGAGAAATAAAGAAGAAATAAGAAAAGAAAACCAAGCCTGGAACCCTTCTCTTCGCCTCCAAACGCTGCCAAAAAGTCCTCCAAAAGTCCCCCTTTGATAACCCTAAGTATCCTATTTATAGGCCTAAACTCGAGTTAAATCAAAACCGTTGATTTAATTCACTGGAAACGTCCGATCGATCCTCCTCGGAATGTTAGATCGATCGGTCTCATTGAGATCTCCCACTTCTATTTACGCCCGAGCCCGATCGATCGGAGTAAGGGAGTCGGATCGATCGACTTCGTAAAAATTCTTCATCTCTGGCTCTTCCCGAGTTCGATCGATGGTCCGATCGATCGAATTGTGTTCCTCTAAAAAGCATACGTTCTGTCACCCTTTAATTCCCAAGTCCGATCGATCGAATTATGAGTGTTGGATCGATCGGTTGAGTAAAAATCCGCTGTTTTTGACTTTTCCCGAGTCCGATCGATCGGACCATTGGTGTCGGATCGATCCGACTTCTTTGGAGTGATGGAGAGATCGATCGGACTTCGTTCAGCCAAAAAAAATAGGTTCTGTCACGTTTTTGCGTAGTCCGATCGATCGGAGGATCGCTCGGACTTCCAGCTTATTTACTGTGCTGCCATTCAGGCTGCGCCATCGGTACTAAAATTGCCGTAACTTCCTCTAGGAAACTCGGAATCACGAACCGTAAAATTCTCCAGAATCTAGACTTCAAGAGCTTTCCAACCATGTATGGCATATTCTCTGGTTCTTCATAAGCAGGTACAGATAAATCTTTAAAGTTGATCCATGCACTCTTTTCAGCTTCTTTTCTCCTTTTTCCTGCATTTTCCAAACAACTATGTGAAGCAACATATAGATATAAAAATAGGCATAAAGATGTTGATTAAAGATAATAATCTAGCAATTGAGATGGTTATAAGGCTATTTAGAGTGCACTTTCATGCACTTATCACACCCCCCAACCAGCTTATTGCTAGTCTCTAGCAATTTTAAGCGCATAAAATATATTAAGCACACCACGGTTCAAGGATGTAGACAAGCATGATAAAAGTTCTGCCTTATCAAGTCAATAATGTTATACACCGTACAGAGCACGAAAACTTATAATACTCATACACATACCACCAACATATGAAATCAACTTCTAGACTTCAAATATGCTAACACCATCCAGAAGAACACATGTGACGTGATAAATAAATGTTACGTACAGAAGCAACTTCTACCCACCATTAGTCCAAACACGCTACTATCTTCATGACCAATCATCCAACCCTCGTACTTTAAGTACAACATGCACTTTTTTTTTTTTTTCCAACTATCAAATATTTTGCCGTTTTACACGAGCACTCTCCGCTTCATGAGGCGCAGAGACCCGGTTACTTAACAAAACACTGAATAGTTTTTTTTTATTTTTATTTTTATTTAGTGGTTCTACCTTTTTACGCGAGCTCCCTGCTTCCTGAGGCAAGAACACCCGGTTACTAAGTAGATCACCTAACAGTCATTTAGGCACAGCTTATTAAAGCTCCAGAACTTTTTCTATATTTTTTTTTCTGCATGCAATACTCAACACTAGCTAATGCTGAACTCATGGTCTAGATTGACAATAGCATGCTCATTCCTCTGGTGAGTATAATCGCCACTGCACATAAAGTGTTCGTGTGTGAATCACATGATATTCTACCTTCAGGTTATCATACATGCAATCAATGTATCGGCCAATCCATATGAAAGCAGCATGTAAAATAAGCATGAACATTTCAGCTCATGTACAATTTAACACTATTAAACCTACAAGGTAGCATGAATAAAGTCATGAATGTCTACACCCCCCAACCTGAATTCAACATTGTCCTCAATGTGTGCATTTATCCAATAAAAATATGTAGGAGGTGGCAATCCAAAAATTTCCAGAAAAGGAAGAGACAAGATACTGTAAATAAGAACGAGGCCACCTGATAGAATAGCGAACATCTCCTCAAGGATCCTCCGGGTGGCTGAAAACCTAAAAGAAAAACAAAAGAGAAAATATAAAATTGAAAACTAAAACTTAAAGTTAAAAACTGGTTACCTTGGTGGGTTGCCTCCCACCCAGCGCTTTATTTAACGTCTAGGCAAGACGTAATACCAAGTTTAAGGTTCACCAAAATCAACTGCATCCACCACATCTGAATGTCCTTCCAAATACCGCTTCAAACGGTGCCCATTGACTTTGAATTTGCTTCCACTCTTTTCATTCTCAATTTCAACAGCACCGTGAGGCGATACTTGTGTCACTTTGAACGGGCCCGTCCATCTGGATCTTAATTTACCTGGAAAGAATTTCATTCGTGAGTTATAAAGTAAAACTTTCATACCTGGTGTAAACTCCTTCCGTTGTATTACTTTATCATGATAGAGCTTGGTTCTTTCCTTGTAAATCTTAGCATTCTCGTACACTTCATTCCGCAGCTCATCCAATTCATTCAATTGCATCTTTCTCATATCCCCCGCTTCTCTCATGTCAAAATTCAGCTGCTTTATTGCCCAATAGGCCCTATACTCCAATTCCACCGGTAGATGACATGCTTTTCCAAAGACAATGCGATAAGGGCTCATACCAATTGGAGTTTTATATGCAGTACGATACGCCCAAAGAACATCATTCAATTTCATTGCCCAATCCTTCCTTGTAGTGCCAACAACTCGTTCCAGGATCGTCTTTATTTGCCTATTTCTCACCTCCACTTGGCCCGACGTTTGAGGGTGGTAAGGAGTTGTGACTCGATGAGTGATGTTGTATTTCTTCAACAATGCATCAAACGCTCTATTGCAAAAGTGTGATCCCCCATCACTTATAATCGCCCGAGGTGTACCAAACCTTGTAAAAATCATATCTTTCAAGAATCCCACCATGGTCTTGCTGTCATTGTTCCTGGTTGCAATTGCTTCAATCCACTTAGACACATAATCTACAGTAACAAGAATATACGTGTACCCGTATGATGGAGGAAACGGTCCCATAAAGTCTATGCCCCAAACATCGAACAATTCCACAACCAGATTATTTGTAAGAGGCATCTCATTCCTTTTGCTTATGTTCCCTGACCGTTGACATTTGTCACACTTAGCAACAAAATTAAATGCATCTTTGAATAATGTAGGCCAAAAGAAACCAGATTGAAGAACTTTAAAAGCAGTTTTCTTACCTCCAAAGTGTCCTCCACACGTTAATTCATGACTAAATTTCAATATATCATCATGCTCATATTCTGGAGCACAATGCCTTATTATTTGATCAGGACAATGTTTAAATAAATAAGGGTCATCCCAAAAGCAATATCTGACTGTGGACAAAAATCTTTTCTTTTCTTGTGAACTTAGATCAGCATGCAGAACATTACTAGCTAGATAGTAAACAATATCCGCATACCAGGGCTCTTTACCATTCACAGAAAATAGTTGTTCATCGGGAAAGCATTCTTGGATGGGTTGTACATCCTTAGGGCCGGCTATGTGCTCCAATCGTGACAAGTGATCTGCCACTACATTATCGCTCCCTTTCTTGTCCCTTATTTCCAAATCGAACTCTTGCAGCAGTAGGATCCACCTGATTAACCTTGGCTTTGTATCCTTTTGGTTAGTAGATATTTCAATGCTGCATGATCTGAATAAATAATAACTTTAGATCCAATCAAATAAGGGCGAAATTTCTCCAATGCAAAAACAACAGCAAGTAATTCTTTTTTAGTAGTTGAGTAATTGATTTGAGCATCATTGAGTGTACGACTTGCATAATAAATAGCATGAGAGACCTTATTTACCCTTTGTCCTAGAACAGCCCCTATAGCATAATCAGAAGCATCACACATTATTTCAAAGGGCAACGACCAATCAGGAGGCATAATAATTGGTGCAGTAATCAATTTCTCTTTCAAAGTATTGAAAGCATCAAGACAAGCTTTACAAAACTTAAACTCACTATCTTTGGCCAATAAATCACACAATGGTTGTGCAATTTTAGAAAAATCTCTAATGAATCTGCGATAAAATCCTGCATGGCCCAAAAAACTCCGCACACCTTTTACAGAAGTAGGGGGCGGTAATTTCTCAATCAAATCTATTTTTGCTTTATCTACGCCAATACCTTTACTAGAAATAGCATGTCCCAACACAATACCTTGCCTTACCATGAAGTGACTCTTCTCCCAGCTCAATGTCAAATTTGTCTCTTCACATCTTTTAAGCACCAAGGTTAGGTGTGCCAGGCAATTATCAAAAGAATTCCCAAATACAGAAAAATCATCCATGAATACCTCGACAAACCTTTCTATCATGTCGGAGAAAATCGATATCATGCATCTTTGAAAGGTGGCAGGTGCATTGCACAATCCGAACGGCATCCTTCTGTATGCGAATGTTCCAAACGGACAGGTGAAAGTTGGCTTCTCTTGGTCCTCTGGGGCGATAGCAATTTGATTATAAGCTGAAAATCCATCAAGAAAACAATAAAATGAGTGACCAGCTAAGCGTTCAAGCATTTGATCAATAAAAGGTAAAGGAAAGTGGTCCTTTTTAGTAGCTGCATTAAGCTTGCGATAATCGATGCAGACACGCCCTCCAGTAGTCATCCTCGTGGGTATGAGCTCATTGTTCTCATTCTTCACAACTGTTATCCCTGATTTCTTAGGCACCACGTGAACTGGACTTACCCATTTGCTATCAGAAATAGGATAAATCACGCCAACATCGAGCAACTTAAGGATCTCTTCCCGAACAACGTCTTTCATGTTTGGGTTGAGGCGACGCTGGGCATCCCGTATAGGTTTGGCATCCTCTTCCAAAATAATGCGATGCATGCACATAGTAGGACTTACTCCTTTAATATCTGCAATTGTCCAACCTATTGCAGTTTTATGCTCCCTAAGAACTCTCAATAATTTTTCCTCTTCCAATGGAGTAATGTCAGAAGCAATAATCACAGGAAGGATTTCATTCTCACCAAGATATGCATATTTCAGATTACTAGGAAGAGGTTTTAACTCAAGCTTTGGTGGGGAAACTATTGATGAAACCATTTTAGAATAGGATTCGTTTAGCATGTCTAATCGAGATTCATCAGGGAAACATGGCTGCAATGCCTCAAGGGCTGCTATAACCTCCTTTGCTCCCTCGTAATTCTGCAAACTCTTCCTTTTCCATCGTCAATGCCGCTTCTAGAGTAGTCTTCACTTGCTCCTGCATGAAACTAGAAAACACCACTGAATCTAAAACATCTATTGAGAAACAATCAAAAGAGTTTGAAGGATAGGACATAGATTCAAAAACTTTAAATTCAACAGTTTCACCTAAAACTGTCATGCTGAGCTTACCATCCTGCACATTTATCATAGTCTTGGCTGTGGCCATAAATGGACGTCCCAACAAAATTGATAAATTCCTATCATGTAAGGGCGCATCTTCCATATCCAATATCACAAAATCAGCAGGGATAATCAATTTATCAACTTGTACTAAAATGTCTTCTACAATGCCTAATGGATATTTAATGGAACGATCTGCAAGTTGTAGAGACATTGTAGTAGGTTTTAATTCACCCACACCTAACTGAAGAAAAACAGAGTAAGGCATCAAATTAACACTGGCTCCTAAATCAAGCATTGCCTCTCCTATCTTTGTATCACCAACAGTAATAGTAATGTTAAAACTCCCTGGATCCTTAAGCTTGGGTGGAAGCTTCCTTTGTAGAACCGCGCTTACCGTCTCTGAAACCATCACTTTTTCATGAGGTTCATACTTACGCTTTGAAGTACTTAGTTCCTTGAAGAACTTTGGAAATGCTGGCATGTTCCTGATCACCTCAAGTAATGGTAAGTTCACATTAACCTTAGATAAAATATCATAAATTTCAGAATATGACTTATCCATTTTGGCTTTCTTTAGACGGCCTGGAAAAGGAACCGGCGGCACATATGGTGGAGGAGAGTTGTGATAAACCTCCGGAACTGAATTTGCTCTCTTTCCATGCTCAGCAGCAGATGTGGCCGGTGGTGGCCCTTTCGAGCGTTCCTCCGTTTCAACTTCCTCACTTGCATCATCATTACACTCATAAGCAACTTTAGCATTAATCTTATTATCAATAATTTTACCTGAACGAAGAACTGTAACTGCTTTCGCTTGCTCAGGTTGGCTTGGGAATTTGCCTGGGACATGGGCTCGTACCGCATCAGCAAGTTGTCCCACTTGAACTTCTAACTTCCCAACGGATGCTGCAACATTCTGTAGTACCGCGTCATGTTGAGCAATGGCTGAATCTTGTTTTTCCATCTTTGAATCTATTTTCTGCATAAAAGCTAACATAGTCGCTTCCAAAGACGACTTAACAGGTGGGTTAGACTGATTAGCAGTAGGCATACTAGCATTAGCAGTATTTTTCCATGAAAAATTCGGATGCTCCCTCCAACCAGGATTGTAAGTATTTGCATAAGGGTCAAATCTAGGTCTCGGGTTATACGCATTCATCAAATTAGCTTGCTCTTGCACATATTCAGGAAATTCACTACCAGAAGAACATGAATCAAACCTATGACCAACAATATTGCAAATTGAACAAACCTCAACCGGTTTTGCTTGTGTGGACATCATCGCGTCTATCTTCTTGTTAAGAGTTGCAATCTGCCTTGCCATGTCATCATTCTGGTTCAGCTCATAGATGCCTCTCGCCTTATTCCTCGTGTCCCTCTGCTGCGAGTTTGATCCTAGCATCTCATAGATTTCATATGCCTCCGGTGGTGTCCTTTTGAACATCGCTCCACCTGCAGCATTATCTGCCATAGTCTGACAAGAAAGATTTAGTCCATCATAAAAATATTGCATCTGATTTTCTAAAGAATAATTATGATGTGGACATTGCATCAAAAGCATTTTAAATCTATCCCATGCTTCATGGAATGGTTCTCCATCAGCTTGCTGAAAATTTGGAATTTGTCTTCTCAAGTTAGTAGTCATGGCATGAGAATAAAATTTGCTAACAAACTTATATAAATTGCATCCCAAGTCGTGAGTGATCCAGGAGGCAATGACATCAGCCATCTCTTCGCTTTATCCTTCAGGGTGTAAGGAAAACATCGCATCCTCAAGTGATCTTCAGTAATGCCACCTAAAGGAAAAGTCTGAATAGTAGCATAATAATCTTTCACAAAAGTTAGTGCATCCTCAGAAGGTAAACCATGAAATTCAGGAAGCATAGAAAAATGTAGATTTTTAAGTTCATAATTTCTAGCCTCTGCAGGTAACGCAATGCACGAAGGTGAGGTAGAAATAGTAGGCCTCGCGTACTCCTCCAAAGGACGTAAATTATTATTGAGCGCCATCTCCTCTTGTTCCTCCTCTTGAACTCCTAGATCTGATGTGGACAGGCTGTCTTTGTTAGATTTCTTCTTCCAACCAATTTGATCTACTTTATCGTTCAAGGGCAACAACTTTTCTTTCCGTGATCGGCGACCTTGCATTCACTACAAATAAACTCTAATCAAATCCCCGGCAACGGCGCCAAAAACTTGATGAATAAATTTTATATCTCGCAAGTATACGAATCGGTGCAATCAGTATAGTAGCAAGACGAGTATCGTACCCACAGAGATTTGTAGAAATTATTAGAGTGAAACGCTAAAAAACAGAAAAGAAAGAAAATAAGGAAGGGAAAATAAGAAATATGAAGTCTCGAAGATAGATGATCTAAAAACGAAATAAGAAAACGATAGAAATATGATGGATGAATACTAAGGTTTCGATTTCACCATAACATCCTCATTCTATGCATTGAATCAATCAAGATCTCAGTTTAATTCCAAGGGCTCGTTCTTCCGGTATGATGATCCGTTCGGCCGCGGTCTTCACCAAGTACCCCCAATTAACCCTAGTTAATGAACCCATAACTAAGTGTTAACCAAGAATCCATTAAGCTCTGAAGAACAATTATGAACCAAGAATACTCTTAGCTTGAACCCGGCCTCGACATAAACTCATTCATTCATAGATCCTGCAAGATTAGGGAATGAACCCTCGCCCAATCTTACATAAAACAATCTATAATACTTTTATTGGCCAGATAAAGGTATTTAAGATCTCAGTTAAAATAATGAATAAATCAAGGAAAATAAACTGATAAAATAATCATGATCCAATAACATAGAATGATTCAGTTAGGGCTACATCGGTACCTTAGAAAAGAAACTAGCCACTCATGTTCACCATGAGGGCAACAAAACTAATGGAGAAATAAAGAAGAAATAAGAAAAGAAAACCAAGCCTGGAACCCTTCTCTTCGCCTCCAAACGCTGCCAAAAAGTCCTCCAAAAGTCCCCCTTTGATAACCCTAAGTATCCTATTTATAGGCCTAAACTCGGGTTAAATCAAAACCATTGATTTAATTCACTGGAAACGTCCGATCGATCCTCCTCGGAATGTTGGATCGATCGGTCTCATTGAGATCTCCCACTTCTATTTACGCCCGAGCCCGATCGATCGGACTAAGGGAGTCGGATCGATCGACTTCGTAAAAATTCTTCATCTCTGGCTCTTCCCGAGTTCGATCGATGGTCCGATCGATCGAATTGTGTTCCTCTAAAAAGCATACGTTCTGTCACCCTTTAATTCCCAAGTCCGATCGATCGAATTATGAGTGTTGGATCGATCGGTTGAGTAAAAATCCGCTGTTTTTGACTTTTCCCGAGTCCGATCGATCGGACCATTGGTGTCGGATCGATCAGACTTCTTTAGAGTGATGGAGAGATCGATCGGACTTCATTCAGCCAAAAAAAATAGGTTCTGTCACGTTTTTGCGTAGTCCGATCGATCGGATGATCGCTCGGACTTCCATCTTATTTACTGTGCTGCCATTCAGGCTGCGCCATCGGTACTAAAATTGCCGTAACTTCCTCTAGGAAACTCGGAATCACGAACCGTAAAATTCTCCAGAATCTAGACTTCAAGAGCTTTCCAACCATGTATGGCACATCCTCTGGTTCTTCATAAGCAGGTACAGATAAATCTTTAAAGTTGATCCATGCACTCTTTTCAGCTTCTTTTCTCCTTTTTCCTGCATTTTCCAAACAACTATGTGAAGCAACATATAGATATAAAAATAGGCATAAAGATGTTGATTAAAGATAATAATCTAGCAATTGAGATGGTTATAAGGCTATTTAGAGTGCACTTTCATGCACTTATCAGCTTCCTACACTCATAACATATGATTTCATTTGAGTTAGAACAAGTAGCATTGTATTTTTCACCTTTGGGGAATTTCTTCTTGAACAATTTCTTTCCTTCTTGGCACTTGAAAATATTTTGAATTCTTCTTGATATCATCGCCAATTCTTCATCATCATCTCCTTCACTTGAATCGGATGAGTCTTTGCTAGATGACTTGAAAGCAACCACCTTCTTCTTTTTATCTCCTTCTTCGTTGCTTCTTGATGAATAAATTTTATATCTCGCAAGTATACGAATCGGTGTGATCAGTATAGCAGCAAGATGAGTATCGTACCCACAGAGATTTGTAGAGGGTATTAGAGTAAAACACTAAAGGACATAAAAGAAAGAAAATAAGGTAAAGGAAGAAATATGAAGTATCAAAAATAGAAGATCTAATAACGAAATAAGAAAATGATAGAAATATGATGGATGAATACTAAGGTTCCGATTTCACAATAATATCCTCATTCTATGCATTGAATCAATAAAATCTCAATTTAATTCCAATGGCTCGTTCTTCCAGTATGATGATCCGTTCGATCGCGGTCTTCACCAAGTACCCTCAATTAACCCTAGCTAATGAACCCATAACTAAGTGTTAATCAAGAATCCATTAAGCTCTGAAGAACAATTATGAACCAAGAGTTGTCTTAGCTTGAACCCGGCCTTGACATAAACTCATTCATTCATAGATCCTGCAAGATTAGGGAATGAACCCTCACCCAATCTCACATAAAATAATTTATAATACTTCTATTGGCCAGATAAAGGTATTTAAGATATAAGTTATAATAATGAATGAAACAAGGAAAATAAACTGGTTAAATAATCATGATCCAATAACATAGAATGATTCAGTTAGGGCTACATCGGTTCCTTAGCAAACGGATTAGCCACTCATGTTCATCATGAAAACAACCAAGATATTTATAAGAAAGATAAGAAAGAAAAACCCTAAATCTTCGAGCGGTCTTCTCCCCTCTTTCCGGCCTTCAAAACTCCTCCAATAGTGCTGGCCGACACCCCTTGTATGTCTTGGACGACTTCCTTAAATATGGATAAGAAACCCTAACTTTACTTCAGCCTTTGGATTAAATCTTGTCCGTTCGTTTTCAGGTCGTCCGACAAGAGATCGATCTTCTTTAGGATAGAGAGCAATTTTCTTTCTTTTCTCAATTTTTGTAACCTGGTTCACCCCGACTAAGATCGATCTTCTTTCCTGAGTATTTACTGTTTTGCCATTCAAACTGCGTCATTGGTACTAAAATTGCCATAACTTCCTCTAGGAAACTCCAAATCACAAACTGTAAAATTCTATGAAAACTAGACTTCAAGAGCTTTTCAATCATGTGTAGAAGATGATCTGGTTCATTCTGAGCAGGTACAGATTTGATGTTGAATATGACATATCTTTGCTTCTATAGCTCCACTTTCCTGCATATTTCAAATAACTTTGTAAAGCAACATATAAGTGCAAAAATAGTACTAAAGAGACTGATTAAGAATGAAAAATCCAGTAATTAAACTAGTTATAAGGCTATTCAAAGTGCACTTTCATGCACTCATCACTTCTCTTCAAGTTCATCTCATAGGTCATGAGGAAACCCATGAGCTCATCGAGTGACAACTTGGATAGATCCTTGGCTTCTTCGATCGCCGTCACTTTGGGATCCCATGACTTCGATAGACACCTAAGTATCTTTCTCACAACTTCATCGTTAGCATAAACTCTTCCAAGAGATTCAAGCACATTTAATATGTTAGTAAAACATGTAAACATCTCACCAATGGTTTCATCGTTCTTCATGCAATAGAGTTCATACTCATGTACAAGCATACTAATTCTAGATTCTTTTACTCGGCTAGTTCCTTCATATGTAACCTCGAGCTTATCCCATATCTCTTTCGCAGATTTGCATGCCGAGACCCTATTGAATTCACTAAGGCTAAAGGCAAAAAATAGGAAGCTTTTGGAATTTCTTTCCCTTCAACTATTTTCATTGGAACATTGGGTCCATCCTCTATGACCAGCCAAGCTTCATAATCCATTGATTGGATGAATATTTTCATCTTGGTCTTCCAATACATATAATTAGATCCATTAAAGTATGATGGCCTATTGGTAGTTTGTCCCTCTACGTATTCCATCTCAAGATAGGATCCTCTAAGGGTTGTTACACCACTAAAATAGAGACCTAGCTCTGATACCAATTGAAGGTCCAAGAGGGGGGGTGAATTGGACTCTTTTCGAAAAAGGAGATTACTAGAAAAATCATGTAGAGAAGATCTAAGACCTTAAATGCTTGAAAATGAGATGAAACAAAATTAAATCAGCATACAAGAATAGATGAAAGAAAGGTTTGAGAGATAGCACCGATTTTAGAGTGGTTTGACCCAACTCTTAGTCTACGTCTACTTCTCTCAAGATCCTCCTTGAGGTTCCACTACTTGCAAATCTTTACAAGATTTCTCTCCAAGCTTCCGGGTGCTTGGTAACCTTACAATCATAGCCTACAGCTATTAGGTTGCTCTCAATGTACTTCTTCACACTCGAAGAAGGTTTACAAAGGTTGTACATCAAAGGAAATGAGTAGTAAACTCTTGCTTAAACTTGCTCAAATGATCTAAAAAATATCAATAATTATTTTTGCAAGTTTACAACAAAAGACTACTTATATCTGGCCTTCAACCAGCTCAAAACAGACCTCCAACGGCTCCCTGCAACTCTCCAACGGCTGGTTTTTTTACTCTGCGCATTGTTGGCAGTCGATCCATGCATCATCTGCCACATCGCCTGTCAGGTACAAAAACTCAGCCTTTTTAAGCCACGGTCGATCCACCCATCGACCATCGGATTGACCGAGAGCCTCTGTTGTGAAAAATGCTTCCTATGGTCGATGCTCCGATCGACCATGGCTTCTTCAGTTTCCATCATCATACTCCACGGTCGACCGCCGCATCGTTCGTTGGATCGTTCGTGAGGCTACAACATTTAAAACAAAAATATCTATGCTCCACGGTCGACCGGTCCATCGACCGTGAGGCTCTGTCAAGAAAATGGCTTCCCAGGGTCGATACTTCGAACGACCGTGAGCCAACATTTCATTTTGCCAAGTATGGTGCATCCACCGTGCAACCCCACGGTCAATCCGTGGATCGATCGTCGCGCACGGTCGATCCATGCATCGACCGTCAGCACAATAATAACTCAAATATTGAATTTAAGACTTCTTATTAAAGGGGTAATAAATATTAAACATATATTTGATCATTTAATCTATATTGGCATCATCAAAACAAGGTTAGGATCAACAGAAACTGGTCTGGTAACTGCTGTTGTAGGCAAACTCAACCAGTGTCACGTGCTACTCCCAAGTGCCTCCAGCATCTAACACACATGCTCTGAGCATTTCCTCCAAGATCTGGATCGTCCGCTCTAACTGCATGGCCGCCTGAGGATGGAATACTGTGCTGTCCCCAAGGACTCCTGCAAGCTGCTCCAGAATCTGCCGGTGAATCGGGGATCTATGTTTGACACTATGGATACGGGGATGTCGTGCAGTCTGACTACCTCATCGATGTACCTCTGGCTCAGCCTTGATGTTGTATCTATAGTCCTCATGGAGAGAAAATGAGCTGACTTGGTCAATCTATCAACGATGACCCAAATCGCATCATTTCCCCTCGTTGACCTGGGTAGCCCACTGACGAAGTCCATCGCGATATGCTTCCATTTCCACTATGGCACTGGAAGTAGTTGTAGTTGTTAGCCCTAATGACGTTTTGATTATGTTTTGATAATGCCAATATGTTCCTAAATGTTAAAATATATATGTGATAAAATATATGTTGATAACAAGTTTTAACTTTCATATTTGAGCTATTAGTGGAGTTAGAGGATGATGCGCGGATGCATCCGTGGAGCTCACGGATGACGCGCGGATGCATCCGTATAGTTGACGGATGATGCGCGGATGCATCCGTGGGTTTGACGGTCGATCCGTGGATCGACCGTGGGGCATTTATGAAGAAAAGTAAGAAGCGACGGTCGATCCGAGCATCAATTCTGAGAAGTCGTTTTCTTGACAGAGGTTGACGGACGATGTCATGGTCGATGCGATGGTCGACCGTGACACTTGACGGTCGATCCGTGGATCGACCGTGGCTGAAGACAAGCCTGGCGGATGATGTCACAGACGATGCGACGATTGACCGTGAGCTAGAAACTAGCCGTTAAAGAGCCATTGCAGAAACAGAAAATAACCGTTGGAAGCTATTTTTTGAGGCCCTAAAGCTCAATTATATATGGGAAGATGCAGCAAACTTGGTGTAAGACTAAGGGAGATATAAGTTTTCATTGTAACAAGTTTTAGTCTTCTTTTGAGAGCTTTAACCTTTCTAAAACTACTTCAAGTGTGAAGTCGACTTTGAGAGAAATATCCAAGATAGAGCTTGGAGTGATTAGTAAGGTTCTCAAGCACCCGAAATCTTGAGGGGGAGCTCCAGCAGTTGTTGGAGGATTTGTAAGGTTGCCAAGCACCCAGAAGATTGGTGGGAATACTTGTAAAGAGATTTATAAGTAGTGAAACTTCAAGGAAGTCCTTGAGTGAAGTGGACGTAGGCAAGGTTTGCCAAACCACTATAAATCTGGTGTAAGTCTCCTAACTCTTCCTTCATTAATTGCTTTATTCATTCCTTTCATAACTAAACAAGCATACTAGTCTTCTACCTTTATATCTAGGTTTTCATCTATTGTATTTCCGTAAAAAAGTCCAATTCACCCCCCCCCCCTCTTGGACCTTCAATTGTTATCAGAACCTCGTCTCTATATTCGAGGTTTAACGACCCTAGAGGATCCTAGGTATAGATGGAAAACCTACAAGGACAATCTACCAATAGGCCACCCTACTTTGATGGAGAAAACTATAATTATTGGAAGACTAGGATGGAATTTTTTATCCAATCCTTAGACTATGAAGCTTGGCTTACCATTGAGGATGAACCATTCATTCCTAGCAAAATGCATGAAGGAAGGAATGTACCCAAGCTTAAGAGTGAGTACACTCCATCCGACATACGGAAATTGGAAATCAATGCTAAAGCCAAATGCTTTCTTATTTATGCGTGAGTCCCAATGAATTTAGTAGAATTTCAAGTTGTAAATCAGCCAAGGAAATATGGGAGAAGCTTGAAATTACATGTGAGGGAACCAATAGAATTAAGGAAACTAGAATAAGTATGCTTGTTCATGACTATGAATTGTTTAGCATGAAGGAAAATGAGTCTATTAGTGAAATGTTTACACGTTTTAATGATATTTTAAATGTGCTTCAATCTCTTGGCAAATCTTATGCTAATGATGAAATTGTGAGAAAGATACTTAGGTGTCTACCTAAAGCATGGGATCCCAAGGTGACGGCGATTGAAGAAGCCAAAGACTTTTCCAAGCTATCACTTGATGAGCTCATGGGTTCACTCATGACCTATGAGATGAACTTGAAGAAGAGCAACAATAAAGGAGAGAAGAAAGACAAATCGGTTGCATTCAATTCGTCATACCAAGATTCATCAAGTTCAAGTGATGAAGAATCGGATTCAAGTGATGAGGAATTGGCATCAATTACAAGAAAAATCAAAAGGATGCTCAATCGCCAAGGAGGAAAGAAGAATTTCAAGAAGAAAACCTCCGAAGGTGAAAAATCAAACTCTACCTTATATAATTCAAATAACATTATATGCTATGAGTGTAGAAAGCCCGGACACTACAAGCCCGATTGCCCTCAACTCAATAAGCCAACAAAGAAAAGTTTCAAGAAAAAGAAAGGCATGGTGGCAACTTGGAGTGAAAGCGATAAGGACTCTTCCTCCAATGAAAAAGAGCAAGAAAAGGCAAATATTTGTCTAATGACCATCGGGGATGAGGAAGAAGATCATGAGGTAAATGATGAGCTAGCTTTTGATGAACTTTTTGAAGCTTATCATTCCTTAGCTAAAGATTTCAAGTTCCTTAAAAAGAAATATTATGCTTCATGTAAGGACTTGAAGAAGCTAGAACATGAAAAACTAGATGCCATGCATAAGATTGACTTATTGGAAAATGAAAACAAATACATGATGAGTAAGACATCTACTGATGATCATGCCTCACTTAGAAAAGAACTTGAAAATTGCAAGTGTGAGCATGACATTTTACAAAATAACTCAAGTAACTTGAAAAGGGATCTCACCCTTGAAAATAATGATTTGAAAATTACTCTTTCTAAGTTTATGAAGAGTAAGATCATACTTAATGAGATCCTTGGTAGCCAACGTAGTTCATTGAACAAGAATGGAATTGGCTATAACCTTAGAAAGATGACTAATTTTAAAAAGACAAGCTTTGTTAAAGCATCATCTCATACTCCTAGATTTGCAAAGGCACCTACTTGTCACTATTGTTGTAAAATAGGACATATTGCTCCTAATTGCTATTTAATGAAGAATGCAAGTGCTAACACGTTTTGGATTCCTAAGCATTCATCTTATATGTACATGTCAAGAATTAACGATAATGGACCCAAAAATATTGGGGTACCAAAAATCAAGACATGATTTGTGTTAGGGATGCTTGAGATCCAATTGTCAAGACAAATTCAAAAGCAAACGGTGATATCTTGATGGTGGATGCTCAAGTGATGAGGTGTGGACAAGAATATGGTTCCAAGACAAAAGGAGGTATGCTAAATAGTCAAATGATCCCTCCAATGGTATGAAATCTTGTTCCTCAATTTTCATGTTGTCCTTCAAATAGTTTCAGTGAATTTTATCCTGTGATTATTTTTTTGAAGTTTCTCTTCTTGATGTGAAATGAATCTTCGAAAAGAATTCTTATTGGTTAAAAATCGTGAGTCTTGATTGATTTTAAAAGAAGTCATGTAGTCATATTTTGTTTTATAATGCTTACTGTTTTGAAATAATGTTTAATCATCTTCTATGAGAAATTGTGACTTGCATGCATCATTTGTTTCAATTCTTAAATTGGTTTCATGTAATAAAGAAGAGGTACGTGAGTTCTTAAAAACTCATCTTCATACACATACACTCATGTGCTATATTTTTTATTAAATGCATGAATTCCTGGAAAAATGACTTGGTCCAGCTCATAATATTCAATTACATATGTATGCAAAATTTCATGAGATTATTGATTCAAAATCATTTTAAATCAATACTTCAAATAGTTTCAGTGAATTATATCCTGTGATTATTTTTTTGAAGTTTCTCTTCTTGATGTGAAGTGAATCTTTGAAAAGAATTCTTATTGGTTAAAAATCGTGAATCTTGATTGATTTTAAAAGAAGTCATGTAGTCATATTTTGTTTTATAATGCATACTGTTTTGAAATGATGTTTAATCATCTTCTATGAGAAATTGTGACTTGCATGCATCATTTGTTTCAATTCTTAAATTGGTTTCATGTAATAAAGAAGAGGTACGTGAGTTCTTAAAAACTCATCTTCATACACATACACTTATGTGCCATATTTTTTATTAAATACATGAATTCCTGAAAAAAGGACTTGGTCCAGCTCATAATATTCAATTACATATGTATGCAAAATTTCATAAGATTATTGATTCAAAAATCATTTGAAATCAATTTTGAAAATTCATTTTCTGGAAATGACGGTCGACCGTGAGTTCACTTGGATCGACCGTGAGTACGCAATAGTTCATATAATGTTCAAATCGTAGGTGACGGTCGACCGTGAACCTTTGAAGGTCGACCACTGTGAGGACCCGTCCCTCTACTCCTGGGTCGACCGGCTGGGTCAGGCCCGTAGCTCGTTGGTTTGCTTCGCGTCGAGCGCGCGATCCGGTGGATCGCATTGTTTCTTGGACCACAAGGGCAATTTGGTAAATCGCCCCTTCTTGGTTTGTTTCACACCCGCGTGTGCACACACTAGCCTTGTCTGTGTTCGTGTTTGTTTAGAATGGCTAGGTGAACCCGAGATCGAAAGATCTGAACTTGGGCTTGTGTTTTAGCCCAAGTTTGCCTTTCTGAGTAAAGGAGATCGATCTGGATGGCTAGGGAGATCGATCTGGATTGCAAAGGAGATCGATCTGGTTTTCAAGGAGATCGATCTGGATTGCAAAGGAGATCGATCTCACATGCCTTGGAGATCGATCATGCTCGAGTCGGTGCTTTCTTTCTCTTTCGCGAGGACGGCCGTCGGCCGTCGCTCTCCTCTGTCAGAGGAGGGGAGACTTCCCCTCCCCTCCCCTCACTTTTCCCCCTTTCCCCGGCTGTCCCCTCCCCCTTTCCCCTCTATTTCCTCCCCTCTTCTTCCTCTTTCTGCAAAACGCAGCCGAGGAAAGCGCAGCTAGGTAGGGTTATACCTACTGATGTTCTTTTCGGGTTTTCTTGAGATCTAGCCGTTGGATCTTGTTGATCCTTGCTTTGTTGGATTCTTTATACCTGTTTGAATAACGTATTTAAGTTTCATGTTAATCAGTTGAGATTTGAGTAGGGTTTATGCATGATTAGTCTCGGATTTCTGGTTTTCTGCTGTTCTTGAGAAACAGCCGGCTTGTGGCGAGTTTTCCGGCCGGCGAGTACATGATCTTGGTTTCGGTTAAACATAAGAGTTGTAGTTCTACCCGTTAGCTTTCCATTCCATCTTTTTTTGTATTTTTCCGATTTATGTACGATTTATTAGGAATTTTTTTCTGAAGGGCTGCGTTGCAGCAATTAATTAGAAAGTTAGTTTTGATTAGTGGTTTTCATTAGCGTTTTCCCGTTAACCAACCGTTGGATGATTCTGGATTTTGGATATATTGATCCTGGGTTATACACCTACTGGTGGCTAAGTTGGATCTTGAATCCGACGTCATTTGGACGTCGGATCGACGGGGTCAATTAGCCCTTAAGTAGAGGCTTTGAGTGTTTTGAATATAATATTATATTTCGGAATATAATATTATGTTGTGTATTGTTCAACTTCGTTTTCAGGGTTGCTTCCCGTTGTAGGAGTCCGCGGTCGACGGTCATGGTACCGTCGTAATGCCGGGACCCGCTGCGGATCGGCTGGCAGCGGTTGGTAGTACCGCTGTAGCGATCCGGCTAACTTATATGATGTTTGCCATACTGTTGCATGCCTATCTCCTGTTTGTGTATGTCATAGCATGCATCGTTGACTTGTGCATTAGTTGCATTGGTTAGGGCGTGGATGATCTTTGGGTCACCGTCCCGAGGCTGGAAGCTCGGACTTAGCCCTAGGACCGGGGTTGGGTAGTTTGGACCCGGTTGGAATTGTGGTGTCCAGTCGATTTCATGATAGGCTTAGATGACTGGTACACTTGTGGCTTGATGATTGTAGAGGTCGTGTCGGCCTCAAGTCAGGTGTCGAGGATGCCACCGGTGGCGGGTCTTATTCTTTGGGCAGTGTCCGTTCCTGCCGCAGGGGCATCAGCGTGGGCCCATTGCGAGTTGGGTGACCACAGCTAGAACCCTGCAACACTAGGTGTATCCAGGATGGGCCCAGTCCGTTGGGGTGACCATGGTTGGATATGCCTAGAGATCACCGGTGAATGGTAATGGGACCATTGTAGCTCACTCGAGTCTGGCTTGAGGGCGACACTGTTGCGTTCCCCCTTCCTTCTGTGTGACGTAGTGTAGATCCCTACTGAGCTTAGTGCTCACACCTACCCTGGCTGCGTTTTTCAGGTGCAGGCGTCAGTTCTTCTTCCTTGGCCCCTACCGGGCAGTTGGTTGGCGGTGCCTGGTGGCTTTTGAGAGGTGGTGATCGTTTATTGCTTTTACCTTATATTAGTTAGTCTCCTACGGGAGTATAGGTATTCGAAATCTTCCCCTCTCCGAGGACATGTATATTTAACACTTGAGTTTTAAATCTGTGGTTCGAGGTTTTGCTAATCTTTGATGTTGCTTTGCTTGAGGGTGCTTTTGGTGAACTGTTAGGGAGACCCATTGTGAGGACCCGTCCCTCCATCCCTTCGGCTTGTTGTTTACCCCAAGGGCAATTTGGGAAATTGCGCCTTGGAGGTCGTTTTCACACTGGTTGTGCACACACAGGCCTTGCTTGATGGTTGTGTTTGTTAGAAAGGTTAGGTGGACCCGAGGTTGGGGGTTCTGGGCTTGGGCCCGAGTCCCAGCCCAAGTTTGCCTTTCAGTGCACAGAAGATCGATCACCTTGGGGTGAAGATCGATCCTGTTGCTAGCAGGATCGATCATGCATGCAAGGATGATCGATCCTACATGTGCCTGGAAGTCTTTGTCGGTGGCTTTCGAAGGACGGCCACCGCGGTGGCCATCGCTTCCCCTGTCAGGGGAGGGGAGACTTTTGCTCCCCTCCTTTGCCTTTCCCGCGGTTTCTCCGGCTTTCCCCGGCCTTACCCCCTTCCCCTCCCCCTCCTTCCTTCCCCTCTTCTTCTTCTTTCCCGCGAATGCTCTGCTTCTTCCCCTGTCCGACCGCTCCTTTCTCTCCTCCGTTCTTCCTCCTCCGGCCACCTCTCCTGGAGCTTGAAGGCTCGTTGGGTTCGTGGCGAGGCGAGGAAGATCCGTGGCTAGTCTTCGTGGATTGAAGCTGCTCTGAGGAGGTAGGGTTCTTCTTCTAAACTCCGGCTGTTTGAGGGTTTTGTATCCGGGTTTTGTTTTACTTAGATCTCCTTGTGGAGTTGTTCTTTCCCGGTTTTGAGGCCTTGAGTAGCCTCGTTGTACTCAGATCTACCAACCCACCAAGTTTGGTGGGGTTTGGTTGTGTTTTCCGGCAGTTCTCCGGCCGGAAGCACGCCGGAACCCATCTTTGGGTGATCGATTCTTCTGGGAGGAAGGATCGGTCCTCTGGTGTGGGCTTGCTGCGCCCAGCACATGATCGATCTTCTTATGGGAGGAGATCGATCATGGGGCCTGGGTAAGCATGGTTACCCTTCGTCCCGAGAATGATCGATCTTCCTGGGAGGAAGGATCGATCTTCCCTGGTGCGACTGGAAGGGTGCCCTCTGTCACCAAAAAGATCGATCTCCTTGGAAGGAGTGATCGATTTTCTTTGGCTCGACAGTGAGGGAAGCGCACTGTTGCTTGAATGATCGATCCTCCCTGGGTGAAGGATCGATCCTTCAGTAGCAGAGAGGGTTTTCAAGGGTTTTGCCCGCGGGGCTTCGCATGTAATGGTCTTTACGGTTTTACCCTCGGGGTTTATCCTGTAGTGATTTATGCATGAATGTTTATCGCTTTGTGGTTGAACTGGGAGGGTGATGCCTCTCAGGTGTGTAGAATAAATGGGCTGACGGTATGCCCTTACCGCTTTGTGGTGAACCGAGGGAGTCATGACCCTCGGGAGTGTTTAGTATAAATGGGTCGAAGGTGTGTCCTTGCCTTGTTGCTTGTTTACAGCTTTATATCTATCTGCCCTGTTTTGCTTAACTGTGCATTAGACATGTTAGGCTAGTTTGGGTGGGTGTTTCCCCCTTGTACTCCGTACCCAGGTGCTAAGTGGAGGTGTCCTGCACGGTTCCGTCCCTCTGTTGGTGCAGAGGGTGATCCCGCATGGAACCTTTTCCCCTGTTGGGTGCTTAGGGTGATGAGCAAGGTTCATGTCGGGAGCCCTTGGGGCATCGATAGAGTTATGGAACCTTGGCAGTCCTTAGACTTAGTGCCTGGTCGGGAGTCAGGGATCGTGGCTCTGTGGCTTGGAGTGCTGGGAGGTGGTTGTCGTAACCTCGGTCGTTCCGCCAAGTGTGGAGGTCCCGCTTGGGGAAGGGTGTCCTACCAGTAGCGTCATGTCCACCCTGTGCCAGGGACAGTCGGAGTTTGTCCATCCCTAGACAGTGGCAGTCGGAGACGTACTCGGGGCAGGGACCCTTCGGGTTATCGATAGGATTTATGGGATCCTTGGCAAGCCTCAGCACTTGGCTTCAGGGTTGGTCTTTGGGTTTGTCTTTCTTGTGGGGGTTGTGGAGTGGGACCCTGCTGAGCTGTTGCTCATGCCTACCTGGACTGTGTTTGTTGCAGGTGCTGGTGTCCGGTTCTCCCAACCGTTGCCCCGTCGGTCGTCCAATGGCAGCGCGCCGGCTCCTGACCATGTCTGAGGGTCAGGATGGCTTTGTCTGCGCCTTCGTGGAGACCCTGGTGGGCAGTGTGGCTTGCTTTCTTTTTTTGGGGACTGTTTACCCCCCTTGTTCTAGATCTGTTGTATCTAGGTTTCTCTTGTTGTAACTCTATTATGTGTTTGTAATAGATGTTGTTAGCTTTTGTTTCCTGCTTTCGCTCTTTCTCTGTGGTGTCCAGCTGTTTCCGCCAGCTGGGCCTTTGTCTCGGCTGTTTCCGCCAGTCGAGGCTAGTAGTTGTAGGTGTCTTCCCCTCGCGGTTCCCGGCCCGGGTGCGCTCTGCGGGTCGGGGCGCGACACCCATAGGTTAGAGGGAACCCTCGCCAGCTTTTCTTCCGCGTTTGTTAGATTCCGGTTCACGTCGCCCGGCCCGGTTGGGCTTTCGCGGGTCGGGCCGCGACAACCGCCACTTGTTGTGTCACATTCTTTTTAAATTTTTCGTCGGATCTCATATTAAAAAATTGTTTTAAATAATTTGTATTTGGGGGGAGATAAAAGAACTTATGTTTGGGGAGTATTTTATTTGAATGGATTTAAACATTTTTTTTAATATATATATATATATCCCCTACTTTTAGTATCATGAATATTTTCATTGATTAGATATCAAGCCTCCTTTAGTGATCAACTTCATTTTCTTGCTCCATCCCCACTTTTTGATGATCCCATTGGGGGAGAAAAAGTTGTGTTGTGATCTATTGCTACCAATCATGATGTTAGAAGAAATTATACTAAAAGATAAATTATCTTGTCATAATATCAAGGATAGAACATTTCTATATCATATGACTAGTGTGCATCCTTAGCATTCATCTTAGAACATCTTTTATCAAAGAAATGGATGCATGAATTTAGGGGGAGCAATAGATATTTTATCATCACATATAAATAGATTGTCATCATCAAAAAGGGGGAGATTGTTAGCCCTAATGACGTTTTGATTATGTTTTGATGATGCCAATATGTTCCTAAATGTTAAAATATATATGTGATAAAATATATGTTGATAACAAGCTTTAACTTTCATATTTGAGCTATTAGTGGAGTTAGAGGATGATGCGCGGATGCATTCTGGAACTCGCGGATGCATCCGTGGAGCTCACGGATGATGCGCGGATGCATCCGTAGAGTTGATGGATGATGCGCGGATGCATCTGTGGGTTTGACGGTCGATCCGTGGATCGACCGTGGGGCAA
Organism: Narthecium ossifragum; assembly: GCA_963920575.1. Lineage (NCBI taxonomy): Eukaryota > Viridiplantae > Streptophyta > Magnoliopsida > Dioscoreales > Nartheciaceae > Narthecium > Narthecium ossifragum. The sequence continues at coordinate 12,399,317 of OY986966.1, forward strand.
TTATGAAGAAAAGTAAGAAGCGACGGTCGATCCGAGCATCGACTCTGGGAAGCCGTTTTCTTGACAGAGGCTGACGGACGATGTCACGGTCGATGCGACGGTCGAACGTGACACTTGACGGTCGATCCGTGGATCGACCGTGGCTCAAGAAAAGCCTGGTGAACGATGTCACGGACGATGCATCGGTCGACCGTAAGCCCAGAAACTAGCCGTTAAAGAGCCATTGCAGAAACAGAAAATAGCCGTTGGAAGGTATTTTTTGAGGCCCTAAAGCTTAAGTATATATGGGAAGATACAGCAAACTTGGTGTAAGAGTAAGGGAGATATTAGTTTATATTGTAACAAGTTTTAGTCTTCTTTTGAGAGCTTTAACCTTTGTAAAACTACTTCAAGTGTGAAGTAGACTTTGAGAGAAATATCCAAGAGAGAGCTTGGAGTGATTTGTAAGGTTCTCAAGCTTGAGGGGGAGCTCCAGCAGTTGTTGGAGGATTTGTAAGATTGCCAAGCACCCGGAAGCTTGGTGGGAATACTTGTAAAGGGATTTACAAGTAATGGAAGCTCAAGGAGGACCTGGAATGAAGTGGACGTAGGCAAGGTTTGCCGAACCACTATAAATCTGGTGCAAGTCTCCTAACTCTTCCTTCATTAATTGCTTTATTCATTGCTTTCATAACTAAACAAGCATACTAGTCTTCTAGCTTTATATCTAGGTTTTCATCTAGGGTGCGGCTATCCGCACCACAATTTGGACTCACCGCACCACATCTACTTAACATAATTTTCATACCCAAAACACCCATTGATTAAATGTCTAAAATAACCTTCCAAAACACAATACACCACAAAACCTAATCTACCTTAACAATTATTTCTCAATACACCACAACACCACATCTTCTCCTACCTCTAGCCATCATTTTCACCTCCTCAAACCACCTCCACCAATCCCTAACCATCTCCTCCAAGCCCTAGGTCTTCAACTTACTCACTCCCCCTCCATCCTAGATAGTTCTTCCCTACCCTCATCATATTCTATCTTCTTTCTTATCCTCCCAACACATTCACATTATACTCCAAACCATCTCCTCCAAGCCTTAGGTTTTCAACTCACACAAGCCCTCCCCATTATACATTGTCAATTCAAGGTGTGTTAGGTCGAAATGGATGGAAAAGACGAATGCTGGAGCGAAGGAGACGAGAAAAGGCCCTCAAAAAATGTACATTTCCTCTTCTCTTGTTTTTTTTGTCCTTCCCCGATCGCGTTTTGATCGGTAGTCTCAGACTGATAAAAAACGTCAACGTATCGGTATATATCCACCGATACGTTGGCTTTATGTACCGGTAACATAGTACCGATTAGTATGCTATGTATACCGGTACGTATCCACCGAAACTATAGCTTTATATACTGGTAAAATGGTACCGAATAATACGTTCGTATACCGGTACCATGGTACCGATGTGAACACAGTGTTGGCTACCTGCGTTACTAACTCTTTGCTTACATTCAGGAGCATGTTTCTACTGATGCGAGCGGTGTAGGAGCTATAATTACTCATGACTACACCCTGGAATTCACGACCAATACGGTATGTTGTTTAATCACTATATCTTGCCGGACGACAACTAGGTCTAAAGTTCATTAACAGAATTCTTATTGTTTGATTAACATAATTCTTATTGTTTGATTATAGATATTTCAAAGTCGACAAGCACTTGTCCAATGGGTACAGACAGTTGGGAGGCAGAATGGGCTGGTGATTGTGACAAAGAATTCAGAGGTCGGGGGGTGTGGTAGAAAGCCGAGGATTACCTTGGCATGTGAGCGTAGTTGAGAGTATCGGAAAACTATGAAGAAAGATGATAGCGGGAAGAAAAAATTTGCCAATCGAAGGAAAAAATCCGTCGACTCCGAGACGAAGAAGTGTGGATGTCCTTTCTAGCTTCAGGGTGTGAAGCTTGTATCTGATGATGATTGGATGCTCAGAGTTATTTGCGGAGTCCACAATCACCCTCATGCGGATCACCTCGAGGGTTACTCATTCGCCGGAAGATTATCTGCTGAACAAAATGATATGGTGGTTATGATGTCAGCAAACCTAGTGAAGCCACGGCAAATCTTGAACACTATAAAGCAACAAGATCCTGAAAACGTATCCACCATGAAGACCATCTACAATGTACGCCAAAGGAATAGGGTGATTGAAAAGGCTGGGAAATCAGAGATGCAGCAACTATTGAAGCATCTAAATAAGTTTGGATACGTTGAGTATCATACGGATTGAGAAGACACAGACGCTGTGAGGGATGTATTTTGGGCACACCCTGTGTCTATTGATTTAGTCCGTGTATTTCCCGAGGTGTTGATTATGGATTGCACGTACAAGACCAATCGATACCGACTTCCACTGCTAGAGATTGTTGGCGTCACGTCGACGAGTATGACATTCGCCGCAGCTTTTGCCTACATAGAGTGTGAGAAGAAGGACAGGTACAAATGGGCTTTGAAAATATTAAGGACATTGTTGGAAGGATGTCCAATGCCACGCGTTGTGGTGACAGACCGAGAACTGGCTTTGATGAACGCTATCAGCTCGGTCTTTCCGGAGTCCAAAAGCATGCTATGTAGATGGCATATCCAAAAGAACGTAGAGCTCAGCTACAAACACATTTTCGAAACTACAGATAAAGCTGACTTGTTCATGACAATGTGGAAATTGGTTGTAACTGCATCTACCGAGGAGGAGTACAAGAAGCACTTGGAGACACTAGAGACATCTTTTTGCGGTTACCCAGCAGCTTCTAAATATGTTCGGGAATCGTGGCTGGATGGCTTCAAAGAACTGTTCGTCAGTGCTTGGACTGACGAATATATGAATTTTGGCAATCACACTACAAACAGGGTAGAGAGTGCACATGCCAAGTTAAAGAGGCATCTTGGGGCATCCAGCTGCAGTTTTGACACATCGTGGGCTACTATTAACTCCCTGCTTGAGCTGCAACACTGTGAGATCAAAGCCTCCTTCGAGAAGAGCAAATACATTGTGCATCACAGTTTCAAGCCAGCCATCTTCAAAGAGCTGCGAGGTTTCATTTCAAAGAGTGCACTTTTAATAGTTCAAAAAGAATCAGAGAGAGCCAATGAGATCGGTGCGGATAAGTTCGCATGTGGTTGTACAGTCCGACGGACACATGGCTTGCCATGTGCCCATGAGATCGCCAACTACAAGCTTGATTGCCACCCCATACCCCTAGAATGCATACATCACCATTGGGGGAAGCTTGACTTGTCGGCTACACCAGCCAATGAAATCCCAAAACTTAAGTGCCAAAATGTGCTAGAACGCTTGGAAAACGCATTTCTAGCTCAGAATGAGACAGGAAGAATGCATATGCTGAGGAAAATGTATGAGCTAGCAGAACTGCAGTCTAGTTATGTTCTTGAGCTAGAGGTGAAGTTGAGGACCCGCGGTCGACCAAGAGCTAAGGAGAAGAAGTTGATGCTCTCAACACAACGCGACACATCCGCCTTTGAGTATGCACCTTCGTTCAAGGACAGTAACTCACTAGAAGAAACACCTCTACATGTTAATCCCATATCTTGCATGAAACCAGAGAAGCCTGATATAGTCAAAAAAAAGCGGCCAAAGGAGAGAGTGATAAGGGCTCGGACAGCCGCTCCGCTGGGCTATCTTGGCCAGTTTCCAGAAGGGTTGACAAAATATATTAAGCATGTTAAGGATGTTGCATCAGATGGTAACTATGGCTTTAGAGCGATAGCCGGACTTTTGGGCTACGGTGAGGACAACTGGTCCCAAGTGAGGAACGATCTTATCAATGAGTTGCGTGATCACTTCGAGGGCTACCTTAAGTCGTATGGGAATGAAAAGCGTGTTCACGAGCTTATGTACTCATTGTCATTTCTCGAAGACAACCCTCTACCCGATCGGTGGATACCCATCCACGCAGTCATACCCACGGATAGCATACTCACCCGTCCGGCATAGAGCAGTGCAGTGGCTTGACCAATCAGCCCAGAACCGCGGCTCGTAGTGGAAGGCCCTCTTGTACCCCCGGGCACTCTCCTTGGCTCCCATGTGGAAGTGGGTTGGCCTTAGTGGAGCGGCGGGAATGGTCTGTATGATCCTGAATTGCCGAAGCACCCGATCAGGATGGTATGGCTCGATGTGCTCCCCGCTGCTTATGGTGCCGAGGAAAAAGCTAATATCGTCACGAGGGAAGGGGCCTCCTCTATGTATGACGTATGGGTCCCACACAACCTACAACCATACTCATACTAAGGGAATCAATATTTGATCACTACTGAATAGATTACAAAATTCAACTCGGAGTCAGACAAAGATTACAACTCACCTGATGTCTACTCAGGGAATCAATCTCTGCGCGCCATAGAAGCAGAGCCATTTCCGGATCCTGACCTGGATCTTTGTGATCCAGCCATGCAAGAGCAGTCGGCTTGTCAACCGTGTATTCTGGATTGGGCTGTGGCTTTATAATTACCGGGAGGTGATCATATATCCATGCCTGCATTGATTAAAAAAATGTGGGTCAATCACAATTATTGGTATTATATCACAAAGCAGATGTTTTAAAAGTACGTACCTCCACCTTGTCCGCCATCGACTGGCAGAGCCAAGCATGCGATAGAGGTAGACGAGGCCGGCGGCACCCCACTCATACTCACGCATAGTATCCAAGTCCGTGAGGGCAAAAAGGCAGGACACGTGAACCTTCGACCCCGACTTGTCGCAAAAAAGGGTGCAACCCAGCAGATACATGATGTATGCCTTGACAGAGCACTCCAGGCCGACCTTGCGGAGAGTGCAGTCTCTCCTCAGCCAGGTCATACTGACTGACAGCCCTCTCCCATCCAACTGGCTCTCGGCCTCTGATTCACTGACTCCCAAATTAACCTTCATAAGCGCTTTCAGCTGGGAGACTTTCAGCTTGCACTCTTCAAGCGGCCTACCGGCGACGGGGATGCCCAGTATACGGCTCACATCACCCAAAGTGATAGTCATCTCTCCACAGGGCAGGTGGAACGTGTTGGTCTCCGGGTGCCACCTCTGGACGAACGGCGACACCAGGGCACTGCTGATAGTCTTGTAAGAACACTCCGTCAGATTTGCTAGACCGGTGGCCTCCACGGCATTCTTAAAGTCTTGTCGTTCGATGCCGTCCCATTTCGTAGTGGACAGCCCATGCGCATAAATTTTCAGTGGGCCACGCTCCTATGTTGAGAAGAAGGGGAAAAGTGAGCAGACTTTGATATAAACACGGCATGATATAAAAAAAAACTCAGCCTTTTTTTACCGCTCCAGCCCATATCCGATATGCCACGTGTGTTTTGAACTCCGTCAAAACCGACCGGTCAACAGGCCCACCAGGGATGGGTGCCTCGTCGTCAGACACCTCTTCCTCTTCACCAGGGCCAGCAAGCATCAAGGCACCCTCTGGGAGCTCCTCTGGAATCTCCTCAGGTACCGTTCTCCTCCTCCTAGCTGAGGCCGTCGGCCGGTCACAGCGGACCGATGAAGATGTCGAGGCCGCCAAAGATGACGAGGCTCCGGCGGGTGCTTTTCCCCTTGGACGAACCATTTAACTGTTTTGAAAAAGAAATGCAAAGATTAGTAGAGCGTTTCGGTATCCATATACCGGCAATTAAACATTATTTAACAGTACCTAAGTACCGGTAATAAATCATACATATCGGTAGTAAGTTACCGATAGTTTAGAATAGATATCGATACCTTGATACCGAACAAGCTCTTTTCCATATAGCAAAAAACGTAGTGATCAGTACATATGTACCGATAAATAATCCTATCATATCGGTGAATATGTACCGATATGATAGTGAATCATTCAGTTGTCTTGTACCGATTGATACGTATAAAACTGAAAGGTCGGAACCCATTGGAAAAATTTGAAAATCTTGAAAAAAAATGCATTCGGAGAACAATGCTGCAAAACCAATGCTATATATGCAAAAACAATACAAAGGCAATGCATTTCATGCAACAAGAAATGAAAAACTCACTTGTTGTGAAATCTGACTCGACGGATTCGACGGAGGCATGGATAGCTCATCGGCGAGGCTCTGCCACGGGTGTAGGGAGGTTGGCAACGTTCGGGAGAGGGCGTTGGGAAGGTGGAGGGAGATGCTCGGGAGAGTGAAGAGAGGGACAGAGTTCGGTAGAAGAGGGAGGGAGGAAGTCTCGGTAGAAGAGGGGGAAGAAGGTAGAGGCTGGAGTGGGGTGAGGGGTAGTGTAGGTATTTTGGGTTTTGTTTGGGGTGGAGTGGGGGTGTTAGTGTGGTGTGGGGTTTTGAGGGTAGTTTATGTAAGCAGATTTATTTTGTGTGGTGTGTTGAGTAAAAACTGGGGTTTTCAAACTTGGGATGTGGTGTGATGAGTCCAAATTGTGGTGCGGATAACCACACCCTTTGATCTATTGTATTTCTGCAAAAAGGTCCAATTCACCCCCCCCCCCTGTGAGGACCCGTACCTCAAACCTGGTCCGACCGCGTCGGTCGAGGGTCTGGTTCGGTTGGGTTAGCTTAGTTGTCCCCGCGCAGAGGGTCGATCAGGTTTGGTAGCAGGGCCAAGCTAGCTCCGAGGTTCACTGGGCCATTTGAGATCGTCAGGCGTATCAGAGCTGTCGCCTACCAGTTAGCTCTACCTCCGCACATGTCAGCAGTTCACCCCACCTTCCACGTGTCTATGCCGAGGAAGTATATTCCAGATCCTTCTCACGTGATCAGACACGACGACATCGAGGTGGAGGAGGACGCCACCTACATAGAGCAGCCAGTACAGATCATGGACAGACGGGATCAAGTGCTGAGAGGCAGATCGTTACCGTTGGTCATGGTCAGGGGAGGCACGGCAGTGCAGAGAGTCTGACGTGGGAGCGAGAGGATCGCATGCGTCGGGAGTTTCCCCGACTGTTCACCGCTTCAGGTAGTTCCTTGTTGTGGGCGTTGGCGCCCCTAGTTGTTTCTTTTTCCCCCGGCTTCAACCTTGAATTTCGGGACGAAATTCTTTTTAAGGTTGTTAGGTTGTTAGGGCCCGTCCCTCAGACCTGGCTCGACCGCGTGGGTCGAGAGCCGGTTTCCTGTTGGTTTAGTTCCGCGTCGGGCACAATCGGGCAATCGTGTGGCGGTTTGGACCCCCGGGGGCATTTTGGTAAATATGCCCTCTGGTGGTCGGTTTCACACCCGCGTTCCACACATTGCCTTGGATTGATGTATGTGTTTGATTAGAATCTCTAGAATGCGTCCGATCGGAAGATCGGAGCTCGATCGGGAAAGATCGAACCGGACGGCTGAGATAGATCCGGAGTTTCTATATAAGCTTGTCCCTTTCTTCTCTTTCCTTCTCTTCTTCTCCTGCCATTTTTTCCCCTCTCTCTCTCCTTCGGCTGAGCTAGGGTTTGGAGACTTGGACTTCGGAGCGCGGATCTTGGCGGCTTGACCAGTGGGACGCGTGGAGGAGCTACCCTACTTGCTCAAGTAGGTGTTTCTACCTCGATCTTTGGATCGGGTTCTCCTAGGATAGGTTTTATGTACTTTCGCTGTAGGAATACATGTTAGAATGCTTTGTAGCTCCTTGTATATGTGGTGTTGTTCAATTCCGGTATTCCTACGTTGATATTTCAGTATTCTAACGGTTGGTTTCCGTATTATTGTCGTTTTGTCGGTTTTTGTCCATTTGGACCTAGATAGGAGATTTAATAGTCAAAAACTGGATTTCTTCATTCCATTAGCTTCCCCATTGTTAAATACACTTGCTTGCAAAATCTCATCTATTTCCAACTTGATTTGATCCTTGAAATCCAAAGAAATGGATTTTCGGCACTGTTCTGATGAACTGTGCCAAGGGCTCGACGGTCGATCGGTGCATCGACCGTCAAGTGTTGTTTTACTCTTTCTGGGCCTGGCGGTCGACCGTCGCATCGACCGTCGGGCTCTGTCGGGATTTTAGCCTCCCACGGTCGATACATGGATCGACCGCGGGAGTTTCTCCTTTCCGCCATTTACCTGACAGTCTACCGTCGCATCGACCGTCGGGCGCTGTTTGGTTTTGGGCTTCTCAGGGTCGATGGGTGGATCGACCGTCGCCCTTGGTTTTCCTTCGCTTGGGTCTCACGGTCGATCGCCAGATCGACCCTGACATCGTCCGTGGTCTCACGGTCGATCTCCGGATCGACCGTGACATCGTCCGTGACCTTTTGAACTTGGTTTTCTGGTCTTTTTTGGATGGATTTGATTTGTGATTACTATCTAAATATGTTGGGAAGTATGTAGGTGGATTTCATGACGTTTTCAAAGGATTCCCATCGGGTTTGAGGATCGATTCGAGTATTCTTTCCTTCTTGAGAAAACCTATGGTTTCGATTGCGATTGATATATGTTTGGATGTAGTTAATTGCTTAATGGTGTGCTTAGCCATTAGCTAGCTATGAGTGCTAGCTAATGAGGAATTGTGGAACCTTAGCCTCTTGCCGGCGAGTGCCGAGGTCTATTGTATATCTGTTGAACTTATAACTGATGATGTGGCATGTAGAGACATCTAGGATAGATGTTTGCCTAGACTCATGCATTGTATGCATTAGAAGCATTTGAGGTTAGGCGGGCGATGGTTTGGGTCGCCGATCCGAGGCTCTCGGGTAGCTCGGCTCTAGCCTTAGGACCGTGGCTGGGTAGTCAGGTTTAGGGTGCGATTGTTTAATCGAAATCTCTTGTTGTTGAGGATTTGTGATAGTTGACTCTGATCAGTATTTGAGGTTTAGAGGTCGTATTGTCTTCCAAGGCCAAGTGCTAAGGATGCAATCGATGTGTTACCGACGTGGTCCCCAGGCAGTGGTATCCTTGCTGGGTAAGGGTGATCCTGTATGGTACTGTTCCCCCGTCAGTGCTTAGGGTGATCTTGGTAACGTGTCCAAGAGAGAGGTTCATGACAGGAGCCCTTGGGACATCGATGGGTTATGGGACCCGTGGCATCCGTTAGACTTAGGCTGGGAGACACTACTGTTGTTGTTTTCCTCCTTTCAGTGTGCCGTAGAGTAGAACCCTACTGAGCTTATCGCTCACTCCTACCCCGCTTGCGTTTGCAGGTGCAGGCGGCAGTTCTTCGTCTGTAGAGCCGACGGGATCGGCCTTTGGCGGCGCGAGTACATCCAGAGGCGCTTGAGGTTGCTGGAGGATTATCTGTTGTACATTTTGATATATATATATGTTGTAAACTTTTGAGGACTTTGGGATTTGTATTATATCTTTACCTTGGGAGTATTAGAATGGAATTTTGTAACTGTACAACTTGATGTTATATGAATTGAATCTGTTTCGCCTCTGGAATACAATTGTTTAAATTATCCGTCTTTTCCGCTTTGTATCGCGTCGATTGAAAATAAATAGTGATAGGAACCCTCACGCCCCGTCCTGGATGGGTTTTCTGGGTCGGGGTGTGACAGCTATGCTCTTACCATGATTCGGCTCTCTATTCATGCCATGCGTTGCTTCCGATAGCGATGCTGTATTCATGTCTATGCCATACCTACGTTCTTTTCTGCCATGCTTGCCTGCTATAAGTGAGCTAAGACTGCCATGCTTTCATCCTGTTTATGCCATGACGGGTGGATTAGCTTTGCATTTACATTTTAAGTGAATGGTGTTTGAGGCTCATGAATAAATCCTTTATAATGCTCTCTGTCCTTTCCCTCAATTAATTCCTATAATCTCATATCTATTATCTCAATTATACTTTCTTAAATCATGTATAAGCCTAGGGCCGGCAGTGTGCCCGTTTATATTTCTTTGTGGAAATGTTTATATTTTACGGGCCAGTGGTGCCCTGTGAATTGGTTAGCTGGGGGTGTGTCCCATTGTACAATGTACGGTTAACGGCAGGGCATGCTATTGTAATACCGAAATTTGGATTGAAGTGTATATACTGCTGGTGGCGATCATGTGTTGGATTCCATCCTGTAGACGGTTGAGAAATTATAATTTCTTGTTTTACTATATTCTTAGCTTGTTGTATGTTAATGTCTTAGCTCTCTTTTATCATACTGTATGTTATATTGGACATACCTGATGAGATGTCATGTAGAGACACCTAGGCCTAGTTGATTGTGTAGGCTCATGCATGTTGTAATGCATTAGAAGCATTAAGGCTAGGTGATAGGCGATGGATTCGATCGCCGATTCAGGGTTCTTGGGTAGCTCGGATCTAGCCCTAGGACCGGGGATTGGGTAGTCGAGGATTAGGACGCGATTGTCATCAATGATCATGCTTGATATCATTTGAGGTTATTGTTATAGTCGACCATGTTTGATTATATTTATATTTGAGGTGTAGAGGTCGTGTCAGTCTCCAAGGCCAAGTGCTAAGGATGGTTGTCGATGCGTTCCCTGACATGTGTGTCCCCGCGAGAGATGGTATGACTGGGCAGGGTGGTACCTGGACAGGAGCCCGCAGTCTTTGTTTCCTCTCGTTTGTTCTTGGGTAAGGGTGATCCCCCATGGTACCGTTCCCCTATTGGTGCTTAGGGTGATCTTGGTAACATATTCAAGAGAGAGGTTCATGGCGGGAGCCCTTGGGACATCGATAGGGTTATGGGACCCTTGGCATTCCTTAGACTTAGGTGGAGAATGACACAGTTGCAGTTTCCCTTCCTTTCTGTGCGACGTAGAGTAGAACCCTACTGGGCATTGTTGCTCACCCTACCTGGGCTGCATCGGCGATGCAGGTCGATGCAGTTCCTTCTTTCATGTGTTCCTTTAGAAGATGGCGCGGTATTTTGAGGTGATTGAGGACTTGGAGTGTCGAGGAGTTCTTCTACAGATAATTTACAGTTTTAATCAGAGATGTACAAAATGATGTATTCGAGAACAAAGTTGTATGATTTTTAATTCAGTTGTATTTGAGAAATGTTGTAATATTATTTGATATAGATGTTGAGGAATGTGAGGATGTTAAGATTGTAAAATTATAAAATGTACAGATTTCTTGTCCTATAATTATAAAGGAGATTCTGTCAAATTTTTTTATCTAAAGTGGAGAACCAAATTGTTTAAATTCATAGCAGTTATATATATATGCACCTATTGATGCTGTAACAGGTTTAGATGGCTCACGCCTCGATCTGGATGGGTTTTCTGGGTAGGGCGTGACACCCCCCCCCCTTTGGACCTTCAATGCGTGTCGATCAAGGATCAACGTGCTAACCACTCGCACCAAAACTCTGGAGTGATAGTAGAAGGCACCCATCTAGCCTTAAACCACGGAGCTGCAGTCCGGACCCACACGGTCAACTGCCGGCACCACGGATAGAGCAGACACGGTGGCACCAGGCCGGGTCGGTAGGAGCCTACCCCTACCCTGGGTACCTACCCAACGAACAGGGGTCGAATACAGGGAGTTGCTGCCTAGGTCTGCAGCCTGGCCCACAGCCAACACGACCCGCAACCAAGGCCTGCAACACCCAATGACCAATAGTAGTAACCCTGCTATCCGCCTGTGCTCCGTCTTCACCTTCTGACAGGTGAGGCATCTGGAAACAAAATCTGCTACTAACCTCTTCATCCCGCACCACCAAAACTGTCGGTGTAGATCGTGGTACATCATGGTGCTCCCGGGATGAACTACGAAGCTAGAGTGATGGAACTCGTGAAGAATTTCCTCTCTCAGCACTGGGTCCGCTAGAACTGCAACACTACCGCTGAAGTGTAGACCACCGTCTGCTGAAACTACCCAGCCTTCGATCGTGTGCTCGGTGCCGACTGCTGCACGGATCTCCATGAGCTCTGAATCCCTACTCTGTGCTTCTATCACCCTCATCAGAAGAGCTCAGATGTTGTGAACAACAAACAGGAAACCGCCTGGCACCAGGTCGTCGAAGTCGAGCCCGAACTAACTAGTTGTCTCTATCATCTGCCACTATAAAGATCACAACGCTGCCAAACTCAGTCTGTTGTCTCTAGCCTGTCTACTCAGAGCATCCACTACGACATTTGCCTTACCATGGTGGTGACGCATTTGCAAGTCATAGTCCTCTAATAGCTCCATCCACCGGCGCTGCCTAAGGTTGAGATCACGTTGGGTGAACACGTATCTCAAACTCTTATGATCCGAGTACACTAGGAACAACTCTCCGTAGAGGTAGTGCCACCACATCTTCAGAGTGAAGACAACTGCTACAAGATCTAGATCGTGGACGGGATAGTTTCACTCATGGCTCTTCAGCTGTTTGGAACCGTTGATGATGATGCATAATGTTATATTTTTATCACTTAATACTTAGTCTCCTGTGCTTATTTGGTACCTAAATACACTCATTATTCTTATATTTTGATTTAGGATGCAATTGAAGTCCTTAAGTTCGAAAAGAAGCTGCAAAGAGTATTTGGATCAACTTTAAAGATTAAACTGTACCTGCTGATGAAGAACCAGATGATGTGTCATATATGGTTGGAAAGCACTTGAAGTCTAGTTTCTGGAGAATTTTATGGCTCGTGATTTGGAGCTTCTTAGAGAAAGTTACAGTGTTTTTACTACAACCAGCGCATGACAGAATAGCAGAAGAAATATGCAGAGAATAAGCGATCGATCTTCTTCCTATAAAAGATCGATCCCTTATGCACCCAGAGATGAAAAAGACCCACGGTCGACCGCCGCATCGACCGTCAGCCTCTGTCAAAAATATACGCTCGCAGGGTCGATGCGAGGATCGACCGTTAGGCTGAATTTGAAGTTCAGAATAAAGGGATCGATCTTCTTTCCAAAAGAGATCGATCCGAGTCGGGGCGCAACCACAATCTGGGAAGAAAAGATCGATCTTCTTTCCATAAAGATCGATCTTTGATAACCGACTTTGCATAATTAAGGGCTCAGATTTAATCCGAGGATGGGAAACTTATGGGCTATAAATAGGGTTCTTTTTAGGGATTAAGCGAGACGAATTCTAAAGGTTTTTGGCTGCTCCTTTCTATCTATTTGATATTTCTAGGGTTCTTCTTTCTTCTTGAAAGGATTGGATTATTCTTGATGGCCTTGCGTGGCTAAACCTTAATTATTCGGAATCAATGAAACTATGAGATCTAATCTATTTTTATTGTTCAGTTTATACTTGAGTATTTAATGTTCTTCTGAGATTAAATATTCATGATTGGCTTGTCTAATTGCTAGGAGGCCTATTAGTTTATTATTCATTGTGATCTACTGCTAGGTTGGAGATCAAATCCGTAATTGTTTGATCCCTCTAATCTGCGGAGCAACTGAGATCTATTGACTTACCGCGTTTCAGAGATTAATAGATCTTAGAAAAATTTTCGACTAGATTAAATGCAACCGCTTGTGCTTGTGTTGTTTAGCTTCATCGATCTCCCTATTCTTAAGGTTGCTACTAGATTAAATCTACAGCGCTTGTCTTAGGTTGTTTAGTAGTTAGGGTTGATTAGATCGCTTGTTTCTAATTAACTATGATTGAGGAGAGATTCGAATTTCATTCGAACGGTGAATATTCAAGGTGTAGATTGATTGATACTTGCATCAATGATCAGTTGTTGGATTCTGATGGTGGATGTTGACTCAGACCAAGGTTTGTTCTCTTGATTCAATTCGATTCTCCGCTTTAAATTGTTTCTTTATTGTGTTCGTTGTACTCAAAACCCCACATCTTTGTTCACATACCACAAAACTTATATTAGACGCTCTTCGTGGGATCGACTCGTACTCGCACTACTACATTTATTTTGAAGAGTATTGGTTTTATTTTTGGTTGCTCGCGACAGCACAGCAACCGTAGGCCACCACATGGCCCTCCTGCATCAGCACACAACCTAGACCCTCCCCACTGGCTTCACAGTTGACACTACAGCCAACGCCTCGCTCTGGAACTATCAGTATCGGTGCACTGGTTAACCTGGTCCTCAGCTGCACGAAGACCTGCTCGTAAGCATCTTCCCAAACGAACGGGACCGCCTTCTGTGTAAGTCTAGTCAACTGCCCTGCAACTTTAGCGAAGTCTCTGACGAACCTCCTGTAGTACCCTGCCAAGCCAAGAAAACTACGGACCTCGAACACTATCTTCAGCCTCTGCCATTGTAACACTGCCTCGACCTTGGCTAGATCCACTGAAATGCCTACCGCTGACACCACATGGCCCAGAAACTTCACTTCTTAGAGCCAAAACTCGCAATAGGAGGCCTTGGCATACAACCTCTCAGTAGCTGCAACACTGCCCTCAGATGCTGCCCGTGCTCCTCTGTACGTGAGTACATCAGGATGTCTTCGACGAACACCACCACGAACTAGTCCAAGTACGGTCGAAAGACCCTCTGCATCAGATCCATCAATGTTGCTAGTGAGTTCGTCAGACCGAACGACATCACTGTGAACTCGTACAATCCATACCTCGTACAGAAAGCAATCGGGATGTCACAATCCCGAATCCTCAGCTGGTGATAGCCTGTGCAGAGGTCGACTGTGAAGACCCGTTCCTGTAACCTGACTCGATCGTGTGGGTTGAGAGTCTTTTTTTCCTTATTAGTTTGGTCTCGCGTTGAACACACGAGGAAAGATCAATCTTCATGCCTATGAAGATGCATGAAGATCGATCTCTCTTGTCATGACTTGTCCTATAAGTAGGACATGTTTCTTTCTTTTGGCGATCTTGGACGGAGATCAAATCTGGTGGCTTGGGGAGGATCATTTGGACGATCCGAAGCTTGTTGGGCTGAATTTGGAGGCATCAACCTGATTTAGGTAGGGATCTTTACCCAAATCTCTTGATTTGGTTTCTAGGTTTGTGTGTGTTCTTCTTTAGCTTAGATATGTTTTCTTAGCCGTTGGTTTTCCAGTATTTTGGTGTTTTTGGACTCCCCTCATCTTCCTCTTTTCGATCCTTGAGCTTTATGAAATTTGGTTTTGTTTTTCGTGAGTTCTCCGACATTTTCTCCAATGCGTTTCCGACAGTGCGCAAGAAGGATCAATCTTCTTCTGAAGAAGATCGATCCCTCTTGTGACCTCACACTTAGCTCGAGAGGGATCGATCTTCTTGGTGTGAAGATCGATCTTTTGCTTGGTTAAGGCGGTGCTACACCGGGGCCCGAGGAAGATCAATCTCCAGGAGTGTGAAGATCGATCTTTTCTTTGGATGTGGACCTGTGCAGGGAAGATCAATCTTCTTGGGGTTAGAATATCGATCTCTCTTCCCTGGCAGGGGATCCACATGGAGAAGATCGATCTTCTTGGGAAGAAGATCGATCTCTCTCTGTCCAGTGGGTTTGTTTTGTTTTTTATTTTCCCGATTTTGATTCTTTTTTATCCTGATTTTCTTGTAAGTTTTCCTATCGAATAGCATGTTGTTTTAATCGTGATTTTAACAGTTTGCCTTCGAGTTTTACGACGATTTGTGTCTCGGATCGTTTCATCAGCTTTTCACAGATTTCTTTTGGTTTCTCGATAAGCATGTGATAGCTGTAGTTTGTGTTTGATTTACTATGCTTTATTGTAGTATAATTGTGTTAGTTAGCCCTTACTGCTTTGTGGTTGAACCAAGGGAGTCATGCCCCTTGGGATGCGTAGATAATATAACTTATATTGTTGTCATGCCATATAGTGACACCTAAGTTAGATGTTTGTATAGGTGCATGCATGTGATTGCATTACAAGCATAAGGCTAGGGCGTGGGCGAATGGGGGCTTCGCTGATTCGAGGCTCTCGGGTAGCTCAAATCTAGCTCTAGGACCGAGGCTAGGTAGCAGGGTCTAGGGCGAGTTTGTGTTGTGACTATACTGATCGAGGTTTAGAGGTTGTGTCGTTTATATTTTGCAGATGCATTGAGACCCCTGTCGTTATATTTTTTACATTATATTTTGTATCGGTTGGGGATGCATTGCAGATGCATTGAGACCCCTGTCGTTATCCCAGGTCACTCTTTGAGGAGCGGTTGGAGTCAGCATGATCCTTATCGAGGCTGGTCACTCTACGAGGGCGCCTAGAGCCGGCGTAATGCTCGTCGAGGTTGCATGCTTGAGTAGTATAGAACGCCTTAGGCTTGGCAGGAAGATGGCAGAGTTGTGGTTCCCTTTCTTGAGTGTGACATAGAGTAGAACCCTACTGAGCTTTGTTGCTCATTCCTACCCGGGTTTCGTTTGCAGGTGCAGGTGTCAGTGCTTCTGTAGCTCCCAGCGGATCAGCTTTTACTAGCATGTCGACTTCTGGAGGTGTTCGAGGACACTGAGGGCTTGGTGGCACTTTTATGGTTTTTTGTTGTACAGTATGTTCGAGGATAGTATCAATGTAAATTTGATTTTGAGATTTCATTAAATTGTATATGTACAACTGTGTTATCGAGGAGCATTATTAAATTATCATTTTACCCTCAGGTTAGCTTTGTATTAGTTTGTGAATATTATAATATGGTACACCAGTTTGGATGTGATTAGATAAGGAACCCCTCGTGTCCCACCGCAGGGGTTGGCGTATCCCGGGATGGGGTGCGACATAGATCTTCAAAAAGACCGACGAACCCCGGAGCTGGTCGAACAAGTCGTCTATCCTGGGCATAAGATACATGTTCTTCACTGTCACACTGTTCAGCTTCTTGTAATCAATGCAAAGACGAAGCGTACCATCCTTCCTCGCAAACAACATAGGAGCTCCCCAAGGTGATGTGCTGGGACGGATGAAACCTCTGTCGATCAACTCGTCTAGTTGTGTCCACAACTCCCTCTGCTCTGCTGGTGCAATCCTGAATGCTGGCAAGGAAATCAGACCGGTGCCTGGTATGAGATCTACCTCGAACTCGACGGCTCTGGTAGACGGATGATACGAGTCGATTCAACTCGACCAATTACATCCGTGTCCAGAAGAGGACCCAAACTGGTTTAGCCTCTTTCCTAATTTGTCTTGGACTTCCATAATTCAAACTAGAGTATTTAATTAGGATTTATTATTAGTCTTTTATATTTAATTGAGTCCTAGTTGTTACTTGCTTCCTAGATAACCACAAAATGCTAGGAATTAATTAAGAGTCCATTTGAGTTAGTAAGTTGAGTTTGAGTATGGAAACCTTATTACTTGCTAATTAAGCAAGGGGGTTTTATAGTTGGATTAGGACTCAGTCGAGGCCTCTATAAAAGAGCCTCGGTTGGTATGATGTATCAATGGATGATCAATGATGTGAGTTAGATGAATAAAGTAGAGAGTAGTTTAGGCGTAGCTTTCCATATAGTAATGGCCTAATCCTCTAGCTAGGGTTATCCAGGGTTAGTTCTTCATCAGGAACTATCCAGAGGCTGAGTTCTCTTCAACCGACGTCCATCAATCCACCTTCTTTCTCGTCGGTCACCATCTCCGCAACCGGCACCCGCCTCCACCGGTATTTCTCTATTCACGTACTTTCTCTCTCTGCCATGTCAGCACCCTCGCCCAGTCACCTTGCCACGTCATAACCTTCTTCCTCCTCTCTTCTCTCCCGTGCCCAAACCCTAGCAGTCTCCATCACCGCCGCTCTCTCCTCTTCAGCTACCCCCCGTTGCCATCCAAGGCTACCTTCGACCTCCCTTGAACCGCACGACTCCAACCATACCTTTCCCGTCGCCCATCATCATCTCCGGCAACCTCCTCATTGTCCCCACCTTCACAGCCACCACCATCACCCGTATCCAACCCCGATCTCACCCCCAAACCGCTCTAAAACCCTCGCCGACCCTCCTTTTCTGACATCCCGACCTTCCCCGACCGTTCTAGGCCCCCGCTGAACTCCACCGTCATCCCCGACGCCGGTCAACCCAAACCTCACCATCGTTACCCCTCCATATCCCGTCGATCTAGCCCTCCTACGACCAATTCACTCCATTGGATCTCATCTACGTCCTCCCATGACCCTACTACCAAGATCCCAACCCTCGGAAACATGTTCTCGCCGGCGATTCACTTCCGACGATCACCAGCCGTCGGATCTTCCCTACCAGTCTTAACCATTTAACTTGACTTGGTCAAGTCTATGTTGGTTCAGCCAGCTCACACCTATCCAGCCTAGTTTGATTTAGCCAGCCTAATTCAATTGAGCCTAGCCAGATCTAAACCAGCTCAAGTCATATTTGATCCAACTAGCCATACTCAGCCAATCAAGTCCGATCAGACTCAATTCTGATCAATTGGAGTAGTAGAGACCTTATACGAGAGGATTGTGAGTAGACAGCTCGTATCAACTTGGTATCAGAGCTTCATTCCTCCGACTGTGGCCCTGAACCTTCCGAAAACTTCGCCATCATGTACGAAGAGAATTTAGAACAATAATTCAAGATTCTGCAGGCCCAGTTGACCCTCTGTTTAACCAAGATGGAACGTGCAAGCAGAGAGTTAGACCAAATCTCCCGTAGGTGGTCAACTATAGCGCCGACGAGTCCTACGGAGATTGCGGAACCTAACCCTGAGCCAACTCAGATTTTGACTTCGGTTGTAATTTCGAGTCCAACTCCGACTGAGACACTAGCAATCAATATAGGAGAAGAACTAGAAGAAACAGATCATAGAGAAGAAATCGAGGAGCTAGTCAAAGAGCCAGAACCATCCAATCCTCAGCAGGAGCAACAATCGTCCAATTCTCAGATTGAACCAGAGCACATGTTGTTGCAACCTATTCCAGACCCGGGTGAAACCTTCATTCAACCTTTCCATGATTTTTTTGGATTTTACCTATTTTCAAGATTTTTTCCATAGTTTTCTCTCTCCTACCGGATTCTCTCAAGCCGTGACTCACCTCCTTCCCCGCACACGGCTCGATCCGAGCAGACCCTTCGTTGTCCTGGCTCAAAACCAGAGCCCATCGGCTCGTCCCTGAGCCGCCACCCCAACGCCGCCTTGCAACGCCGTCCTCTCCACCTACCCACTGAGGAAGCATCGGCGTCCTTCCCCGAAGCCACCGTGTCCGACCACGACCACGATCGAGGCCTGGATCGCCAAGATTGAACTTCGGTGAACTCCCCTGTTGCGGCATCCTCCGTTCCACCATATTTCGAGGTTGATCCTTCGATCAAACCTCACGAGAAAGGTCCCAAGACCTTCCCATACCTTTTCCCGACGAGTTGAAGCACCGTCGCGGCCTACAACACCGGCGATCCAATTCCGATGATCGTCAGCCGTCGGATCTTCATTAACAGCTTTGACCAGTTGACTTGGTCAACCTGATCACATCTAGTCAATTCAACTTGGTCAACCTGATCCTGATCAACTCAAACTTGACCCAGTCAAGTCCTACCCGAATCAGGCTCAGCATGATCTGAACCAGCTCAAACTAGATCCGATCAAGTTAGCCAGATTCAGCCCATCAACCCTGATCAGACTCAATTCTGATCAATTGGAGCAGTAGAGACCCGATATGAGAGGATTGACCCCCAGGTCCCTGTGAAGCTTCCTGTGCCGTTGCCACACTCCGACGACCTCGTTTCACCGTTGATCCTGCTTCGACAGCTTCTCAACCGTCCGATCAAGACTGTAACTTGATCCAGCCGTCCAATTAGCCTAATCTTCGATCCAGTGCTTTTGATCTTTGATCTGAACCTGATCAAAGAGTCCCAAGCGATCAGGACTATCCAGATCAAGTCGAAGTGATCACGATACATCCACAGTTGTCGATCAAGCATACGAAGGTTGATATGAGCCATCAAAGGAGCTACCCTCCTTTTTCAGATGCTATCTTCGATCTTATCAGATCTGACTATGATGGTACCACCGGTTTTGCTCAACTGACCCAAGTCCAGATTGACACCGGAAGACCCAACCACGTCAGACAGGTTTGGACCAGAGTATGACTCAGCAACGCTGAAGACTCAACTTGGTTCAAACAACTTCAAGCCGAGAAAACTACAGCGTAAGTGTGGCCTAGCCGACTTCACTTTAGACTGGACAAAAGCCAACTTGACTCAGTTACAAGCAAAGTTCTTGCACTGCTAATCAGACCATGGAGATAAGATCTAGTCCTATGGTCGTGGGCAACAGTACTCATGGGACATGACGAAGATGATCCAGGAGAACCAATGAGAGCGCGACTCTTGGAGCTACCTGAACCGGTAGATCGACCCCTAGATGGTCCTTTTTCATCACGACCCAGTAGATCTTTGGTACTGCTACTACTGGACCCATCATGGGATCGATCTGGTTTCTCCCCACCGAGTCCAGAGCTACAAAAGCAAGTCGATTCGGTCCAGCCGCATAGAGACCTCCTACCTGACTGGACTTCGGACTTGAGGACAAAGCCAATTCTGAAGGGAGGGGGGATGATGCGAGTAGATTCAACTCGACCAATTGGAGACACGCCCAGAAGATGACCCAAACTGGTTTAGCCTGTTTCCTAGTTTGTCTTGAACTTCCATAGTTCAAACTAAAGTAATTAATTAGGATTTATTATTAGTCATTTATTTTAATTGAGTCCTAGTTGTTATTTGCTTTCTAGATAACCACAAGTTGTTAGAAATTAATTAAGAGTCTATTTGAGTTAGTAAGTTGAGTTTGAGTATGGAAACCTTATTACTTGCTAATAAAGAAAGGGGGTTTTATAGTTGGATTAGGAGTCAGTCGAGGCCTCTATAAAAGGACCTCGGTAGGTATGATGTATCAATGGATGATCAATGATGTGAGTTAGATGAATAAAGTAGAGAGTAGTTTAGGAGTAGCTTCTCATAGAGTAATGGCTTAATCCTCTAGCTAGGGTTATCCAGGGTTACTTCTCCATCAGGAACTACCCAGTGGATGAGTTCTCTTCCCTAAGAGTTCTCTACAACCGACGTCAATCAATCCACCTTCTTCCTTGTCGGTCACCTTCTCCGCAACCGGCACCGCCTCCACCGATATTTCTCTCTCCACACCACTTTCTCTCTCTGCTATGTCAGCACCCTCTCCTAGTCACCTTGCCACATCATCACCTCCTTCGTCCTCTCTTCTCTCCCGTGCCCAAACCTTAGTCATCTCCATCACCACCGTTCTCTCCTCTTCAGCTACCCCCCGTTGCCATCCAAGGCTACCTTCGACCTCCCTTGATCCCCACGACTCCAGCCATACATTTCCCGCCGCCCATCGTCGTCTCCGGCAACCTCCTCATCGTCCCCAACTTCACAGCCACCACCATCACCCATATCCGACCCCGATCTCACCCCCAAACCGCACTAAAACCCTCACCGACCCTCCTTTTCCGACATCCCGACATCCCGACCTTCCCCGACCGTTCCAGGCCCCCGCTGAACTCCGCCGTCATCCCCGACACCGGTCAACCCAAACCTCACCATCGTTACCCCTCCATATCTCGTCGATCTAGCCCTCCTCCGACCAATCCACTCTACTGGATCTCATCTACCTCCTCCCACAACCCCACTGCAAAGATTATGACCCCCGGAAACATCTCCTCGCCGGCGATCCACTTCCAACGATCACTAGCCGTCGGATCTTCCCTGCCAGCCTTAACCAGTTAACTTGACTTGGTCAAGTCTAAGTTGGTTCACCCATCTCACACCTATCCAGCCTAATCTGATTTAGCCAGCCTAATTCAATTGGGCCCAGCCAGATCTGAACCAGCTCAAGTTAGTTTTGATCCAACTAGTCATATTCAGCTAATCAAGTCCGATCAGACTCAATTCTGATCAATTGGAGTAGTAGAGACCCAATACGAGAGGATTACGAGTAGACCGCTCGTATAAGAGGAAGACTTGGTAGTTGATCTGGGAAGACATTTTTAAACTCACAAACCACAACAGGCAAACTGACCTCTCGACTGCACTCTCCAGAGAATAAGGAAAGGCGCGCCAGCAAAGCTGACAGCTGGCCTTCACGCTCAGGAAAACAACAACAAGCAAGGGAATCGGACGACTGGCGATTCCCCAACAAAATAAACCGAACGCCGTCAGGTGTCTAAGCAATCACCCTACGACGACCACAGTTCATTATGGCTCGGTATGATTTCAGCCAGTCCGTACCGAGAATCACGTTAAACCCAACCATGTCTAGCACCCATAGGTCTAGACAGACACTGAGGCCCCCAACCTCCAACTCGCAAGACCGACAAATCTGCTCAACTCGAGCTCCTCTGCCGACCGGTGTGTCTAAGTGCAGTGCAAACTCAAGTGACTTTGTCTCTAGTCCTAGCGATTCCACACACTTGCTAGCTAGAAAGGAATGCGATGCCCCGGAATCTATCATAACATCTACAAATGAACTGAAAAGCTAGAAGGTACCTCTGAGAACTAGGGGTTCGACTGGGAGCTATGGGGGTGGTACTATGATAGCGCTTGAAAAGTGTCGTGGCTAAACAAGTCTACTCAAAATTACCAATTTATAATCAAACTTCAAACTAACTACTTTGGGGGTAGCTAGCAATAAGTCCGAGTCGATCCACAGAGAAATATGATTGAGTTGAGATGCTTTGTATAGTCTCCTACTAATGAGTTGAGGAAAGGTTTGGAATTAAAACTAAACTAGCTTGAAACTTAAGGGTTTATAGATGCAAGAAAAGAGACAATGGAATTCTTAATCCGTAACACGGGTTCTACCAAGTCTTCCTAAGATTAGGGCACACTAATCACATTGAATGGCTACTTCTCCCTTTCACTCAACAAGTTCCGATTAGGATCGCTTGTCGGTGACAGCAATTATCTAAAAATCAGAGACATAATGGTTAGTTATGATCACCACTAATGAATCCTCTGATTAGGATGAACTCATCGCGAGAAAATAAGTATTATATGGATTTAGGTGTAAGATCAAGATGGTTCTCACACCTTGATGGCCAAATCTAAAAAGATAGGACAAATGGAGGATTAGGAATAGAACATAGTGGTTCTAGCACTACTATAGTGGTTCTAGCACTATACAATCCGTAATCACATAGAAGAGTTCACCTGAGAAACCATGGTTCTAGCATGATTCTCCTATTAGATGAGTCCAATCCAAGCCCTAACATGCAATAGCTCTAAATCTATCACACATTAGAACAATCCAAACATCCAACAATAAATTAACATCAAAATTGTAAAAGAATTAAGATCAATCCATATAAGCCATGCAAAAATGTATATAAGCCCTAGATCTTAGAAATCCCTAGTAGAAACCCTAGTTACATCATAAGAATCTCTTGGTGAGGGGTTTAGCTACTCATCTTTAGGGGTTGATCCATAGGTGAAGGTTGAGGAAACTCTTCCGCCATGGATCTCCTTCAAAAGAATCTCCCAAGAAAAATCTCCAAGTGGAGAGAAAACCCTCCTTCACGTCCAAGAGAGAAGACCCCCAAAAATCCTAAAATATGCTTATCTATAGCCTAGGAACATCTCTCTCTCGGATTAGATCTTCGTCGTTGATTTTCTTCACTGGCAATCAAATGATCGATCCTTCCATGTAGGAAGATCGATTCTTTGTCTTCAATTCCTGGCCACGCCCGTAAAGGATCGATCATTCACATAGGAGATGATCAATCCTTCCCTTGTCAGAAAAATTTCTTAAAGTAAACGAAAAATAACTGAAAATAAAAACCTACCTATGCCTAGAAAAAGAGCAAAGAGAAAAATCAGAAACTTCTTTGAAAAATCAAAATGTTTCCCCGGCAACGGCGCCAAAAATTGATCGCTCGCAAATGCGTCGTTAAATCAGATGCAAAACGCAATTTAGAATTTATAATCCTTCAATCAATACTACTCTACAAACGTAGAACAGTGGTGAGATCCGGAGTCGAACCACAGGGAAAGATTGTTTAACAAAAGAAGAAATCAAATTAAATCTCTAAACTCAAGTCCTAAGGCGAAGAAAAGGAATTTCAATGGTTTTGTTATCTAAGGAATTAAACTACTGAAAAAGCAACGAAAAAGTTGGGATAAATCAATGAGAGAAAACCTAGGGATTACTCAATCCACTCTAATTTCACCTCTTGTATTCTCTAGTATCCTCTTGTTCTCTAATCTAGACATATGGAATCACGGCTTCTTAAGCTCGCATGAATCCCTAAAAGAACGCTCATGTTATCCTACGGCATAGTCTATCTTCGCTTAGCATAGACTGTCTTCGGACTTAACTTGAGTACAATCTATCTTTGCTTAGCATAAACTATCTCAAAGGCATGCACAAAAGCGACATTAAAATCATCCTACGAATCTCTACCATCAAGCACAACAATCAAGTAGGAATCAAAATACGTCAAGGAACTCTGTTCCCTCAACTCTTTATAAAATAAAACCATATTCATAGGATCATGTCTTTGAAAAGATAACAAGAATCAAACTAGAAAATACAAAGAAGATCTACTAAAGCTTCATGAGATCCCTAAGTACAGAATTAGCTACTCATCTTTGTGATGGAAGCCTTAGATTCGATGAAGAACGATTGGGATCTACGTTGTAGCTCCATCTTCTCCATAGAATCCTCCAAACCCTAGTTCTCTCTTTTCTCTCTATGGGGGCCTCCCGTTTTCCAGCCACAAAACCCTTTTTATATCTTAATTCCCGGATTAGGGTTTTAGGGTTGAGTTAGACCTCAAGTGCAACTCGGATTTCCTGGTTCAACCCTGACAGCTTCTTCTGATCGCGACTGGGCTCAATCCGTCCAGAATTTGAGAACGAGTCCAACACAAAAGATGTAGCTTTGGAAGTTCTCTGTCCTCTCCAGAAGAGTTTACAATATTTAGACTTATGTAGAATATTTGGCGAATAGTCTCCCGCGAGTTGACGGACTAGTCTTCCAGCAGCTAAATATCTTCATCTTCTCTAACACTGCTATCACACCATCAGGAATCTTACAAAGTATCCAATATGAAAGTTGTTCATCTTGAAGTGTTCTACAGGTCCTCCAAATTTCAGAATATTTTGCCATAAGGATCATATCTGGTGAATATTATGCTAACAGTCGACAGAGCAGTGTATTTCAGCATATTAACCGAATTTCTTGCATTTCTTCTCAAAGCATGATCAAACCTGAAATCAACTAACAAGTTATCAAATACAAACACTCTCGGGCTAACAAATGTAAATTACGGGGTTTAATTATGAATATTTAGTGACTCATCACACCCCCAACTTACACTTTGCTAGTCCTCGAGCAAAGAAAATATAAAACGAAAGCAATAAATCTAACTAGCCACTTTCGTAGGTCTCACGATTGCACTTAGGATGTGCAACAAGCCTTTAAACCCCTGGGTTACCCCAGTGGAGGAGTTATAGTCTCCTGAGCGTTTTCAGGGATGACACCCACAAACATCCATACATTCCCTTGACTATAACATTAGAAATCAATTGTGATATTCATCAACTCTAATGCATGAAATAGAAATAATATCCATGAATACCTCCTTCAACTCACAGTCACATAAAAAACATAGTAAATCAAAACATGTCATAACATATTTCCAACACTTCAACATATTTAATCATGACTAAAAACAACTTTAACGCTCCTGTGTGTGATTAGAGTTCCACATGCTTCAGAGCATCAATTATATCTAAACACTTCAACTATTCAAGATCACAATCCTATCCAAGCACATATCTTCCACTTATCACATAGCAATATCTGTTTTATTTTATTTTTTTATATATGACATGTGCAATGTTATGATTTCTTAAGCTTTCTTCATGGTCCATGTAACGGGGTTCAAGCCAGTGACTCCCAAACCAGACGGTTTTAGGGCACTAAGTGCAGAACACTCTTCAGACTCTAATACTCAAATCATGAAGGCTACAAATCATAACTAGTCATTTTTTTTGTAAGGAAATTCAACCGTTTTACGCGAACACCACGTTGGCTAGGCACACTGCCAGGTTACTATGTTGAAAATCTATTTTTTTTCGCATACTCAGATAATTGCATGTGTTCATGTATTTTCTGTGTCAAGACATAGAATTGTAAATCCATCCTAGTATCATGTTGAGAATCTAATACCAACCCCTTAACATGTGGAAGTGAACATGTGCATTAGGATATGTCAAGTTATCCTTAAATCATAGTAAAAGTGTTAAAGTATAGAAATAGTGTCATGCATAGCAAAAATTTACTATTTCTTATATGACATACAAGTCTCAGAATAATTCATAAAATAAATTTCTAAAACCAACTTTGTCAAGTCATATCATAATTTCATCCTTTTGACATATTTTCAAGGGATGTATAATAATAACAATTAAATTCCTAGAATCTACCCCCAACTTGAATGTAATTGTCCCCAATTACACTAAGTCATAAAAATAAAGCAAGGAAAAAGGGTAGAGATCACCGTAAATATCGCGCGATAAATAGTTGGCTTGCATAGAAGACGACCATCACACCGTCCATAAGAAGAATACGTCATCATTGAATGAAGCCATGTCTCTAGAAGAGATTAAACAAAGAAAACCATAGAATTCATCATAAAACGTCAGAGACATATGTAAAGATTTTAAGAATAACCCCCTGATCGAACTATATAAGAATGTCATAAGTCGCCCCCTCAATGAGTGCCAAAGGCCACATGCCATAAAAGATACCTTTCCAAAAGATCAAATATAAGAGAATGGAAAATGTATAAAAAATTATAGAGAGGCATAAAAATCATTAACAATTTCGGCAAAGTCTCCTTTGTATTATCATGATATATCAGCCTTATACAAACATTCAATTCACAAAAATTAAAAATAAAGACATTAAAGCAATAAAATACATTAAATGATCCATACACAACACCCAAATAATCAGTGTCCATAAAATTATCCTGATTGAAGATCTACACTGTCTGATCGGAAAACCGGGCTGCAAAGCGTATGGATCTCGTCCATCAGCCAACGGACGGCTGAGAGCTCGCCGGCGACGATCAACGATGAAACGTCGTCGCCGGAGGATGGGACCATTAGGGATGGAATCGTGGGAGGCCAAGGAGTCCGTCCATGCCGTCTGATCTGTGAATGGTGGTCTCCAGGCGGCGGAACGACGGGGGACGGCGCGGAGGAAGATGGTCGGAGTTAGAATCCGGCGGCCGGAGCTTCAATCGAGGTGGGTAAGGAGCAAGGAAGTATCGCAGAAGGCCTGAGAACGCACCTAGGTGATTTAATTGTAGAATCGGAGGGCCAAGAGGCGGATAGAAGATGACCGGCGCGGTGGAGGATTGTCGGAGGTGGAATCCGGCCAACCGAGCTACAAGCTTGAGTTTTGAAGGTTGCAAAAGAGTCGTGACGGCCAGAGGAAGGTGCTGGAGGTGGTAAGGGACGGTGGGAAGCAGTGGAAGTGGTGATCGGAGATGGCGGTAGGAACAGGGGATGTTCGCCGGCGTCGGAAGAGACGAAATTGGGGGAAGAAGAGGTCGGGAGGAGGTAGAGGAGAAGATTGCGACGGTGTTGGAGGTGGGTTGGAGGGCTGGGAGCGGCCGGAGCGGTGGCGACGGACGGTGGACGGTGACGAGGAAGGAAGAAGATGAAGTCGGATCGACCGTGGGCGCGGGTGATTTGAGAACAAAATCAGACGATCGATGATCGATCGACCGTCAACCAAGCAATTTGGAAAAAATAAACGGGCGGTCGATCGCTCGATCGACCGTGGCCCACGTTACCTGTTTGAGGAGCTGACGGACGATCCTTCCATCGACCCTGAGAAGCTTTATTTTTAACAGAGCCTCACGGACCCTCTGGCGGTCGATGGGACGGTCGACCGTCCTCCAGGAACTTCGATTTTCTAGATATTATGATTATTCTTAAAGAAAAATCACGGAAAATCAAGTAAAAATCGAAAAAATCATGGAAAAATTCCTAAAAATCAAAACAATTCTAAAAAGCTAAAGAAAAATCATAAAACTCGGTTGCCTCCCAGAAAGCGCATAATTTTACGTCGTTCGCTAGACTTCCCTAAAAGGTGCAATTAAAGCATGGATCCGTCAATTTGACGACATCGATCACCCGACTTAGAATAATTTCCTCCATATAATGCTTGAAACCAAACCCAGCCCCACAGTAAGTCTAGTATTTGATAATGTAGACCAATCAGTTCTTTTCTCCCCACATGTGAACTAGAGGCTCCACCCTCTATTCATGGCAACCTATCGTCATGTTTTATCTTGCAACCCGGTCTACGGTATGTGTCCCTCATAATGTTGGGATCCGGAAGTGAACTTGGAGGGGATTTCAATCTCAGAATGGGTGTAGGCAATGACGATGGTGTAAATATAGGTAAAGGAGAAGGTGGTGGCTCAGGTTTAGAATATACTGACACATCTGTGCAAAAGTGTGTGTTAGCATAATAAGCACGAACTTGTCCAGGATCTAAATCAGGTGCAGGAGTAAGAGATAACGGTGGAAGGGGCTCAACCACCCAAGAAATAGTTTTTGTCTCTACAATGTGCTGATCGAGTGATTGGTCGTGCACGATGTGTGGTTTGATGTCATCTTTTGATTGTGCAGTGTCCCAATTAACATCATCAGAGTCAGAAGCAAAGGCATTCAAAATGTCAGACACAATGTCATTCTTTAATTCAACCTCATCATCCTCAGAATCATACTCATCCCAAATTATAGGCAATCTATCATCATGCAGTTCAACATCATAATCATCATCATCAGAATCATACTCATCCCAAACTGTAGGCAACATATCATCCTCACCGTCAACCTCAGTATCACTATCAAAATCATACTCCCTCACAATATCAGATAATGCATCACCTATCATACCATGAGATTTATCATGAAAGAAGTCAGTCAAACTATCAACACAGAAGCATTCATTCTCACGCTCAGGCAAACCTGCAGTCTTAAAGATGTTCAGTTTAACATGCATATGGCCAAAAGAGACATCAATGACACCAGTTCAACAGTTGATATTCGCATTTGCGGTAGCCAAAAAGGGACGTCCTAAGATGATAGGCATGGTTTTTTTGCAGTGAACAGCGAGTTCCATATCCAAGACGACAAAGTCGACAGGGAAAAAGAAGTTGTCCACTTTCACTAAAACATCTTCTACAATGCCTCTAGGAGTCCTAATGGATCTATCAGCCAATTGTAAACTGATCGGTGTCGGTTGGAGCTCTTCCATCCCAAATTCTTTATAAAGGTAGTAGGGCAAAATGTTAACACTGGCTCCTAGGTCGAGAAGGGCACCATCAATCTGGTAGTCTCCTATGCAACAGGGTATGGTAGGAGTACAAGGGTCCTTTAATTTGGGTGGCGTGTCATGTTTCAAAATTGAACTGACTTGTTCAGGTAAAAGGATTTTCTTGTCGCCTTTGGGTTTTGTCTGGCGTTTATGAGTGCACAGGTTCTTTAGAAATTTGGCATACGAAGGGATCTGACGAATAGCCTGAAACAAGGGTATGTTGATGTTGACATGTTTGAACGTTTCAAGGATTTCCTCAGTAGCTTTTCGGGCTTTGATGGTTGGGTACGGGTCCTTAAGGGCTGCAGGAAATGGCACTTTTGGAATGTATTTAGCTGGATCAGGCTCTGTAGAATCAGTTGGATTATAACCAGATGGAAGAGAAGAGTAATCTCGAGTTGGACGATTGATCGGCGGATCGGGCGTTTGATCGTCCGTACTGACAGGTTCACCTATTTGGTTATCTACTATTTTACCACTTCTGAGGGTCACCACGGCTTTGGCACTCTCAAAGTTTTGGCTTTCTACATAGTGCTGGCCTATGAGGTTTGTCACAGATTGACTTGGTAAATGACCTTCCTCTCTTTTGGCTATAGTGTTAGAAAGTTGGCCCAATGAATTCTCAAGTTTAGGAATGGATTGGGTATTAGAATTACACTGGTTCTCTATTCTAGAAACATAGTTCTGAATTTTAGAGACTTCACTCGTCAAATCACGTCTTATGCCACTAATGTTTTCATTAATGTTGGAATTGATGTTGTCATTCATGGCAGTCATAGCCGAAAGGAGGGAACTTAAAGTTGGTTCAGAGGTGGATTGGGTTTGAGGTAGTAAAGCTAATTGTGGAGGGTACCCAGGATTTGGATTTGCAGAAGGATTGGTTGTGTTGCTTTGCCCTGGAAAATTACTTGATTGTTGCGGCTTCCAACTAAAATTAGGATGGTTTCTCCAACCTGGATTGTAGGTATTAGAATATGGGTTGTTCTGAGGTTTGGGAAAACCATAAGTTGCATTAACTTGTTCCTGAACAAAGTCAGGGAAATTGGGGGCCAGATGACAATCGGTAATATGATGATTAGAGCTAAGACAAAGGGCACAGGTTTCAGAAGAAGTGTGAGGCGATTGTTGAGCAAGAGATTGGCATGTTTTCAACTGGTTTAAGTCCTTAGTTAGGAGGGCTACTTGTGCGGAGAGACTTTGGAATTCAGAAATTTCATGAATTCCCCGAGAATTACGAACAGTGGTAGACTGACTCCTAGAGACTGAGGCATTGTGTTGTGAATTTTCAGCAAGGTTGTCATACATTTTCCAAAGGGCAGTCCATGGCTTACTAAGAACAACACCCCCGCAACAGGCTTCGACCATTGTCCTATAACGATCATTAAGACCATTATAGAATGAATGGGCTAACTACCACTCAGGTACCTCATGATGGGGACACTCTCTAAGAAGATCCTTAAACCTTTCCCAAGTTTCATGAAACATCTCATCTTCATTTTGCTTAAAAGAGATAATCATGGTTCGATAATTTTGAGTTTTAATGATCGAGAAATATTCCTTAAGGAAAGCATCCTGAAGTTGGTCCCATGTTGAAATCGAATTTGGAGCTAAGGTTTGGAGTCAATGTTTAGCCTTGTCTTTCAAAGAAAAAGGGAAGAGTTTGAGTCTAAAGGCATCATCA
This sequence comes from Narthecium ossifragum, assembly GCA_963920575.1. Classification (NCBI taxonomy): domain Eukaryota; kingdom Viridiplantae; phylum Streptophyta; class Magnoliopsida; order Dioscoreales; family Nartheciaceae; genus Narthecium; species Narthecium ossifragum. Next base: position 12,430,111 of record OY986966.1, read on the forward strand.
TTAAAATGCTGAAGTTTGAACATAGAAAGGATTTCAAGAAAGCTAGCAATGTGTCCATAGGGGTCCTCATTCTCACGCCCATAGAAAGAAGGTAAGGTTGTAATCTAGTTAGGCTTAATCTCATAATGGGTAGCATTGATGGTAGGTGGGTTGATACAAGAAGCATAGGTATAAGGTCCAGGTAGGAAGTGATTCCTAATTGGGACTTCTCTATTATTGTGATCATGTCCACCCCTACCCATGTTATCATTAGGGTCAATGACATGTTCCTCGTGTTCAGCCATTAAGGATTGCAAGATGCTTATGGCCTCTTGGTAGTTACTTAAAGATTTTTGTGCTAAGGTTCTAGCTGTTCGAAGTGTGGCCTCTATTTCTAGATCCAAAGGTTCCAACGGATTATGTAGGGATCGTCTACCTTGCATGCAAGATCACACCAAAAAGAGAAAAAGAAAACAGACTATTCGGAGGAGAGGAGAAAACCACGGAATGCCACAGCAAAAAGTACAAGTTTAGGTGAAGAAAACGTACCTGAGTGACGCGCGTCCGATCGATCGAGAAGATGGCCGATCGATCGGTAGGCCTTCCGATCGCTCACCTGGTAGGCCGATCGGTCGGTAATCCGAGTTGCAGAAAGCTTCTTCTCCAAAAAACTGTTGCTTTAATGCTATGAAAATCCCGAGAATTGTCAGAAAAATTCCTAAAAGTAAACGAAAAATAACTGAAAATAAAAACCTAACTATGCCTAGAAAAAGAGCAAAGAGAAAAATCAGAAACTTCTTTGAAAAATTAAAATGTTTCCCCGGCAACGGCGCCAAAAATTGATCGCTCGCAAATGCGTCGTTAAATCAGATGCAAAACGCAATTTAGAATTTATAATCCTTCAATCAATACTACTCTACAAACGTAGAACAGTGGTGAGATCCGGAGTCGAACCACAGGGAAAGATTGTTTAACAAAAGAAGAAATGAAATTAAATCTCTAAACTCAAGTCCTAAGGCGAGGAAAAGGAATTTCAATGGTTTTGTTATCTAAGGAATTAAACTACTGAAAAAGCAATGAAAAGGTTGGGTTAAATCAATGAGAGAAAACATAGGGATTACTCAATCCACTCTAATTTCACCTCTTGTATTCTCTAGTATCCTCTTGTTCTCTAATCTAGACATATGGAATCGCGGCTTCTTAAGCTCGCATGAATCCCTAAAAGAACGCTCATGTTATCCTACGGCATAGTCTATCTTCGCTTAGTATAGACTGTCTTCGGACTTAACCTGAGTATAATCTATCTTTGCTTAGCATAAACTATCTCAGAGGCATGCACAAAAGCGACATTAAAATCATCCTACGAATCTCTACCATCAAGCACAACAATCAAGTAGGACTCAAAATACGTCAAGGAACTCTGTTCCCTCAACTCTTTATAAAATAAAACCATATTCATAGGATCATGTATTTGAAAAGATAACAAGAATCAAACTAGAAAATACAAAGAAGATCTACTAAAGCTTCATGAGATCCCTAAGTACAGAATTAGCTACTCATCTTTGTGATGGAAGCCTTAGATTCGATGAAGAACGATTGGGATCCACGTTGTAGCTCCATCTTCTCCATAGAATCCTCCAAACCCTAGTTCTCTCTTTTCTCTCTATGGGGGCCTCCCGTTTTCCAGCCACAAAACCCTTTTTATATCTTAATTCCCGGATTAGGGTTTTAGGGTTGAGTTAGACCTCAAGTGCAACTCGGATTTCCTGGTTCAACCCTGACAGCTTCTTCTGATCACAACTGGGCTCAACACGTCCAGAATTTGAGAACGAGTCCAACACAAAAGATGTAGATTTGGAAGTCCTCTGTCCTCTCCCGAAGAGTTTACAATATTTGGACTTATCTAGAATATTTAGTGAATATTCTCCCGCGCGTTGACGGACCAGTCTTTCAGCAGCTAAATATCTTCATCTTCTTTAAAACTGCTATCATACCATCAGGAATCTTATGACGTATCCAACATGAAAGTTGCTCATCTTGAAGTCTTCTACAGGTCCTCCAAATTTCAGAATATTTAGCCATAAGGCTAATATCTAGTGAATATTATGCTAACAGCCGACAGAGCAGTGTATTTCAGCATATTAACCGAATTTCTTGCATTTCTTCTCAAAGCATGATCAAACCTGAAATCAACTAACAAGCTATCAAATACAAACACTCTCAGGCTAACAAATGTAAATTATGGGGTTTAATTATGAATATTTAGTGACTCATCAGTCGTTGATTTTCTTCACTGGCAATCAAATGATCGATCCTTCCATGTAGGAAGATCGATTCTTTGTCTTCAATTCCTAGCCACGCCCGTAAAGGATCGATCATTCACATAGGAGATGATCGATCCTTCCCTTGTATGATTGATCACACCCCGTGAATGATCGATCATTCCATGTAGGAAGATCGATCCTTTTAAACCTTGCTCTCTGTCAGTGTTGTCGTGCGTAACTGATCGATCCTTTGGTGAAGTGATGATCAATCCTTTTGGACCTTGCTCTCAGTCATTGTTGTCGTGCATACATGATCGATCATTCCGTGAAGGAAGATCGATCCTTCGAATGGGTACTCTCTGTCAAGTTAATGCACTTGAATGATCGATCCTTTTCAGATGTGATGATCGATAATTCATGCTAGAGTTGCCTGAATGAGCTCGTTTTGACTCTAAACTTGATCTAACCAGTACTAGGATCGGTTGTACCTGAAATAGGATAAAAATAGTCAGTGAGGCATTGCTCAGAGACTAACAAAGCCAAACTATGAGAGTGATTTGTGCACTTTTCAAGTCTTTATGCAGGTAAGGTGGTTGGTGGTAAGACAGGAAGGGTGGCTGGATTTTGTCGAGGTACTCACGGTCTGGAAGTGCGTAGACTCCTCTTCTGGCACCGCCTCAACCTCTTCTGCGACCTCTATCTCGTCTGTCTCTTGCTCTCTGCCAGCCTCCGCCTTAGGCGACCTGCGCCCCCAACATCAAACAAAAACGACGCACGTGCCCTGACTGATGGCACTCGTAGCACACAGGAGGCCCACGCTGCTGACCCTGGCCTCCTCCAGTAGGTGTTCGCCCCTGAGGCCTAGCCGTGAGAAGAGGCTGGCCTCCCTGTCTGGATTGTTGCTGGTATTGGGTTGGGTGACGCTGGTATGGCTGCTGATGTCGTGGATGCCCCCATGGTCTCCACGAACCTCCTGTGCCCTGAGTTGCCCTCTGTGGTTGGCCTCTAGCACTAGTACCCGCAGACGGCACCAACTGGATTGTCTTGGGCCCCGGCTCCTGCAACTGAGCCTCCAATGCTAAGGCACAGTCCAATACCTCTGCGTATGTGCTGGAGCGCTACGGCACAATCAGCCGCATGACTTCGGGCCTAAGCCCCCACTGGAACTGCTCGGCTCTGGCAAGAGGGTCACTCGATACTGCTCTGGCGAACCTGGCTAGTCTAGAGAACCTAGCTGTGTACTGCACCATGGATTGAGTACTCTGAGAAAGGGTCAGGTACTCGTGGATAAGGGGCGAACGTGCACTACAGGGAAAGTACGTATCAAGAAAAGATGATCGGAACACGGCCCACAATGGTCACTCCCGTCCCTGGCAGCATGAGCTGAGCGCTACCAGGCCAAAGCGTCCCCGTCGAGCTGGAACGTGGCAAGCCTGACCCAAATCTGGACATCATGAATGAAAAGCGTGTCAAGGAAACGACTGACTCTCTCCATCCAGTCTTCCGCCATCGCTGGATCGCCCCCAGCACCGCTGAACCTAGGCGGGTTCAGCCTATGGAAGTCCCTCACCGCTGTTGCAATAGCACGCTAGTCGAGTGGGGGAGAGCCCTCATCGGTGACAAAATAAGCATCCTCCTCCATCATGACCTCAATCCTCGGCCCTGGCTCTAGTGCAGGTGCGTTGGGAAGGGCTGCCTTGGACCCAACATCTCGTCGCGCGCACTACCGTGACTCAAAACTGGATAGCTAGCCCGGCTCCCTACCATCTGAACGTTCACTAATGAGTGCATGAAAGTGCACTCTGAATAGTCTTATAACCATCTCAATTGCTATATTATCACCTTTAATCAACCTCTTTAGTGTTATTTTTACATTTATGTGCTTCACAAAGATTGGTTGAAAAATGCAGGAAATTGGAATTAAAAGGAGCTAAAAGAAGCTGAAAATAGTGACGGTCAAGATGAAACTGTACCTGTTCAAGATGAACCAGATGATGAACCATACATCATTGGAAAGATCTTGAAGTGTAGTTTCTGGAGAATTTTACGGTTCATGTTTCCGAGTTTCATAGAGAAAGTTATAATATTTTTAGTACCAACGTGCAGTGTCAAATGAATAGTGACGGCCGACCGTCAGATCTCACGGTCGACCGTCGCGCTCAAAAAATTCTCACGGTCGACCTTCGCATCAACTACGAGATCGACCGTCATGCTCAAAATGCACAAGGTCGACTGTGGCATCGACCGACAGCCTTTGGAAAAAACACTTCTCAGGGTCGATGCGATGATCGACCGTCGCTCTTCCAAATTAATATGTACAGTTGACGGTCGACCATCAGATCTCACAGTCGACCGCCAGGTCAGCAGCGAGCGTAAAACGGACCCGGATCTAACCCGAGTTTAGGCCTATAAATAGGATACTTAGTGTTATCAAAGGAGATCTTTTGGAGGACTTTTCTGGAGCATCTGGAGGAGAGGAAGGCGCGTTAGGGTTTTGTTTTCTTCGTCTTTCTATCTTTATTTTTCCTTTAACACTTTTGTCGTCTTCATAATGAACATGAGTGGCTAGTTTCTTTTCTAAGGTACCGATGTAGCCTAACAGAATCATTCTATGTTATTGGATCATGATTATTTAATCAATTATTTTCCTTGTTTCATTCATTATTATAACTGAGATCTTAAATACCTTTATCTGGCCAATAGAAGTATTATAGATTGTTTTATGTGAAATTGGGTGAAGGTTCATTCCCTAATCTTGTAGGATCTATGAATGAATGAGTTTATGTTAAAGCCGGGTTCAAGCTAAGACAATTATTGGTTCATAATTGTTCTTCAGAGCTTAATGGATTCTTGATTTACACTTAATTATGGGTTCATTATCTAGGGTTAATTGAGGCTACTTGGTGAAGACCGCTGCCGAACGGATCATCACACCGGAATAATGAACCCTTGGAATTAAACTGAGATCTTGTTGATTCAATGCATCGAATAAGGATGTTATGGTGAAATCAGAACCTTAGTCTTCATCTATCATATTTCCATCGTTTTCTTATTTCGTTATTAAATCTTCTATTTTCGATACTTCATATTTCTTACTTTCCCTTCCTTATTTTCTTTCTTCTATATTCTTTAGCGTTTTACTCTAATAATCTCCACAAATCTCTGTGAGTACGATACTCGTCTTGCTGCTATACTGATCACACCTATTCGTATACTTGCGAGATATAAAATTTATTCATCATTCACCGGAGACGACAAGTATACACTCGTAAGAGACCAAAACGAATAGCAAACAATAAAAGAAAACAAGTTACATACGAGGAAAAACAAGCACACATGGATGCTCTACTCCTAGAACTATCCCAATCCATACTCAAAACATTAACCTCAAGCCTAATCCTATCCTTGGGACCTACAGCCTGCTTTGATACCAAGTTGTCACACCCCGGCCCATAAAGCCCATCCGATCCGGGGCGTGAGGGTTACTAGTACTATTCACATCCAATCTAGCGCAATACAATGCGGAAAAGAGAGATAATTTGAACAATTTGACTTCTAAGGGTAAATGTGTAATTCTAACATTCTATAATTCAAGACTAGAAGAAATAAGATTCTATTAAATTAACACTAAGTTGTACTATTTAGACATATGGTACAACTTCTTATAAAAAACTCCTCAAAGAGGGAAATTATACATTTAAACAAAACCTCAAAAGTACAACAGGTAACCCGCGGCAACCTCAAGTGCCTCTGGAAGTCGTCGCGCCGCCAAAAGCTTGTCCAGCTGGAACAACAGAGGATGAGCTGGGACTGCACCTGTAAAACGCATCCCATGTAGCAGTGAGCAACAAAGCTCAGTAGGGTTCTACTCTACGGCACATAGAAGGAAAGGGAACTACAAATCCCTCGGGTTCCGTCTCATCTCCAGGGGAAACTCACATCACGTCCACTGCCTACCCCAGGGCACGCACTCTGTGACCTCCACTGTCAACAGCCGTCCCTCTCTCTACAACCAAGTACTGAAGCGAAGGGCGTAGGACACATGGTGGTATGTAACTTCCCCTAACAAAGTGACTAAGATTGGATATCTAGGTGACCTCTACACCTCGATCAGAAATAATTATAGCCAGCTAGACACCAACCTCAAGAATACAATGATTCCAACTTAAAACAATCACGCCCTAGACCCTACTACACATCCGCGGTCCTAGAACTAGATCCGAGCTACCCAAGAGCCTCGGATCAGCGAGTGACCCATCGCCCACGTTTAACCTGAAATGCCTCTAATGCATACAGTGCATGACCCTATGCATGCATCTAACCTAGGTGTCTCTATATGCCACATCAACATTAGAGTTCAACAGTTAAGCTACAACAATGCAAAGAATCCAACCTCATTCTTAGACAACAATCAACAACGCCGTTATACAATAGCCTTCAGTGCACCCCGGCACCTGACAGGCTAAGGTTCCACAGTTATCCCGTAGATAACTTATATACAAGTACAATGATAATTTTATCAATCAAGATTTCCAAACAGGATCAAACATCAAAAGCATTCTATACTACGCCCCCGGCGCACGCCGGCAAACAGTTAGGCTATATTAAAGAGGTAAGGCACACCTTCGGCCTATTTATTCTAAGCATTCCCGAGGGGTATGACTCCCTCGGTTAACCACAAGGATTAAAGGACACACCATTGGCCCATTTATACTAAGCATGCAAGGAAATCTAATAAGGCAATCACAAGCTATACGTACATAAATGTATATTTATATGGCATGCTTATCGAGAAACCGCTTAAATCCCCTAACAGTCGAAAACCGGCCCAAGGCCCAAACCACGGTATTATCCGAAGATAAATCCATCAAAATCCTGATTAAAATATTATATTAGTCACTAGCTATCATCGGGAAAGCTACGCAAGAAGATCGGGTCAGAAGGGAATCAAGAATGACGAAATCGAATCAAAACGTATTAGCGGCAAACAAGAGATCAATCTTCACACCCTGTGAAGATCGATCTTCTCTTCATAGCAAACCATCATCAAACAAGTGTCCCATGAAGATCAATACTCCACAAAGGGGTGTTCTGTCTGAAACAAAAGAGATCAATCTTCTCATCCAAGAAGATGGATCTTCCCAAAGTGGGTGTTCTGTCTGAAACGGAAGAGATCGATCTTCTTATCCAAGAAGATCGATCTTCCCAAAATGGGTGTTCTGTTTGGAATAAATGAGATGGATCTTCTTACGCAGAAGATCGATTTCCATCAGAAGAGACAGATTGCTGACTCATGATTGATCGATCTTCTTTTCAAGAAGATCAATCCTTCATAGTCTGCAGCCTAATTGGCAACAAGAAGATTGGTCTTCATGCCTATGAAGAATGAAGATCAATCCTTCTTCCTGCCGACAACACTTATGAATAGTGTTGTGAATCCAAATTCTTGGATTCGAACTAACAAAACTCGTCGGATTAAAACGAAACTGGGAGGGGATGTACAATTGGGTGTAGAGAATCTAATCAAACCAAGAAATCAAACTTTAGATGATCAAATCCTCAGATTTTAGACAAATTGCATAAAAGCCGACAAAACCGACGAAAATTCAATTAGATGTGATGATGGGGGATCCATTCATGCAATAAAATCCAAATTCCAATCGCGAAATATCATATCTAAACCGATCTAATCCGAAAACCGACAAAAATACAGAAAACATCGAAAAGAATACGAAAACGGTTCAATAGTAATATGCAACACATGGAAAGGAACTAGAATACAAGATTTCAAACCATTATAACAAGCAAAACTACTTCAAAACACAGTTATACGATCGTAGGGTTACCAATTCACAGGAATTGGGTTGAAACACCTACATGTAAAGACAAGCAGGCGATTTACGAGATCCTCCACTCTGATCGTCACGGATTCGCACCGAAAATCCCCAGCCCCAAGGTCCAACCGGCAGCCAGGGGGAGAGAGGAGCAGAGAAGGAGAAGAAAAGGAAAGAGAAAGAAAGGGAAGGGTATTTATAGAGATCTAAACCGATCTCGGTCGTCCAATTCGATCTTTCCCGATCGTGCTCCGATCTTCCGATCGGAAGCACCCATAAGATCCTAATCAATCACATTCATCAATCCAAGGCAGTGTGTACATAACGCGGGTGTAAAACCGACCGCTAGGGTGCAACTTTACCAAATTGCCCCTGGGGCCGAAAATGCCAATATGATCGCTAGATCACACCCGACGCGGAACCAAACCAACAGGAAAACGGCCCTCAACCTACGTGGTCGAGCAAGGTTAGAGGAACGGGTCCTCATACGACCTTAGGGAGGCTTATTCCTAATTGAGTAAGTTTTCTAGTAGTTATCCTAATTGAGTCAGTTTCCTGGTTTTAGAGTTCAATTCCTAGTTGAGTTTCAATTTATTTGAGTCCTAGTTTTGGTTGAGTTAAGTCATTTGCTTATTTAGTTAAGTCCTGGTTATTATAAGTTAGTTTTGAGTTGTATTATGAAGAGTCTATTTACTTGTTATTTAAGTAAGAAGGTATTCAAGTTGGAGTAGAAGTCTGTTGAGGTGTCACGCCCCGGCCCAGAAAACCCATCTGGACCGGGACGTGACGGGTTTTCTGGGCCATGGCGTGACAACTTGGTATCAGAACAGGTTGTATGTCCCAAGGATAGGATTAGGCTTGCGGTTAAGGTTTTGAGAGTGAATTGGAATAGTTTAAGGAGTAGAGCATCCCTGTGAGCTTGTTCTTGCTTGTATGTGACTTGTTTTCAGTTTATTGTTTGTTGTTCTGTTTTGGTCTCTTACGAGTTGATACGAGTCGATCCGACTCGACCAACATACCTGCACCCAGAAGAAGACGCAAATTGGTTTAGCCTCTTTCCTAATATGACTTGGACTTTCCTAGTTCAAACTAGAGTATTTAATTATGATTTATTATTAGCCTTTAATATTTAATTGAGTCCTAGTTGATATTTGCTTGTTAGGAATTAATTAAGAGTCCTATTTGACTTAGAAAGTTATTGTTAGAAGTTGAGTTTGAGTATGGAAACCCGATTACTTGCTAATTAAGCAAGGGGGTTTTTCTAGTTGGATTAGGACTCAGTCGAAGCCTCTATAAAAGGACCTCAATAGCTAGGTATGATATATGGATGAATTATAACGGATGATCAATGATGTGAGTTAGATGAATAAAGTAGAGAGTAGTCTAGGAGTAGCTTCTCATAGAGTAATTTCTTAATCCTCTCGCTAGGGTTATCCAGGATTAGTTCTCCATCATGAACTATCCAGAGGCTGAGTTCTCTTCCCCAAGAGTTCTCTTCAACCGACGTCCACCAATCCACCTTCTTCCCCATCGGTCACCTTCTCCACGACCGGCAACGCCTTCACCGGCATTTCTCTCTCCCCGCCACTTTCTCACTCCTCCATGTCAGCATCCCACGCCAAGTCACCTGCCACCTCAGCATCGTCTTCCTCCTCTCTTCTCTCCCGTACCTCACCGCCGGTCTCTCCAGGCCATCCCCGGTCTTCTCCCAAACCTCCAACCACTTCCGTGAAGTCCCATGACTCAGTCCAACCCCTCCACCACCTCTGTCGTCTTCTCCGACGATATCGCCGTCCTCCCCAAGCTTCACGTTCACCGACCCCTTCCAGATCCGTTGTCCATTGGAAGATCAGATCCGTTAGATCCGTTCCTCTTCTCCCCATGACCCTTCCCCTCTACTTCCCGACGTCCCCAGAGCCGTCGTTGTCATCCTTGATGTCGATCCCCTCTAAACCCACCGCCGGCCACATCATAGATCCGACCGATCTGCCACCTATCTCCTTGATCCAAGCCACCAAATCTCTTCCCCACCGTCCGATGACCCTTCCTGCAAAGGTCTCGACCGCCGCCGATGCCTCAACGTCGGTGATCTACTCCGGTGAACCTCAGCCTTTAGATCCAGTCCGGTTCAGCCAAGCCACTTCACTCAGCCACTTAATCCAGATCCAGCTCAATCCAACCCAGTCAATCTGATCCAGATCAACTCAGACTTGACCTAGTCAAGTCCTATCCAAATCAGGCTCAGGCAGATTTGAACCAGCTAAAGTAAGATCCGATCCTGCTAGCCATATTCAGCCCATCAAGCCTGATCAGACTCATTTCTGATCAATTGGAGCAGTAGAGACCCGATACGAGAGGCTTGGTAGACCTCAAGAGGCCGAACCTAGTTAGGCTCAGTGGTACTGGGGGTGATCCAACGATGGCGGACGACTTGCTGGAGGGAGTCAGTCACGTCCTTGACACTCTTTTCATCCAGGATGACTGGATTCGGTTCAGACTTGTCGCATTCCAGCTTGACGGGGACACTTTGGACTGGTGGCGCTTAGCTCAGGCCGTAAGGGACGGGAGTGACCCATCGTAGGCCGTGTTTTGGTCGTCTTTCCGGGACGTGTACTTTCCCCGTAGTACGTGTTCGGCCATTGTCTGTGAGTACCATACCCTCTCTCAGGGTACTTAGTCCGTGGTGCAGTACGCGGGTAGGTTCTCTCGACTAGCCAGGTTCGCCGGAGCAATATCGAGTGACCCTCTTGCCATAGCCGAGCAGTTATAGTGGGGGCTTAGGTCCGAGCTCAGGCGGCTGATTGCGGCGCAATGCTCCAACACGTACGCAAAGGTACTGGACTGTGCCTTAGCAGTGGAGGCTCAGTTGAAGGAGCTGGGTCTCAGGGTAGTCCAGTTGGTACCGTTTGCGGGGTAGTAGTGCTAGAGGCCACATGCAGTGAGCAGCCAAGGGCAGAGGAGATTCGTGGAGACCTTGGCGACATCCACGACGCCATCAGCCATACAAGTGTCACCCACCCTAGTACCAGCAGCAGCCCAGGCAGGGAGGCCAACCTCTTCTCTCAGCTAGGCCTCAGGGGCAAACATCTACAGGTCGAGGCCAAGCTCAGCAGCTTGGGCTTCCCATATGCTACGAGTGCCATCAGCCAGGGCACGTGCGTCGGTTCTGTCAGAAGTTGGCGGCGCAGGTCGCCCGAGGCGGACATTGGCTGAGACTAGGAGCTGCATGAGGCAAAGGTTACGACAGAGGTCAAGGTGGTGACAGAGGAGTCTACGCACTTCCAGAGCGTGAGTACATGATCGCTCACAAACGTTGTCGTTAAAACGTTGCAAACTCAATCAAATTTATAATCCTTATTCAATCACTACACTACTAGGTAGAAATAGCGGTGAAGTCGGGAGTCGATCCACAGGGAAAACGTTGGAAATCAAAATCAATTCTCAAAACCCTAAAACTAAGGAAAAGAATCAAAGATAGAATAGAGTTATCTATACTAATAAATAAAAGAGATAAAAGGTTGATCAATTTGAATCAATGGATAAGTGACTTAGGAATTAGTCAATCCGCCATACGCCTTCAATCTTCTCTAGTTATCCTCTTGTTCTCTTCTCTCAACATTATGGATTATATGGCTACAAGCTCACATGAATCCCTAAAATAAGATTTATGTTCCTAACGGCATAGCCTATCTTTCTTGGCATAGATTGTCTTCGGTCCTACGATTACTTTAAGTTATACTACTCCTAATGACCTTGGCACAACCTATCCTAGCTTAGCATAGCCTATCTCACTAGCAAAACATTAATCACATGAAAACCATCCTATGAATCTCTACAATCAATCACAGAAATCATGTAGGACTGAAAATACGTCAAGGAACTCTATTCCCTCAACTCTATTAACAATAAAAAGCAAATTCATAGGATCATGTCTTGAGAAGAATACAAGATTCAAACCAAAGAAGATAGAAAACAATGCTAGGGTTTCATGAATAATCCTAAGTACAATAACTAGCAACTCATCTTTTGGATGAAAGCCATCGGGTTGGAATATGAAGCTGTCACCATCCACATCCTCTCCTTCTTCCTCCTCCTCCTCCAAAGATTGTCAAAAAGATGAGAAATTCGGCTGGAAAAGGCCTTTTAAATAGAGAAACCCTAAACTTGGACTTAAGAGTCCTATCTAGACTTAAACTTTGACTTTCCTCTTTTCGTATTTCAACTCCTAATCAGGATTCCGAGTTTAACTCAATTCTGGCGCTAATTGGCTTGGAATCTGAGAATGTCTTCAACAGGAAAGTTTTAGATCTTCAAGTCTTCTGTCATATCTCGAAGAGTTTATAATATTCGGACTTATGTAGAATATCTAGCGAATATTCTCCTGAGCATCCACGAACCAGTTTCCAGCAGCTGTATATCTTCATAGTCTTCCAAACTGGTATTAATATGTATGGAATCTCGCCAAGTGTCCAACATGAAAGTTGATCATCTCTGAGGTTTCTACCACATCTCAAAGTTTCAGAATATTTGGACCTTTGTAAAATATTTGCTGAATATATTACTGACGGTCGACGAAGCAGTTTATTTTGTCATTTTAAACGAATTTCTTGCATTTCTTCTCAAAGCATGATTAAACCTGAAATCAACTAACATTTAGTGACTTATCACACCCCCCAACTTACACTTTGCTAGTCCTCGAGCAAAGAAAAGATAAAAAGAAAGCAATAAAACTAACTAGCCACTTTCGTAGGTCTCACGATTACACTTAGCATGTGCAACAAGTCTTTAAACCCCTGGGTTACCTCAGTGTAGGAGTTATAGTCTCCTGAGGGATTTCAGGGATGACACCCACAAACATCAATACATTCCCTTGAATATATCATTCGAAATCAATCATAATACTCATCAACTCTAATGCATGAAATAGAAATAATATCCATAAATATACCCTTCAACTCATAGTCACATAAAAACATAGTAAATCAAAACATGTCATAATATATTTCCAACACTTCAACATATATAAGCATGATTAAAAATAACTTTAACACTCCTGTGTGTGAATGGGGTTCCACATGCTTCAGAGTATCAATTATATCTAAACACTTCAACTATTCAAGATCACAATCCTATCCAAGCACATATTTTTCACTCATCACATAGCAATCTCTGTTTTTTTTTTTTCATCATTTTTTTCTGCAGGAATTTCAACTGTTTTACGCGAACACCATGCTGGTTAGGCACACTGCCCGGTTACTAAGTATGAAACCCTTATTTTTTTCCAGGAAATTTAACCGTTTTACGCGAACACCATGCTGGTTAGGCACACTGCCCGGTTACTAAGTTGAAAATCCTTTTTTTTTTCTTCGCATACTCAGATAATTGCATGTGTTCATGTATTTTCTGTGTCATGACATAGAATTGTAAACCTATCCCAGTATCATGCTTAGAATCTAATATCAACCCCTTAACATGTGGAAGTGAACATGTGCATTAGGATATGTCAAGCTATCCTTAGATCATGGTAAAAGTGTTAAAGTATAGAAATAAGATAATGTATAGGAAAAATTTACTATTTCTTATATGACATACAAGTCTCAGAATAATTCATAAAATAAATTTCTAAAACATGCACCTTTGTCAAATCATATCATAATTTCATTCTTTTGACATAATTCAAGGGATGTATAATATTTGGTTACCATAAAAAAAATATATATGAGCATGGAATTTATGAATGCTACCCCCCAACTTAAATGTAATTGTCCCCAATTACACTAAGTCATAAAAATAAATCAAAGAATAAATGGTAGAGATAACCATAATGAATGCCCCAAAACTAGATTTCTCTCTCTTCCAATTTAAGTTTAAGCATGACCATCATTGAATAAATACTTCCTTCCCCACCATACCCTGTCACAAAAATATATACCTTTCCAAAAAGATCAAATATAGCAAATAAAAGATCAAAAAGGTATTAGAATCATAGAAAATTTAGACAGAGTCTCCTTTGTATTTTCATGATATATTAATCTGTACAAACATTCGCCACGCAAAAAATATAACATGTACAGATAAATAGTAAAGGAGATAATACATCAAAAATAATCTTCTAGACATCACAGATAAGGAAATAAACAACCAAAATATGCAAGCAGAGCATCAAATTATTCGTAATCCGCCGTATGGTTGTTCTCATCCACGGTCTGCAGCCCGCGGCGAGATCAAATTCGAAATTAGCGGAGATAGGGAAAATTGAACACCCGTGAATGCTGTGGGATGCATGGATGACTTGAATACATAGATTATGGTCTTGATTGAATATCTAGTCCGTCCGATCGAAAATCAGAACACTGTAGCGCTGGATCGTGTCACGCAGCCATCGAACGGCTGAAAGTTCACCGGCAGGTGAACAACGGCGAAACGACTTCGCCGGAGGACGGGAAGGGTACAGGAAGAATTGTGGTGGCCTGGGGAACTCATCTATTTAGTCTGATTGTGGAATTAAAGTTCTCAGGCGGTAGATTAGAGGTGGCCGGCGCGGTTAAGGATCGTCGGAAGTGGGTTCCGGCGATCCAGACATCAATGGAGGTAGGGGATAGTGGATGAAGGAACGTAGGAGCTCTGTGAAAACTCCTGTGGGGTTTGATCAAACGATTGTGGTCGGAAAGGGGTGGACTGGAGGGGGACGGCGAGGTATAGTCACCTGAGTTTGATTCCGGTGATCCAGGAAGAAATGAAGGATTTTGATAGTGTGGGAAGGATCGTGACAACATAAGGAAGCTTCTGGAGGTGTTATAATGCGGTGGGTGGCCATGGATTATGGGGAAGACGATAGCCGAGGGCCTCGCCGGCGTCGGAAGATAGGGTGTCGAGGGAAGAGGAGGCCGTGGATTAGGGGCTGGAATGATGGCGGAGGTTGTGGTGGTGGTTTGAAGGGATAGGGGTGGCCGGAGAGGCGGCGATGGGCGGTGGTTGTGAGGACCCGTCCCCCTACTCCTGGGTCGACCAGCTGGGTCAGGCCCGTGGCTCGTTGGTTTGTTTCTCGTCGAGCGCGCGATCCGGTGGATCGTATTGTTTCTTGGACTGCAAGGGCAATTTGGTAAATTGTGCCTTGTTGGTTTGTTTCACACCCGCGTGTGCACACACTGACCTTGTATGTGTTAGTGTTTGTTTAGAATGGCTAGGTGGACCCGGGATCGAAAGATCCGGACTTGGGCTTGAGTTCTTGCCCAAGTTTAGCTTTCAGCACACAAAGGATCGATCCTCTATGGCTAAGGGATCGATCCTCTTCGTGCCAGAAAGCCTTGTGAATCGTCATGAAGGATCGATCCTCCCTTGAGGAAGGATCGATCATTCATAAGTCGGTTGGTTTTCTGCTTCGCGAGGACGGCCGCCGTTGGCCATCACTCTCCCCTGTCAGAGGGGGAGGACTTTCCCTCCCCTCCCCTCACTTTTTCCCCTCTTTCCCGGCTGTCCCCTCCCCCTTTCCCCTCTTTTCTTCCCCTCCTCTTCCTCCTTCTCTTCTCTTCTTCTTCCTCCTTTTTCTTCTTTCCCACGGTGCTCTGTTTCTTCCCTTCTCCGCCGGCGAGCTTCTTCCCCTCCGTTCTCCCTCCTCCGACCACCAAATTGGGTGTTCTTTGGCTCGTTGGATTCGTGACAACGAGAGGAAGATCCCTGAAGAGGTTTGGAGGTTTGTTGGTGATGAAATCGCGGGGAATCAGCCGAGGAAAGCGCAGCTAGGTAGGGTTATACCTACTGATGTTCTTTTCGGGTTTTCTTGAGATCTAGCCGTTAGATCTTGTTGATCCTTGTTTTGTAGGATTCCTTATACCTGTTAGAATAACGTATTTAAGTTTCATGTTAATCAGTTGAGATTTGAGTAGGTTTTATGTATGATTAGTCTCGGATTTCTGGTTTTCTGCTGTTCTTGAGAAACAGCCGCCTTGCGGCGAGTTTTCCGGGCGGCGAGTACATGATCTTGGCTTTTCATAAACATAAGAGTTGTACATCGACTCGTTAGCTTTCCATTCCATCTTATTTCATATTTTTTCCGATTTTTATACGAATTGTTATGATTTGTTTGCTGGAGGGATGCGTTGCAGCAATTAATGGGTAAGTTAGTTTGATTAACGATTTTTGATTAGCGTTTTCCCGTTAATCCAACCGTTGGATGATTATGAATTTTGGATATGTTGATCCTGGTATATACACCTACTGGTGGTTAGGTTGGATCTTGAATCCGACGTCGTTTGGATATCGGATCGACGGGATCAATTAGCCCTTAAGTAGAGGCTTTGAGGGTTTTGAATATAATATTATATTTCGGAATATAATATTATATTATTTATTGTTCATCATCGTTTTCGGGGTTGCTTCCCGTTGCAGGAGTTTGCGGTTGACGATCGTGGTACCGTCGTAATGCCGGGACTCGCTGCGGATCGGCTGGCAGCGGTTGGTTGTACCGCTGCAGCGATCCAGTAGACTTATATGATGCTTGACATACTGTTGCATGCTTTCCTTCTTATTTGTGTATGTCATAGCATGCATTTTGATTTGTGCATTAGTTGCATTGGTTAGGGCGTGGGTGATCCTTGGGTCGCCGTCCCGAGGCTGGAAGCTCGGACTTAGCCCTAGGACCGGGGTTGGGTAGTTTGGACCCGGTTGGAATTGTGGTGTCCAGTCGATTTCATGATAGGCTTAGAGGACTGGTACACCTGATGCTTGATGATTGTAGAGGTCGTGTCGGCCTCAAGTCAGGTGTCGAGGATGCCACCGGTGGCGGGTCTTATTCTTTGGGCAGTGTCCGTTCCTGCCAGCAGGGGCATCAGTGTGGGCCCATGGCGAGTTGGGTGACCACAGCTGGAACCCTGCGACACTAGGTGTATCCAGGATGGGCCCAGTCCGTTGGGGTGACCATGGTTGGATATGCCTAGAGATCACCGATGAATGGTAATGGGACCATTGTAGCTCACTCGAGTCTGGCTTGAGGGCGACACTATTGCGTTCCCCCTTCCTTATGTGTGACGTAGTGTAGATCCCTACTGAGCTTAGTGCTCACACCTACCTGGGGCCTGCGGGCCGGGGCCCAGTGGAGGGCCGGGATGTTACAGTATGGTATCAGAGCCGGTTCCCAACCGGAAATTGTGCCAGCGAGGACGCTGGGCCCCCTAGGAGGGTGGGTTGTGAGACCCGCGGCTTCTACCGGGGCGACAAGATGCCTGCGCCTGGAGGGCAGCAGGGCTGAGTCAGGTAGCCGGGTAAGCAATCCCACAACGCCTGGGTATGGTGCGGGGTTCGATATAAGTATATAATAACCCCTTAATATATACAACGCGTTTTAAAGCCGTGCTGGCAGTGATCCGCCAGAAAACTCCAGTGTTAAGCGTGCTCGACCTGGAGTAGTCACACGATGGGTGACCCACTTGGAAGTTTTCTCGGATCTGCGGTGAGCCAAAAGCGGACAATATTGTGTATGGGGCCTGCGGGGCGGGGCCCAGTGGAGGGCCGAGGCGTTACAGTGGTGGTGACGGCTCGGGGACGAGCCGCTGGAAGCCAGGCGGAGCCGGGACGATGATGTCCCGGCTCACAGGTGAGCCGCTCGGGAAGAGGGAGAAAATCCGACGGAAAATAAGGAAAAATAGGGAAAAGGTGGAGAAAAATTCTAGGAAAATATGGGGGAAAATCAAAAGAAAATTGGCGGAAAAATGGAAGAAAAACGGAAAAATTGTGGAAAAATTCTAAAAAAAAATTAGGGAAAACTCCTTAAAATCAAGAAAAATCGTAAAAATTAATAGAAACTCCTAAAAAGCTGGGTTTACTCCCAGTTAGCGCGCAATTCTACGTCTTTCTCTAGACGCTCCCGAAACAAGATTTAGGAGGCCGATGATTCAATGTGAAGAAATACATGGCCCGAATCATGGTGAAGGTATACAGACATGCTTCATCAAAGAATAAAAAGAAGTCCTTAGCAAGCAAAATATGCATAGAACTGGAAATTTGGATATGATCTTTGAGGAAGGGACGATAGGAATTGACATGGTCTTCACTCATGTTAGGTTTCTTCTCCTCACAACGTTCAACGAATGTGGATAGCGCAGAATATAGAGGCTCAATTTGAGGTTTCTGACAGGGAATCTCACTAAAGAGCTTATCCTCATTACCATCAATGCAAATATACACT
The DNA here is from genome assembly GCA_963920575.1 of Narthecium ossifragum. NCBI lineage: Eukaryota > Viridiplantae > Streptophyta > Magnoliopsida > Dioscoreales > Nartheciaceae > Narthecium > Narthecium ossifragum. Next base: position 12,448,371 of record OY986966.1, read on the forward strand.
ACATCGTCATTCATCACATCATGTAAAATCGACAATTCATCACAACAATTCTCATCATCACTAAAAAAATTAGCTTCTAAAGCATGATCATCATACATATAAGGTCCAGTTTCATTAGGTATGCATTCAGGAATATTATTTTTAGGGGCCGGCAAAATATTGTCACTAGTTGTATAATTCGACAAAGTATTAGAACACATATCAAAATGGCATGCATCATTCTCATTAGAAACATAAGCTTCACCGACATTGTCATCACAAGCAGCCGGAACAGAATTATTTGCACCATTACTTACCTCTGTTGATGTATGGATCGCCGGAATCAATTTCCGGCCATCATCGTACTCCGATCCAACCACCTCCGTTCTACCACCTGGGGACCTCCATTTTTCGATCAGAGTTCACTGGAGAACTCCTCTGCCCTCCACGATTCTTCCTGTACCCTTCCCGTCCTCCAACAACGATGTTTTGCCGTTGATCCGTCGCCAGCGAGTTTCAGCCGTCCGATGGTTGCGTAACACGATCCAACGCTACAGTGTTTCGATTTCCGATCGGACGAACTAGATATTCAATTGGGACCATCACAAGCATCCTTAAACCATCACAAGTATTCACGGGTGTTCACTTTTCTCTATCTCCACTAATTCCGAATTTGATCTCATCGTGGGCTGCAGACCATGGATGAGAATGACTATACTACAGAGTACGAATAATTTGGTGCTCTGCTTGGATGTTGTTGGTTTGTTAGTTCTTTGTCTGTGATTTTTAAATGTTGATCTATGATGCTACTGTCATCTCCTTTCTAGTTTCCTGTGCATTACTTATTTTGTGTGATGAATGTTTGTACATATCAATATATCATGACAATACAAAGGAGACTTGCCGAAATTTTCTATAATTCTAATACCTTTTTGGACTTTTATTTGTTATATTTGATGTTTTTGGAAAGGTATATATTTCTGTGACAGTTTATGGTGGGGAAGGAAATATTTATTCAATTATGACGGTGCCGAAACTTAAATTGGACACGAGAGAAATCTATTTTTGGGGCCTTCATTATGGTTATTTCTACCCTTTACTTCTAGATTTATTTTTATGACTTAGTGTAATTGGGGACAATTACATTTAAGTTGGGGGTAGCATTCATAAATTGCATGCTCATATTTTTTATGGTAACCAAATATTATACATTCCTTGAATTATGTCAAAAGAATAAAATTATGATATGATTTGACAAAGGTGCATGGTTTAGAAATTTATTTTATGAATTATTCTGAGACTTGTATGTCATATAATAAATAATAAATTGTTGCTATGCATGATCTTATTTCTATACTTTAACACTTTTACCATGATCTAAGGATAGCTTGACATATCCTAATGCACATGTTCACTTTCACATGTTAAGGGGTTGATATTAGATTCTATGGTTAATAGCATTTTACTCCCCTGTAGTTTGACAATATGTCAATTTACCCCCTATAGTTTAAAACGTGACAAAACGATCCCTTAATTTTTCAATGTGGTCATTTTACACCCAAATCTCAAACGCCGTTAACCGGGATGACGATAAACCGGCTAAATTGGTCACGTGCGACGCACGTGACCCTGTTTGACCGGTTCAGCCCTTGAGTCCTCTTCTCAGAGCTGGTTGTTGTTCCAAAACTCCTATTCTTCGCCTTCTCCCCCTCTTCCGGCTCCACGTCCACGTACCGGTTCAGCACATGGTTAGGACCTCGGCATCGGAGATGAAGATCTAGGCTCGCTCGCGGTCGGAGAAGATGGGGCCGTAGGAGTGGAGGACGAGGCCGACGAGGTCGTCGAGGAGGGATGAGTCGGAGAAGGCGTGGTGGCCGCACTCGTGGGCGATGACCCATATGCCGGTGCACACGCATCCCTAGCACACCCATTGGCGATATGGGCGATGACCCATATCCGGCCTCTCCCCCTTACCTCCACGCCGATCGTGAGCACGTCGATGACCAGCCTCTCGTTTGAGAACTGATCGGCGAAGAGCGGCCATGTCGCCATCGGCACCCCGGCCATCACCCCCTCCAGCGTCGAGTTCCATCCGCAATGCGTCACGAACCCCCCCACCGCCGCATGGTACAAGATCACCACCTGCGGCGCCCACCCTCTAATCACCAACCCCTTCTCTTTTATCCTCTCGTCTCTACACTCCTCCGGTAACCAATCGCTCTCACCACCACCACCATCTCCTTCTCCGACATCTCTTTTAGCTACCCAAATGAAACAATGCTTCAAATCAATCAATCCTTTTGATATCTCTCGAAGCTGACCGTTCCTAAAGCCAGACAAGCTCCCGAAGCACACGTATATAACAGAGCTCGTGGCTCTGTTCTCCAACCATTTCAAGCAATCAAAGTCACCATTAATGGAGGACCCATCGAAGCCAATAAAGTTTCCATTTTTCTTCAACTCTTTATGATTACTATTGTGATCTTTGTTTCACAATGAGATTGGGTCGACGTGCCACGCTCGGTAGCCGAGCGCGCGGCAGTAATGGTCGACATAGGCCGGCTCCAGCTCGTAGAAGCTGTTTACGACGCGCGCCGTAGCTGGTGGCGTCGGTCTCCCACGCCCTCCTGAAGAACTGGATCCGGTCGGTGTTGGGGTTGTCCAAGCTGGGCAGGTGGGACTTGAGCATCTATATTCGGTCAGGGAGGACGGGGATCACGAGGGCGTCGGAACCACCGTCGGCGTCGACGGAGCAGAGCGTCTCGCGGAGGTTGTGACGGTGGATGATGTCTAAGAGGTAGTGGGAGAAGAAGCCGGTGCCGCGGAAGAATGGGCATGATGGCGAGGTCATGGACGATGAAGGAGAAGGAGTGGAGGACAGAGTGGTTGAAGCGGTGAGCAGGTTTTGCAACACGACGGAACCGGGCAAAACCGGTGAAACAGGGTCACGTGGGTCGCACGTGACCTATTTACACGGTTTGCCGTTAGCCCGGTTAACGACGTTTGAGATTTGGGTTTAAAATGACCACATTGAAAAATTAAGGGTTCGTTTTGTCATATTTTAAACTATAGGGGGTAAATTAACATATTGTCAAACTACAGGGGAGTAAAATGTTATTAACCCTAGATTCTGAGCATGATACTAGGTCAGCTTTACAATTCTATGTCATGACACAGAAAATACATGAACACATGCAATTATCTGAGTATGCAGGAAAAAAACAAGAGAAAAAAAAAGGATTTTCAACTTAGTAACCGGGCAAGTGTGCCTAACCAGCGTGGTGTTCGCGTAAAATGGTTGAATTTCTTGGAATAAAAAAAATAAGGGTTTCATACTTAATAACCGGGCAATGTGCCTAACAAGGTGTGTTGTTCGCATAAAACAGTTGAAATTTCTGCAGAAAAAAAAATGAAAAAAAAAGTAGAAATTGCTATGTGATGAGTGGAAAATATGTGCTGAATAGGATTGTGCTCTTGAATAGTTGAAGTATTTAGATATGATTGATACTCTGAAGCATGTAGAACCCCATTCACACACAAGAGTGTTAAAGTTATTTTTAATCATGATTAAATATGTTGACATGTTGGAAATATGTTATGACATGTTTTGATTTACTATGTTTTTATGTGACTATGAGTTGAAAGGTTTATTCATGGATATTATTTCTATTTCATGCATTAGAGTTGATGAGTATTATGATTGATTTCTAATGATATAATCAAGGGAATGTATTGATGTTTGTGGGTGTCATCCCTGAAAACCCTCAGGAGACTATAACTCCTCCACTGGGGTAACCCAGGGGTTTAAAGGCTTGTTGCACATGCTAAGTGCAATCGTGAGACCTACGAAAGTGGCTAGTTAGTTTTATTTCTTTCTTTTTATCCTTTCTTTGGTCGAGGACTAGCAAAGTGTAAGCTGGGGAGTGTGATAAGTCACTAATTATTCATAATTAAACCCCTTAAATTACCTTTGTTAGGCCTAGAGTAGGTGTAATTTGATATCCTATTGTTTGATTTCAGGTTTAAGTAGGATTTGAGAAGAAATACAAGAAATTCGACAAAAAATCACTAAATTCTGCAAAAAGATTGCTTCATCGACTGTTTGGAAATAAATCACCAGAAATTCTACGCAATTCCAAATATTCTGAAATTCTGGAACCCCGTAAAAAGAAGACTTCAAGAGCTACAACGTTCATGTTGAAGACTTTGTGAGATTCGGTCTACAGTGGCGCTAGTTTTTGATTCAAAGTCAGAAGTATGGAAGTTGGAGAGAAAAGCTAAAGAAATTAATTAATGACGTGGCAGTTAATGACCCAGTCAGACCGACTAGAGCGATGGATCGGATTTGAGTCCGATGGATCGCTTCCATGACGTCATCAAACCGGAATTTAGGGAAATTAGAGTTTAAGTTCAACTATAACTCCTAATTCTGGGATTAAGGGTTTCTATTATATAAAGGGGTTACTCCAGCCAAAATTCTCATCTTTTTCGCAATCTTTAGAGGAGGAAGAAGAAGATGGAGAGGATGTGGATGGTGACAACTTCCTACTTCAATCCGATGGCTTTCATCCAAAAGATGAGTTGCTAATTATTGTACTTAGGATTTTTCATGAAACCCAAGTGTAGTTTTGGTTTTTCTTTAGTTAGATTCTTGTGAACTTCTCGATGCATGATCTCATGAATATGGTTTTATTGTTAATAGAGTTGAAGGAACAGAGTTCCCTTGACGTACTTTCAGTCCTACATGATTTCTGTGATTGATTGTAGAGATTTATGAGATGGTTTTCATGAAGTTATTGGTTTACCTTTGAGATAAGCTATGCTACGTGAAGATAGGTTGTGCCACGGTCATTAGGAGTAGTATAATTTAAGGTAATCGCAGGATCAAAGACAATCTATGCCAAGCAAAGATAGGTTATGCTGTTGGGAACATTAACTTTATTTTAGGGATTTATGTGAGCTTGTAGTCATATAATGCATAATGTTGAGAGAATGCAACCATATGATAACTAGAGAACACTAATAATGAAACTAGGGCGGAATGAGCAATTCCTAAGTAACTACTCCATTGAATCGAATTGATCAACCCTTTATCTCTTTTATTTATTAGTTTAGATAAATTTATTCTATCTTTGATTCTTTTCCTTAGTTTAGGGTTTTGAGAATTTATTTCAGTTTCCCAAGTTTTCCCTGTTGATCGACTCCCGACTTCACCGCTATTCTACCTAGTAGTGTAGTGATTGAATAAGGATTATGAATTTATATTTGATTGAGTTTGCAATGTTTTAACGACAACGTTTGTCAGCGATCATCGACCCAGGAGTAGAGGGATAGGTCCTCACACCACGTATCCATGTCGGGTACAATTTTTGAGCAACAAGACCGTAGGACTCTTAAGTCCTTTTATTCCTCAAATACCTCTGGCCCATCACTGCCGCATCAAGTGGCACAAAATGGGATAGATCACATGACCAGGGGTATTTGAGTAAATGATAAAAAAATGGTCATAGGATGTAAAAAAAGGGGTATTAGGCCATAGCCCAAAATCTAACCCTCTCCTTGTCCAGAGCCCCATACATTTTGCTAAAAACTCCACCTTCACTGCTTTCAAATGAATAACCCAAAAACACCTCAAAATGACAATAATACCCTTGTTTTATTTTATTTTTTATTCTAGCATTTTCTCTCTCCTCTCTCCTCCGGCGAGATAGCCCTAACAGTCTCCGCCGCCCATCCACTCCGGTGACCACCCCCTTCCCTGGCGATCTCCCCTGCGGCAACCCTCCCGATCTCGGATCCCGAGCACCGTGACCCCACATCTCCTTCCTCGGCGTACTTCCGATGAGATCCAATGTCTGACGTTGTCCCCTGCTGCAACCCGGTGACGCCACTGCCGAGAACCGCAGGCTCTGGCCTCGCTGCAGCCTCCATCTTCTCCGTCCCCCCAGATCCAACTGCTCCCGATGGCTCCGCTCCGTCCAAGGACGCCCGAACCCACTCCCCAAGCCCACCCGACCTCATCCACAAGATCCATCACGATCTGAGCTCTTTCTCCCCTCAGATTCGGCGCTTCCACCTCCCAACGCCACCGTCTCTGACGTCCAAATCTCCATCCGATCCCCGATCCGGTATCCCCACCGCCTCACGACACTTCCGCCACCGTTTTCCGGCCAAATCCGACCATCGTCGCTCGATGTTGTCTTCCCTGATCAACCACCTTCTTGTGAGCTGGTTTAGCCAGGGCGAGTCACTTGGGGCTTGACTCGGTTCCCACATGATCCCATTGAGTCCGGTTCAGATTGATCCAGTCCACATTGATCCAAGCCTTGATCCAGCCCCTCAAGTTAGAGCTGTGAAAATTTTTGATCAAAATACAATTTACACATCAAAATTATACATAAAATTTAGAAAATTGATCACTTAAAATTGACCAAAACACATTTTCAACTTTTTAACTCTATTTTCATATTTCTAAATCTATTTTCATCTTTCCTGTATTTCATTTTTTAAAATTCATTTTCATCTTTCTAAATTCATTTTCATCTTTCTACATCCATTTTCATCTTTTTAAATGCATTTTCATATTTTTAACTCTATTTTTATCTTTCTAAATGCATTTTCATCTTTCTAAATGCATTTTCATCTTTGTAAATTCATTTTCATCTTTCTTGCATTTTCATCTTTTTAAATTCATTTTCATCTTTCTACATTCATTTTCATCTTTCTACATTCATTTTCATCTTTCTAAATTCATTTTCATCTTTCTAAATTCAATGTCATCTTTCTAAATGCATTTACATCTTTTTAAATGCATTTTCATCTTTCTAAATGTATTTTCATCTTTCTAAATTTATTTTCATCTTTCTAAATTTATTTTCATCTTTCTAAATTTATTTTCATCTTTCTAAATTCATTTTCATCTTTCTAAATTCATTTTCATCTTTCTAAATTCATTTTCATCTTTTTAAATTCATTTTCATCTTTTACATGCATTTTCATCTGTTTAAATGCATTTTCATCTGTTTAAATGCATTTGCATCTTTTTAACTCTATTTTCATCATATTAAATATATTTATCTTTTTAACTTTATTTTTTTATCTTTTTAACTCCATTTTTATCCTTTTAAATGTATTTTGATTTTTTAAATTCATTTTCATATTTGTAAATGCATTTTCATCTTTCATGCATTTTTATCGTTTTAACTCTTCAAATTACAACTTAATTAACTGAAATTCTCCATTAAGAATCTCTTAAGTCACCTCCACTTTTCTTCTGTAATTTTCTTTACCTTTTTGAACATTTTCCTCTATTTTTTACCACTTCTCTCGATTTATTAAGATCCACAATCCCTATTCAACTTTTTTCCTCTCCATCACGACGACCTCCCCGTCCTCGACCTCGTCGTCGCCACTCTCCACCGCCGTGATCTCGCTGTAAACCTAAAGATCTACCTCCTGCTCCTCCTCGAGGATGTCTCTCCCATGCTCCTCCCGCCTGCCTCTTCCCTCTCCTCTCTTATCAACTCCACTCGCTCCATCGTCTCCGACCCCGCTCCCCGACCCTGCTCCCCGACCCTCTCCGCCCCGTCACCGTTCCAACCTCCCAGGTTCTTGTTCACACCGACGTCGCCCCTCCCAGTCACTGGCAACACCGCTTCGAGTTCAGCCACTGTTGAGACTCGCCGTCCCCTTCAGATCCAGCACCCCCGCCGCCCCATCGTCCCCGACGGCGCCCATTGACGCCGCACGACCGTCCTCCTCACCGGGATCTGCCTGATGTCCATCACCCTCCCATATCTGCCCAGATCTGGCGTCATCTCGGATCCAGCTCCACCTCCATCGGAGCTTGCCACCCTCCACCGGAGCCCGCCGCCCTCCGACGAGATATTCCGCCCGGAATCCCCCTTCGTTCCCATGTGCGCCACCCGTATCCAGCCCAGCTTTGATGGTGATGAGTGCATGAAAGTGCACTCTGAACATGACTAAGTGCAGCTTATTTGCTTAGTTTTCATGATTAATATAGATGATTTCATCCGTATATGTTGCTTCACAAAGTTATTTATATTATGCAGGAAATTGAAGCAAAGATGGGTCTTTAATGCCAATTCTGTACCTTCTCAGAAGAATCAGATGATTTGCTAGATATGGTTGGAAAGCTCTTAAAGTCTAGTTTCTGGATAATTTTACAGTTCGTGATTCCGAGTTTTCTAGAGGAAGTTATGGCAATATTAGTACCAATGGAGCAGTATGGATGGCAAAACAGTAAATACTCAGGAAAGACGGATCGATCATGTTCCCTAAAAGGATCGATCCTTTTATGCAGACAGACCTGACAGAAAGCATACTTTTCAGATGATCACAGAAGGATTGATCCTCCTTTCACTTGAGAATATTGAGGAAATCGTCGAGGAGAAGGATCGATCTTTCTCCTATCGAAGGATCCATCCTACTGAGAAGGATCGATCATGCTTCTTTCAAAGGATCGATCTTCCTCGGGCATAGCCAGAAATTGATGATTTTGATATCAAAGGATCGATCTTACACCTATGGAAGGATCGATCTTACCTTCGCCAGTGAAGAAAATTAACGGCTCAGATCTAATCCGAGGATAGAGACACTTAATGCTATAAATAAGACTCTTTCTAGGGTTCCAAGGGGGGGTTTTGTACAGAGCTTTGGAGGGGAGAAAAGTAAGAAAGAAGATGAAGAAATCTCCATCCATGGCCGGGTAAGCCGTGGGCATGGCGGACGGATGATCTAACGAGCATTAGGGTTCCTTCTTCATCATGGTTCATAGTTTTCATCTTTATTGTTAAACTCTTTTCTATGTATTGAATCTTCAAAGATTATATTTATTGTTTACCTACTTTATCTCGTGAAATCTTTGCTATGCATTGCCGATTGTGAGAGTTGGTATTGTGTATTCTTAGAGATCTGGTAAGATAGAGTTAGGGCTTTGTCCCGATGAACTTTACTATGTGTTGCCTGTAGTGACAGCCGGTATCATATATTCTTAGGTTTGGGTTGGATGAAGTTAGAACCATAATAAGGAAGAATCAATCGTAGGAAGAGACATTTATATATTTTGTTAGATTCATAATTCCATATCTTCCGGATAAGGTGATTGGGATGTGAATCCCTTAACTGAGTATTGAATGAACCGTTGGTATAAGAAGAACCTAAGTTCGAGTGAAGTGATTCCTGACGCCTAGCCATCTTAACACATTGATATCTCTAGTTAATCTTGAATTATCATTAAAGCCTTTGATTTAATTTAGTTAATTCTTAAGTTCTCGTTTGTCTTCAATTCATTGTTATTTATGTTTTAGATATTTTCTGCTTGTCTCTCTGTGGGTTCGACCTCTCTTATGATGTACTGCACCGCGAACACTGTGTGTGGCACATTTGAGCGATATCAGATGGCCTTCTCCTCGACCCGCTGCTTCCGATCCAGGACCTTGAGCCCGAGATCGCCCCTGGCACCGCCTCCCCTCCCCCTCTCCGGCGCCGGATCCCAACTCCGCGACCCATGAACTTCAACGTAAGGAAGACATCATTGGATCGTTGGAGGAAGACGAGACGACGACTACAAAAGATGCTCACGCGTGCGGTAGATCATCGGAGGAAGATGAGACGACGACAATTAAATAGCATCGGCATATAAGAGCATTTTCAACTTTTAGATCATTAATACGTGACAGCTTAATATCCCGATGGGGTCTTAAGCTTAAAAACTTGGCAAATGGGGTTTCTTATGATATTTTTTGTTAAATTGATGTTATTGACAATTGTCTATAAAAAAAATTGTTAGAGGTCTTGAATTGCCAAAAGGAACTATGGGAGGCCTTTTTTGGCGAAAAAGTTCAGGATGGAAGCGTACTATCAAATGGTGTTTTGCATCACCTGCAAAATTCAGGCCCATCCACTATCGGGTTTTCGGGATTTGGCAACTAAGGCCAACTTTAATATAGCACTTAGGTGCATTTGGGCCCTAACTACAGAACATCTACCGAAAACAAAGACTACATGGTTCACAACGACCGGGCACAAAAGCTGAACCAAAAAAGAGAGGGTCGCAAATACCCTGAAATTGATTTATACTATATCCGCACCTTCATCACAGCGAAGTCTACATGGCCATTAAACTCCCTAGTCTACATGGCCATTAAACTCCCTAGAAATCTACACCAGGCTCTGCTCCACAAAATGATTTGACAGCCGGTGTTACCGAGGAAAATAATCAAACGCCGGCTGACATACATCCATCATATCAAGTGATCGACGATCATTGATTCAAACATGCGGCACCCATTTAGCAGGATATAATCATAGTACTTGCAACACCATATGGACGAGACAGCTGGAGGAGTCAGCTAGGAGGCTAGTGGAGCCGTCACATACAGGACCACACGAGAAAAGAAACGTCGACCAATGAGAATAATACTCACATTAAATGCTACTCGATGCCCATGTTCAAACCCAATCATCACGCTGCCTCCACATTTATTGCGATGTGATCTAACAGTGTGATACTTCAGGCGTTGAGTTGTCCTCTATCACCCAGTCATTGGCACAAAAGGAGGAGTCAAGTAAAGTCCGATGACAAAAATCCTGGAGCTAAGTGATCTCAAGGTCAAAGTCCCAGAGCCGAGTGACATCAAGGTCGAGGCACCGTATGAAGTCACTAATCCCGGAGTCGAGCTACCTCGAGGTCAAACCTTCTATCTGTGAAGTCCTGCACCTCCAACCCGGTCCGACCGCGTTAGGTCGAGAGTCTGGTTTTGTGATTTGACTCGGTTGGCCTTAGTTTGCGATCGGTGGTTGATCGCATTGTTGTTTTTAAACCTCAAGGGCATTTTTGTAAAATTGCGCCTTGGCGGTTGGTTTTACACCCGCATAATGTACACACTGCATTGAATTGAGATATGTGATTGATAAGAACCCTAGGGGGGCTTCCGATCAGAAGACCGTTCATCATCGTCGTCTACGTTCTTGAGTGAATCAATTCTGAATGTGTGCTCGCATTGAGAAGAATTAGAAGAATTTAGAGCATAAGAAAACTCCTCTTCCGTGAGTGAATCAATTCTGAATGTGTGCTCGCATTCATCATCGTCGTCTACGTTCTTGCCAACGTTAAATATGTTGACTTCGAGTGTCATCGCTTCAAATGTTAACTTCATCATACCGTTCCTGCAATTAATTAAGGCATTTGCAGTAGCAAGGAATGGTCTACCTAAAATAATAGGAATTGTAGAGGTCGAAGTCACTAAAGCATGAGTGTCAAGAACTAGAAAGTCGACAGGATAACAAAATGTATCAATTTGAATGAGCACATCCTCTACTACCCCATTTGGCACTTTAGTGGATCTATCTGCCAATTGTAGGACAACTGAAGTAGGCTTGATTTGACCCAAGCCAAGCTGTACATATACTGAATATGACATTAAATTCACGCTAGCACCTAAATCTAGTAAGGCATGCCCAACCTTACGTCCACCTATCATGCAAGATATAGTAGGGCATCCTGGGTCTTTATACTTGGGGGGGATGTTTTGCGTAAGCAAGGCACTAACTTGCTCAGTCAAGAATGCAGTTTTCTTAACATGGTGCCTTTTCTTAACTCTAAACAAGTCCATAAAAATTTTCTTAAATGTAGGCAATTGTTGAATAGTTTCTACAAGAGGGAGATTTACTTTGACCTGTTTGAGAGCCTGTATGATCTCATTGGTATGATCAATGATTGGTGATGTTGACTTTAATGCCTCAGGAAAAGGCACTTTTGGTTTGAAGGCTACTTCTGGGCGGTCGACCACCGCTTCAGCCGGTTCTTCCTTTTCTTCTTCGTCTCCCTTGCCTATTGATGTTGAGGGTAGTTGCATATTTTCCAATACCTTTCCGCTTCTAGTACTGATGGCATTGACTTCCTTTAAGTCTTTCTTACCTGAATTGGAAGTTTGCCCTTGCATTGGTTGAAACGGTTGGGCTGGAAATTTCCCTCGTTCGATTGATAAGTAACTCAACGCACTGGAGACTTTTGATAGTTGACCCTTCACCTCCTTCATTTCCTCGAATACCTGCACAAATGTGGACTCAAATTTTTGATTAGCCTTTGCTTGAGTTTCTATAAATAGTTGCAACGAATCATGTAATGAAGGTTTAGGAGCATAAGGAGTATTATAAGAGGGGTTAAAAAAATTGTCGAGGAGGCTGTTGTTGTTGCGGCTCGTTACGCTGTTGTGGTGCGTTGGGTTTCCAAGCAAGGTTGGGATGGTCTCGGTAGGAGATATCGGTAGGAGATGGCCCTGCCTAGTTTATAGCCTTTTCCACAAGTCCATCTAGGAATTCCAGAGCCTCGTTGGGATACTTCTGCATGAAATTTCCTCCACACATAGACTCGATGAATTGACGATCAGTAGGATTAATGCCATTATAAAAATGGCCAAGTAAATGCCAATTTTCAAGTCCATGATGAGGGCAAGCAGTTAGTATTTCTTTAAAACGTTCCCATGCCTGACACAGGGTTTCATGACCCTTTTGTGCAAATGTGACGATTTCTCGCCTCAGTGCATTGGTCTTGTGAATGGGGAAATATTTGTTTAAAAAGATTTGGGTCATTTGATCCCATGACCTAATCGTTCCTGGCCGCAAAGAATAGAGCCAACTCTTAGCTCTTTCTTTTAGACAAAAAGGGAAAAAACGCAGTCTAACAATATCTAGGGCAGCAGGTCCATGATGAAAAGTGGCCACAACCTCTTCAAATTCCCTAATATGCACATATGGCAGTTCATTTTCTAAGCCATGGAAAGTAGGGAGCAGTTGGATCATACCAGGCTTAAAATCTTGATGTGGTGCATTAGGAGGGATCACAATACACGAAGGTGTGGGCGATCTAGTCGGATAGAGGTAGTCGTTAAGACTCCTCGTGCGCTGGTCCGCATGCTCACTCATAGCTAATGATTTGTGTGATGCAGCAGAATCAGTGTCAGATGGAGTAAAGCGAGGACTAGGGTCAAAAGGTATATCAATGAGATTGTCAAAAATAATTTCTTGGTCAGGAACAAAGTCCGGTCGAGTCACAAGTCTAGCAGTCTCGTTTCTATACCAAGGCATGCAACAGTAAAGATCTCTCTTTGGTCTAAAATGTAATTAAGAACAGAATAAAACAGGGGAAAAAATGCAGAAATCAAATTAAACACACAAACAAATAACAAGAGCAAAAAGTAAGGAATAGAGTTATCTAATCTTGATGTTATTATAGAAAGCAAACCTTGCTTTCTTATGCCTTTTCTTGGCTAAAACCTCCCCGGCAATGGCGCCAAAATTTGATTACGCCCAAAACGTGAACACAACAACGGCGGTCGCAGCAGTGCAGTAAAAACGGTCGGTCCACAGGGAGGCAGAAATGCAAGATGAAAACACAAGTATACAAGCTAGCTAACTAGGGGTTATCAGGATTAGAATAACTGAACAAAACATATAACAAGATATGGTTGCTTTGTTGAATAAATTCAGAGGGGGAACCAAGGGATAAGAGGAGGTAAGGCCTCGGGAATCACCTTCCTAACATGGCAGCTATCCTCGCCTAATGTCCTTGTAACACAATCGAGGGATTCACATCCCAATCCCTCGACCGGAAAATATGGAACTACAAGTCAATCATGCTAAATGTGATGATCCAAAAGGCCTAATCCTCAACTATTAAAAGCTAAATCATGTTCACTAGGGCCTAAGACAGTGATGTATCAACTGTCACTAGTGGACACACCGCAGCAGAGGGCTCCTAGGAACAAGTGACCTAAGCATACCCCTACTCTAAGGTTATGAATTATCTAATGTCACTTTAGACAAATTATAGCAAAGAGATAGAAATGATACATTAGATCAACATCTAAGCATGTATGAATAACAACACCCACATAGGAAGAACATGGCTAAACCTATATGTATATTGACCATTCAAAACATACTTTGAATGCATTTATAGATACAACAAGGATGAAGACAAAAGAGCTCATCTATTCATTCAAAACCATTCAATACAAGGGTAAAAGATAAGGATTACCACCCATGCTAGAGGAGGATCATCCTCTAGCCTAACCAAGGACTACTCCATGGATGAAGACATGGCCATCTCCTCTTTTCTGTTTCTTCTCTGCTCTATCCTCTGCTCTCTCCCGTCTCTGCTGGTTCCTTTTTCTGCTCCTCTTTTCTGGTTTTCCTCCCTGCTGCCTTCTTCCGTCCTCTGCTATATCCTCTTTTTTTTTCTGCTGTCTACTCTCCCCTGTTTCTCCTCTGCTCTCTCCCGATGGTCTCCTTGGGTCCCCCCCTCTTTCTCTGCTGTCCTAATAAATCTGAATGGGTTTTTCTCCTAAAAACCACTGTCGGTTGTGTTTCTAAGCCCAGATTTTTATCCACTCAAGGGTAGATGGGTAAGTTGGAGTGGTCAAAAAGCTTTCATCCACCGACTAGGAAGATGTGGACTAAGGCCAACACAAACAACAGCTGGATTCATTTATTGCAAGTGCTCTAATCAAGGGGTAGCCAACTAAATGCAGCAATCAATGAGGCTTTTTCATCAGTAGACAATGCAGTAGCAAGCAGGAAAAAGTAGCAGCCAATGAGCAGCAGTGAGGGGAGTTCCATCGGCAGAAAATGTAGCAGAAAAAAAAGAAAATGCAGAAGCCATTCAGCAGCCAGCAACAGCCAATGCATTCTGAAATTTGCAGAGCATTCCAGCCAATATGAGGTACTCTAAGACCATTACATGAATCAAACCTTCTCACCACACCAGGTATAAGGCCAAGATCTTTAACTGCAAGGAATAACTAAAAACTGTCAACATAGATTTAGAAGCAATAGTACAGCTGCAGCTTCTATGATTTTTCTGTCTTTATACAGACAGAATCTCCCAAAATTCAAAACATGAAAACTGTAGAGCTCTTTCTTGTCTTTCCACAGCATCATAGATCATCCCAATCGGAGCTTGGATGAGAAAGTTATGCTCAATTTACTAACAGCTGTCTAGAGACTCTTTAATCTGGGAATCCATAAAAACTCCGAAAATATGTGAAACACACCATTTTAAACCCATTTCAACTGTTAAGAGTATAAAACACCGATGATAACAAATCATACATATTAAACAAGATTTAACAACATTTAATACATAAATCGGGTATTTCATTCCCCCTAGGAGATCTCGGTAGCCCGGTCACGAAGTCCATCGTGATGTGCTCCCACTTCAACTCCGCTAGTGGAAGTGGCTAAAGTAACCCCGGAGCCCGCTGATGCTTTGCCTTAACCTTCTGACAGGTAAGGCAGCGCGATACGAACTTCGTCACTGCCCTCTTCATCCCGCGCCACCAAAACTATCGCCGAAGATCCTGGTACTACTTGGTGCCTCCGGGATGAACTGCAAAGCGAGAGTGGTGGAACTCTCGTAGGACGTCGTCTCGAAGAACTGGATCTGCTGGAACCGCTACTCTGCCTCGGAAGCGTAGCCCCCCGTCTGGCGATACTGTCCAGTCTCCGTCTGCACCCTCTGTGTCCGCTGCTATGCGTAACTCCTCGAGCTCTGGGTCACTGTGCTGTGCCTCTAACACTCTGGCTAGAATTGCTGGCATACTCTGCACTGCGTAGAGGAAGCTGCTGGATCCCCGATCCTCAAACTCGAACCCCAATTGGCCAGCCGTCTCTAGAGCCTGCCACTGCCGCGCTGACAACCCTACAACTGCTGCTCTGGTGTCCCTCACCTGTCTGCTCAGCGTGTCTGCTACGACGTTTGCCTTACCAGGATAGTAATGCAACTCAAAGTCGTAGTCCTCCAGTAGCTCCATCCAGCGTCGCTGCCTCAGGTTGAGGTCACGTTGAGTGAAAACGTTCCTCAAACTCTTATGATCCGAGAAGACAGAAAACTTCTCGCCATAGAGGTAGTGCCGCCAGGTCTTCAGGGCGAAGACCACTGCTGCAAGCTCCAAGTCATGGGTCGGGTAGTTCCTCTCATAGTTCTTCAGCTGGCGAGAACCATTGGAAACTGCGTGGCCCTCCTGCATGAGGACATACCCCAAACCCTCACCGCTGGCGTCGCAGTAGACACTGTAACCAACGCCTCGCTCGGGGACGATCAGCACCGGTGCACTGGTCAACCTGGTCCTCAACTCCACGAAGGCTCGCTCACAAGCATCATCCCATGAATGGGACGGCCTTCTGTGTCAGTCTGGTCAACGGCCCGGCGACTCTGGAGAAGTCCCGCACGAACCGCCTGTAGTACCCCGCCAAGCCCAGGAAACTGCGGACTGATGAGTGCATGAAAGTACACTCTAAATAGCCTTACAATCATCTCAATTGCTAGATTATTATCCTTAATCAACATCTTTATTACTATTTTTATATTTATATGTTGCGTCACAAAGTTGTCTGAAAAATGCAGGAAAAATGAGAAAAGAAGCTGAAAAGATTACATGGATCAACTTGAAAGATTAATCTGTACCTTCTCATGAAGAACCAGATGATGTGCCATATATGGTTGGAAAGATCTTGAAGTCTAGTTTTGGGAGAATTTTACGGTTCGTGATTTGGAGTTTCAGAGAAGAAGATACAACACTTTTCGTACAAGTGCGCAAGCTGAATGAATAGTGACGGTCGACCGTGAGGATGTGACGGTCGACCGTCGCGCTCAAAAATTCCCCCGAACGACCGTTGCATCGACCGTCACATGCAAAACTTCCCACGGTCGATCGTGGCATCATCCGTCGCATCGACCGTCAGCCTCTGTTAAAGAAAATACTTCTCAGGGTCGATGCGAGGATCGACCGTCGCTCTTCCGAAATATTTTGAACAGTTGCCGGTCGACCGTGAGATCTCACGGTCGACCGCCACGTCAGCAAGGAGCGTTTAATGAGCCAGATCTCACCCGAGTTTAGGCCTATAAATACAATACTTAGGGTTATCAAAGGGGGACTTTTGGGAGGACTTTTTGGCAGCGTTTGGAGGCGAGGAGAAGGGTTCCAGGCTTGGTTTTCTTTTCTTATTTCTTCTTTATTTCTCCATTAGTTTTGTTGCCCTCATGGTGAACATGAGTGGCTAGTTTCT
Organism: Narthecium ossifragum; assembly: GCA_963920575.1. NCBI lineage: Eukaryota > Viridiplantae > Streptophyta > Magnoliopsida > Dioscoreales > Nartheciaceae > Narthecium > Narthecium ossifragum. The sequence goes on from OY986966.1 coordinate 12,465,441, forward strand.
TTTCTAAGGTACCGATGTAGCCTTAACTGAATCATTCTATGTTATTGGATCATGATTATTTTAGCAGTTTATTTTCCTTATTTCATTCATTATTTTAACTGAGATCTTAAATACCTTTATCTGGCCAATAAAAGTATTATAGATTGTTTTATGTAAGATTGGGCGAGGGTTCATTCCCTAATCTTACAGGATCTGTGAATGAATGAGTTTATGTCGAGGCCGGGTTCAAGCTAAGAGTATTCTTGGTTCATGATTGTTCTTCAGAGCTTAATGGATTCTTGGTTAACACTTAGTTATGGGTTCATTAACTAGTGTTAATTGGGGGTACTTGGTGAAGACCGCGGCCGAACGGATCATCATACCGGAAGAACGAGCCCTTGGAATTAAACTGAAATCTTTATTGATTCAATGCATAGAATGAGGATGTTATGGTGAAATCGGAACCTTAGTATTCATCCATCATATTTTCATCGTTTTCTTATTTCGTTATTAGATCATCTATTTTCGAGACATCATATTTTCTTTCTTTCCTGTTCTTTAGCGTTTCACTCTAATAATCTTTACAAATCTCTGTGGGTACGATACTCGTCTTGCTGCTATACTGATTGCACCGATTCGTATACTTGCGAGATATAAAATTTATTCATCACGGACCATGAACACTGTCCTCGGTCTCTGCCACTCTACCACTGCCTCGACCCTGGTGGGGTCGACTGAGATCCCTGCTGCCAACACCACGTGTCCAAGGAACCCCACCTGTGCAAGCCAGAACTCGCACTTGGAAGCCTTGGCATAAAGCCGATGCTCCCTAAGTAGCTGCAACACTGTCGCCAAGTGTCGCTCGTGCTCCGCCTCTGACCGAGAGTAGATGAGAATGTCGTCGACGAACACCACCACAAACTCGTCTAGGTAAGGCCGGAAGATCCTCTGCATGAGATCCATGAACGCTGCTGGTGCCTTCGTCAGCCCAAACGGCATCATCACGAACTCGTACAGGTCGTACCGAGTCGGGAATGCCGTCTTCGGGATGTCGCAATCCCGAACCCTCAACTGGTGGTAGCCGGTGCGGAGATCGATCTTCGAGAACACTGAAGATCCTTGCAACTGGTCAAACAGGTCGTCGATCCGCGGCATCGGATACCTGTTCTTCACCGTCACCCTGTTGAGCCGCATGTAGTCTATGCTAAGTCGAAGGGTACCATCCTTCTTCTTTGCGAACAACACTGGCGCCCCCCAGGGAGACATGCTGGGACGGATGAAGCCTCTGCTGGTCCGCTCGTCTAGCTGGGTCTTCAACTCACTCTGCTCTGCTGGTGCCATCCTGAAAGCTGGAAGAGAGAACGATGCAGTACCTGGTACTAGGTCGATCTCAAAATCGACCTCTCTGGGCGGTGGAAGCCCAAGAAACACCTCGGGAAACACGTCGGTGTAGTCGCACACGATCCTGGGAAAACTACTGTGCTGCACTCCCTCAGAACCAAACAGGGACAGGCTGGCCAACAAGGCTGAGAGCTCGTTGCCATGCCTTCCCACATCACAAGCAAAGGAATCGGCTGAGAACCGATCCCTTAACAACACAAACTGTGTCCCGTCGGGTGTCCAAGCAACCACCCTCCGGCAACCACAGTCGATGATGGCTCGCTCGGTATGTTGATAACCAGTCCATACCGAGTATCACATCGAAGCCTGTCATGAGTAGCACCCGCAGGTCTAGACAGACACGGAGGCCTCCAACCTCCAAAGAACAAGATCGGCAGACCCGGTCTACCCTGACTGTGCCGCCGATCGGTGAATCTACAGACTGTGCCACCTCTAGCCAACTCGTCTCTAGTACTCTAGGCACGGATGGCTCTGCCGCTGCCTGTTGGTACTGCTGTGGCGGCTGTAAAAGCTGAACAGTGTCCCGCTGCTCACGCACCGGAAGAGCAAACACACGCCCCCGCTGCCCGCCTCCACCCCTGGAGTGGTTTGGTCCCGCCACTGCTCCCTTGCCAAGCACTGAACCTTCCGCCTCGACTCCCTTGCGGCACAGCGCCCCGCGCTCCTCGCAAGTGGCAGTCTCTACGGTAGTGTCCCAGCTGCCCACACGAGAAGCACGTAACTGACGCGCTATCAGGCTGCTGACCCTGGCCTCCGCCCGACGGAGCCTGCCCAGACGGCCCAACCGTCAGGAGAAACTAGCCTGCCGGACTCGGCAACTGCGGCTGGAACTGCTGTGGGCGTTGCGACCGCTGCTGAAAGCGTCGTTGATGCCGCTGTTGGTGCCCTCTACCGAATCCCCCTCTGAATTAGGGTCTCTACGGTGTGCTGGTAGAGAATGCCGGTAGAACTGCTCGGCACCTCTCATCTCGCAACTGCGCCTCTACTGCCAAGGAGCAGTCCAGAACTGCTGAGTACGCCTGGAAGCGGTAAGAACTAGTCCGTCGCCTGATCTCTGATCGAAGCCCCCACTCGAACTGACGTGCCCTGGCCACTGGATCTGCTGCCTCACCACTGAACCTAGACGGGTCCAGCTGCAAAAAGTCCAACAAGATCGTTGCAGCGGTCCGCGCGTCGACCGGAGCGAGAACCCCCTCCTCGGCGAGAAGGGCCTCCTCCCGTGCGACCGAAACCGTCGCTGGTGATGGCTCAGCCCGTCTAGCTCTGACCTCCCTGACAGGTGCTACCCTGTCTGGTCGGGCGGGTCGACCAAGTCGTGCCCCACCCCGACCAACAATCGAAGGTCGGCCTCCAGCTCCAGACATCTGCGCAATCACCAATGACAAACGAGCGTCCACTCGTCCGAAACCCAAGACAAAGCAGCACAACATAAAGCGAAAAAGCATAACACATCAAAAGGAGCATGCACGGATGTTCTAGACATAGAACTAACCCATTCCATGCTCAATCTCAACCGAATCCTGATCCTAAACCCTGGGATCTACAGCCTATGCTCTGATACCAAGTTGTCGCGCCCCGACTCGTGTAGGCCCAACCGGGCCGGGCGACGCGAAGCGGAACCTAACCTACTGCGGAAAATTTGGCGAGGTTTCCTTCTAATCATAGTGGTTACCCTAACAATTCACAATCATCCTGTATTAACATACAATTTCAAATCTCAAAAACTGAACTGATATAGAATACAAGTCCTCAAAACAGAGAAATTATACATTTATCACTCCCGGAGGAGACTATCTATAACAAAAGGTAAGAAACATAGATCGCCGCTCCTCAAGTACCGCCAGACGCCGCCACGTCACCAAACACTGGCCCGGTAGGGGCGACCGAAGAAGAGCTAGCGCCAACACCTGCAAAACGCAGCCCGGGTAGGAGTGAGCACTAAGCTCAGCAGGGACACTACACTATGGCACTCACAAGGGAGGGAACACAATAGTGCCGCCCTCAAGCAAGACTTGGGTGTGTAGCAAGCGTCCCATAACCCTTTGACGGTGTCTATAGGCATACCCAACCATGGTCACCCTAAAGAGCTGGGCCCATCTTGGATACACCTAGTGTCGCAGGGTTCCAGCTGTGGTCACTCTACGAACTGGGCCCACACTGGTCGCCACTGCGGGTAGGAACAGACACTGCCTGGGCTGGACTCACTCCGACGGCCCCCAAAGGACAAGAACCGACACCGGTTGAACCCACAGCATCTGGCTCGAGGCCGATACGACCTCTATAATCATCAAGCAACACGTATTCAGGTCATCTAACCCTATCATCGAAATCGACTGAATACTACAAAATCGAGTCCTGGACCAAGATACCCGCAACGGTCCAAGAGCTAGATCCAGACTACCCGAAAGCCCCGGATCAGCAACGTCCTACACAGATGCAACTAATGCACAACACAATGCATGATATGCACATACGCAGGGTAATACAGTTAAACATGCAACAATATGTGATGATATAAATAACAAGGTCTCGGCACGGCACCCTGCCGGCCCGGGGTGGTGAACAGGTAAATAAGGTCTAAGGAGCTGCTGTTATGGTACCACCACCAACTGCCAGCAGTCCACCACAACACCTGCATCGGGAAGCAGCCACGCAAACAACAGCTCACATACATCACAGATAAAGCCCTCGGCGCACGCCGACATGCAAGGCTAAGGAAAGTTGTAGGGCTACCCACTCGTTTATTCTAAACATCCCGGGAGTCATCACTCCCCCGGTTCACCATTGCCCTATTATAGGGCTAACATGCTTAAACATATGTACAAGGTATAAAGCGGTAAGAAAAACCGACATACCAAGCCCCGCGGGCAAAAGCCATGAAAAATCCTCTCTGCTACTAAAGGATCGATCATTTCCTAAAAAAAGATCGATCATTTAAGTAACAGTGAGCTTCTCTCACTGTCGAGCTAAAGAAGATCGATCCTTCCTCCCAGGAAGATCGATCTTTCTCGAGACAAAGGGTACCCTTCTTGTCGCGTCAAGAAAGATCGATCCTTCCTCCCTGGGAGATCGATCTTCCTCGCGACACAGGGTATCCATGCTACCCAAGACCCAGGATCGATCTTCTCCAAGCAGAGGATCGATCCTTCATCGGGCGCAGCTTGACCAATCGAGAGGGATCGATCCTTCCTCTAGAAGGATCGATTCGGATGGGTTCTCCGACGTACTTTCGACGAAAAATACCGTCGGAAGGTACATCCAAACTTAACGAAACTCTGGGATCTGATAGATCAAGATCCCACGAGTCCAAAACCGGTGAAAACTCAGCAAACAAACATGTATATAGAGAGATCTAAGCATAAGAACATAATCAAACCGGAAAAACCCAAAAACCCGAAATAGATTGTAGGTTGGATCCCTACCTAAGCAAGAGCAGCTTAAATCCAAGCAGCTAGGCCTTGGATCGTCCTCAAACACCTTCAAAAATCGCAAGATCTGAGTTCAGATCTCCGGATTTCAAAAGGATTCAAGGAAGAAAGTCTCGTCTGCTTTATAGGCAAACGAACCGACCTACCTTTATGACGATCGCACCTTGACTTTTTGGCACAAGAAGATCGATCTCTTAGCTAGAGAAGATCGATCCTTTTTGTGCTGAAAGCTAAACTTAGGCATGAACTCAAGCCCAAGTCCGGATCTTTCGATCCCGGGTCCCACTAACCGTTCTAACCAAACATTACCACAAACACGGTCAGTGTGTGCACACGCGGATGTGAAACAATCCGACAAGGCGCAATTAACCAAATTGCCCTTGCGGTCCACGACGAGCCACAGGAGTAGAGGGATAGGTCCTCACACGTCGACTTCTGGAGGGCTTTGAGGTGTTTCAAGATCTGATTGTACAGTTTGGCAGTTTTGTATACAGTATCCCTCGAGGATCAGTTTATATGTATAATTTCCATCTTTGAGTAATCTTGATATAAATCTTTACAACTTTGATGTTAATGGAATAATAAGTTTTTAAATTAAAGTTATGCCATCAGAAATCAAGTGTTTAGATTATTGTGATAATTGTTGTATCGTGCCAGATTGGAAGTGAACAGTGTAGGTCCCCCTCCCCTCACGTCCCGGTCCAGATGGGATTTCTTGGGGCGGGGGGTGAAATGGGGGAATTAAGTTATACCACTCCTAGCGTTTACTCTACTAACTACTAACTTTATTCATCATCTTCTTTTCTTCAATATAAGCTATAGAGATCCTTTTATAGAGGCCTCGATAGAGTTCTAATCAAATTAGAATACCTTCTTGCTTAACCAGCATGTAATAAGACTCTTCCTAATACAACTCAAACCGACTCATAATAACCAGGACTTAACTAAATAATCAAGTGACGTAACTCAACCAAAACTAGGACTCAAATAAATAGAAAAACTCAACTGAGAAGCAAACTCTTAATTAACTCTACTATGACCATGAAACTGACTCAAACTAAGATAACTAATCAGACCATCTAGGAAAGGAGTTCCCTAGTGGCCGGCGTTTGCCTGGGACCTAGTCCATGGTCGAGTCCTTCCAAGAGGTGGGGCTGGTCCCGCGTGGGTCCCGCCTGAGTCCACCCGATGTGTGGGTCTCGCTCCATAGTTGGGGGTGGGTTCGGCTAGCCCAGGTTGAGCTGGACTCTTAACCATATCAAATCACGTATTTTCCTGTAATGTGGTTGTTTAAATGCTTAGTCGTTGTATTGTTATGCTCTTATATGTTAGATAACTGTGGAATCTTAGCCTATTGTGTGTCGGCGTTGCACCGAGGGCTATTGTATAGCGGCGTTGTAATGCCGATTTTTGTTTGAGAATTAGGTTTGATTATTTATCGTAATTTTGCTTCACATGTTGAACTCTTATGTTGTTGTGGCATATGGTGACACCTAGGCTAGGTGCTTGTATAGGTGCATGCACTGTATGCATTAGAGGCATTCCAGGTTAGGCGTGGAAGATGGGTTGATCGCCGATCCGAGGGCTCAGGCAGCTCGGATCTAGCTCTAGGATCGAGGCTGGGTAGTAAGGTTTAGGCCGTTATTGTATTATGTTGAAATCTATGTGTTCTCAAGATTGATATCTAGTTGGATACAATTACTCAATTATTGAGGTTTAGAGGTTGTGTCATTTTCTCCAAGGCCAAGTACTAAGGATGGTTGTCGATGCATTCCCGACGTAGTCCCCAGGCATGGGAAACCTGCCTGGGTAAGGGTCATCCTGCATGTTACCATTCCGCTGCCTCTTGATAAAATGTTCAAGAGAGAGATTTCATAGCAGGAGAGCCCTTGGGACATCGATGGGGTTATGGGACCCTTGGCATACCTTAGACTTAGGCGGAGAAGCGACAGTGTTGTTGTTTCCTCCTTTCTGTGTGGTGTAGAGTAGAACCCTACTGAGCTTTGTTGCTCAATCCTACCCCGGCTATGTTTTGCAGGTGCATGCGCCAGCTCTTCTTCTGTAACACCAGCTGGACAGGCTTTTGGTTGTGCGTCGACCTCGGGAGATGTTTGAGGAGTTGGGGTCCAATTTACCCTGATAAATTATATAAATGTATAATTTCCCTCTTTGAGGATTTTTGACATCTATGTAAACATGTCTAATGGAGGATCAATTTGTATTAGTAAATTTTGTATTACTCTCAGTTGTATAAATGGAGTTTGTGATCATCAGTAAATTGTCAAAAATTACAGTTTTAACCCCGGATCAAATTGTTTAAATTAGTTGGGATATTTGTCATATAATTTCCCCAGAATTGAAGTGAACAGGTTTAGGTTTCTCACGCCCCTGTCTGGATGGGTTTTCTAGATCGGTGTGTGACACTATCACCTGGACTATATCCCCATGGCCCAACTAAACGTGGGATAGTCGGGAGTGAAGCCAAACAATTATCCCAAGTGGGCTATGTGTCAAAACTTTGGCAAGACCCGACCCACGATGAGGACAATAAAAGGTCGTGGGTCATGGGTGATGAATAGTGGATAGCCACATGGATGCGGCGTTTGGGAGATATAAAAGCCTTCAAGTCAGAAGAGAAAAGGCTTGAACCCCTACTTAATCAAACTCTTTTCTACTACTATTTTAGCTACCCTAGCTACAATAATCTAGCCTTAGCTTGTACTCTCAGGAACTTTCGTCGGAGGTGTAATTCTGCAATTGTTGTTTCAATGGAAGTAAGTGTTTAATTCCATGCTTTGTTTTTCTATCTTTCTTTAACTCTAGGAGTAGCACAATTATTCGAGGAATAGCATAATCATTTTTAGGAGTAGAGCAATTACTTCTAGAAGTTGCATAAACTCTAGGAGTAGAGTAATCATCCTGAGGAACAGTATGGTTAGTCCAGGAGCAGTATAATTACTAAAAATCACAAAAATTCACCTGCATTTAGACCTAAGTTTTTTTTCTTCTAAAAGTCCTCTTAATTGAGGAACGGCAGAATCAACACACACTGTTGATAACCCTACGCTACGGTTGGCACACCTCACGTGCCTAGCGACCACGTATCGATCTCGGATACGTTTTGAGCAACACGTTTTTTGGCGAACACAGTGTGAGGCCAAAAATGGCACTTAGGTCCACTGTCGCCGATCCTCATGATCGATATGATCCAGACAATCAACAACCCGACCAAAACCCATGAGATTCATCCTCAACAACTGACAAGCATGGTGACGATTTCTAGCAAAACCGGCATCAAGAAATCACCATTGAATTTCGGAAAACCATAGAGGAAATAGAGGCTATGCATAAGGAGAACCTAAACCGAACGATTGACGACCTCACGACAGCAATTCTAGCAAAATTTCAAACACCCCACTCAGATGCATGAGAATTGACGTCTCAGGGCATACAAGAGGTCACTCGAGAGATAGATAAGGCCATAGGGTCCCAGAAACAATCATCGGAACACAGTCATCAAACCATCTCCGAGATGGAGTCTTCATGGTAAACAAGACCCAACTCCAAGCTAACGTGGTGATTTAAGAGGTTACTCATGCTCTAGCTGATACTGTTGATCCTAACCTTATTTTGATGATGCCAATATATATTAAATGATAAAATATATGTTTAATATTTATTACCCCTTTAATTGGAAGCCTTAAATTCAATATTTGAGAAATTATTGTACTGACGGTCGATGCATGGATCGATCGTGGGAATGCGACGGTCGATCCATCGATCGACCATGCGGTTCCATGGTGGATGCACCATACTTGGCAAAATGAAATGTTGGCTCGCAGTTGATCGAAGCATCGACCCTGGAAAGCCATTTTCTTGACAGAGCCTCACGGTCGATGCGACGGTCAATGGACCGGTCGACCGTGGAGCATGGATATTTTGGTTTTAAATATTGTAGCCTCACGGACGATCCGACGGACGATGCGGCGGTCGACCGTTGAGTATGATGATGAAAAGTGAAGAAGCGATGGTTGATCAGAGCATCGACCCTGGGAAGCATTTTATACAACAGATACTCACTGTCGATATAGCAGCCGATGGGTGGATCGACCACGGCTGAAGAAGGCTGAGTTTTTGTACCTGACGGTCGATGTGGAGGACGATGCATGGATAGACCGCCAGCAATGCGTAAAGTAAACAACTAACCGTTGCAGAGTTGCAGGGAGCCGTTGGAGGTGTTTGTTGAGCTGGTTGAAGACCAGATATAAGTAGTCTTTTGTTGTAAACTTGCCACAACTATTATTGATTTTTCTTAGATTATTTGGGCAACTCATTTATCGTTGAGCTACAACCTTTGTAAACCTTCTTCGAGTGTGAAGATGTACATTGAGAGCAACCCCACAGGTGTAGGCTGTGATTGTAAGGTTATCAAGCACCCGGAAGCTTCGAGAAAAATCTTGTAAAGATTTGCAAGTAGTGGAACCTCAAGGAGAACATTGAGAGAAGTAGGCGTAGACAAAGAGTTGGATCGAACCTGTGAGGACCTGCCCCTCTACCCCTGTGGCTCATTGTAGACCGCAAGGGCAATATGGTAAATTGCGCCTTGTTGGTTTGTTTCACACCCGCGTGTGCACACACTGGCCTTGTATGTGTTAGTGTTTGTTTAGAATGGCTAGGTGGACCCGGGATCGAAAGATCCGGACTTGGGCTTGAGTTCTTGCCCAAGTTTAGCTTTCAGCACACAAAGGATCGATCCTCTATGGCTAAGGGATCGATCCTCTTCGTGCCAGAAAGCCTTGTAAATCGTCATGAAGGATCGATCCTCTCTTGAGGAAGGATCGATCATTCATAAGTCGGTTGGTTTTTCTGCTTCGCGAGGACGGCCGCCGTTGGCCGTCGCTCTCTCGTGTCAGAGGGGGAGGACTTTCCCTCCCCTCCCCTCACTTTTGCCCCTCTTTCCCGGCTGTCCCCTCCCCCCTTTCCCCTCCTTTTCTTCTTCCCTTCCTTCCTTCTTCTTCTTCTCTTTTCTTCTCTCCCGACGTTGCTCTTCCCCTGTTTTTCCGGCAACCACCTTCTCCTCTTCCGTTCTCCCTCCTCCGACCACCAAATTGGGTGTTCTTTGGCTCGTTGGATTCTTGACAACGAGAGGAAGGCTCCTGGTATGGTTTGGCAGCTTGTTGGCGATCAAATCGCGGGAAATCAGCCGAGGAAAGCGCAGCTAGGTAGGGTTATACCTACTGATGTTCTTTTCGGGTTTTCTTGAGATCTAGCCGTTGGATCTTGTTGATCCTTGTTTTGTTGGATTTCTTATGCCTCGTAGAATTACTGATCTAAGTTGCATGTTAATCAGTTGAGATTTGAGTAGGTTTAATGCATGATTAGTCTCGGATTTCTGGTTTTCTGCTGTTCTTGAGAAACAGCCAGATTTCGGCGAGTTTTCCGGCCGGCGAGTACATGATCTTGGCTTTGCATAAACATAAGAGTTGTAGATCTATTCGTTAACTTTCTATACCTTCTTGTTTCGTATTTTTCCGATTTGTCTCCGATTTCTTATTATTTGTTTGCTGGAGGGCTGCGTTGCAGCAATTAAAGGGTAAGTTGGTTTGATCAGCGACTTTTGATTAATGTTTCCCGTTAATCCAACTGTTGGATGTTTATAAAATTTGGATATGATGATTCTGGTATATACACCTACTGGTGGCTAAGTTGGATCTTGAATCTGACGTCGTTTGGATGTAAGATCGACGGGATCAATTAGCCCCTAAGTAGAGGTTTTGGGTGTTTGAATATAATATTATATTTCAGAATATAATATTATATTGTTACTGTTCATTCAGCGGTTTTCGGGGTTGCTTCCCGTTGCAAGGGTTCGCGGTTGACGGTCGTGGTACCGTCGTAATGCCGGGACCCGCTGCGGATCGTCTGGCAGCAGTTGGTAGTACCGCTGCAGCGATCCAGTAGACTTATATGATGCTTGACATACTGTTGCATGTTTTGCCTCTTATCTGTGCATGTCATAGTATGCATTGTTGATGTGTGCATTAGTTGCATTGGTTAGGGCGTGGGTGATCTTTGGGTCGCCGTCCCGAGGCTGGAAGCTCGGACTTAGCCCTAAGACCGGGGTTGGGTAGTTTGGACCCGGTTGGAATTGTGGTGTCAAGTCGATTTCATGATAGGTTTAGATGACTGGTACACTGGTTACTTGATGATTGTAGAGGTCGTGTCGGCCTTGAGTCGGATGCTGAGGTGTAGCCGGTGTCCCACTGTGCGGACCCTGGGGTAGAGGAGTTGCCTACCCAGCGGTGCTCTTTTTCCGCCTGCAGTGCCGTTCCCTGCAGTTGCGCTGTCGCCAGTGTTGTTCATGCTACTGTGTGCTGCTCCTGGGTACCAGGGACACGCGGTGGGGTTATGGGACCTCTGTATACACCCAGATCCTACTCGAGGGCGACACTCTTGCGTTTCCCTCTTCCTTCCGTGTGTCGTAGTGTAGATCCCTACTGAGCTTAGTGCTCACTCCTACCCGGGCTGCGTTTTGCAGGTGCAGGCGTCAGCTCTTCTTCCTTGGCCCCTACCGGGCAGTTGGTTGGCGGTGCGGCGGCGCCAGGTGGAGTCCGAGAGGTGGTGATCCTTTACTGTTTTTATCCTTATGTTAGATAGTCTCCTACGGGAGTGATGTTGTATTTGAACTCCCCCTCTCCGAGGATATGTATATTAAATCTTTTTTTTAGTTCGTAAATCTGTGGTTCGAGGATTTATTATTATATTGTTGTTTTGATTGGGGATGCTTTTGGTGAACTGTTAGGGAGACCCATAGGTTAGAGGGAACCCTCGCCAGCTTTGTTTTCCGCGTTTTGTAGGTTCCGGTTCGCGTCGCCCGGCCCGGTTGGGCTTTCGCGGGTCGGGGCGCGACAGAACCACTATAAAATCGATGCTATCTCTCTGACCTTTCTTTCATATATTATTGTATGCTGATTTAATTTTGTTTCATCTGATTGACAAGTATTTAAGGTCTTAGATCTTCTCTACATGATTTTTCAAGTAATCTAGTTTTTCGAAAAGAGTCCAATTCACCCCCCCTCTTGGACCTTCAGATACCACCACTCCCCTCACTAAATAGGTAGCTAAAAAAGTGGTGGTCGGATTAGAGCCTATCCTAGAATGGACATGCCGAACTCAATTCAAGGCTTCATGATGAAGCACTCAAATCTGGTCCCGCGGCTGCTCCTGAGATGACGTCGAAGCCACTCGACCCAGACCAACCGGACCCATGACCAAGGTAGGGTCGGATTCTAGCAGGGTAGAACCGGTTTCCTCTATCCTAGTTGGACTAGAACCGTCTAGTTCCTATCCAGAGAATTCTCGATAGTATGCTAGTATGAGTCTTTTATACTTATTTGAGTCCTAGTTGGATATTGGCTTTCTTAGTTAGCAACAAGCTATTAGGAATTAACTATGAGTCCTACTTTGAGTTAGTTTCCTTGTCTTAGTGGAGTTAATTAAGAGTTTGATTCTTAGTTGAGTTTCCTATTTGAGTCCTAGTTATTATGAGTTAATTATTTTGTTAGGGAAGTTGTTAGAGTACTAGTGGGTTATAGCCTCATTAATTGAGAGAGTTTGAGTATAGTTTGAGTCATAGTAGGAGAATCTTACTACTTGTTCATTAAGCAAAAGGATATCTGAGTAGGAATTGCAATAGAACTAATACTATGTTAGGCCTCTATAAAAGGACGTCCGTACCCTTGTATTTTCTTATACTTGGATGAATTAATAAGAGAGTAGAATAGAGTAAAGTAGTTTAGTAAAGTAATTATATTGGTTTGATCCTCCATCAGGGATTGAGAAGTCGTAATCCTCAAGCTAGGATTATTCAAGGGCTTAGTTCTCCATTGAGGACTATTCAAAGACTGAGATCTCTTTCCCAAGAATTCTCTTCAGCCGACGTCCACCGATCCACCTTCCTCCTCGTCGGTCACTTCTGCGCAGCCGGTTCGCCTCTGTCGAGTAATTCCCTTGACTCCATCTCCGTCTTCTCCATCTTCTTCCACCTCTCTTCCTACCCTGCCAAACTATACGTATCCATAGTTCATCCGATCCCTCACTCATCTAGCTAATCTCAACCATCCATTAGGAGTTCCCTCATCCAAATTTCTTGCACAATCCAATCTCCTGAGCTACCTAAACCCACACCCAATTATGGAGCGGGACCCCCACGTCGGGTGGACTCAGGCAGGACACACGCAGGATAGGCCCCACCTCTTGGAAGGACTCGGACATGGACTAGGTCTCAGGCAAAGGTTGGCGACTAGGGAACTCCTTTTCTAGATAGTCTGGTTAGTTATCTTAGTTTGAGTCAGTTTCCTGGTCTTAATAGAGTTAGTTAATAGTTTGCTTCCCAGTTGAGTTTCTATTTATTTGAGTCATAGTTTTGGTCGAGTTAAGTTACTTGCATATTTAATTAAGTCCTTGTTATTATGAGTCAGCTTGAGTTGTATTAGGAAGAGTCTTATTACTTGTTGGTTAAGCAAACAGGTATTCTAGCTTGATTAGAACTCTGTCGAGGTCTCTATAAAGGACCTCTATAGCTTGTATTAAAAAGAGAAGAACATGAATAAAGTTAGTAGTTAGTAGAGTAGACCCTAGAAGTAGTATAACCTAATTTTCCCAAGTCCACCTACCACCTTCACCCCTCTCTACCTCCGGATCCTCCCTTGGACGCCGCCTCTCGTCTAACCTGGTAGCAGATGGACTTGGTGGAAATTAGGTTATACTACTCCTAGGATTTACTCTACTAACTACTAACTTCATTAAATTCATCCTCTTCTAATTACAAGCTATTGAGGTCCTTTTATAGAGGCCGCGTAGGTCGAGGGTTGTTTCTTGTTAGTTTGGTTCCGCGTCGGGTACGATCGAATGATCGTATGGATGTTTTTGACCCAGGGGTAATTTGGTAAAATTGCTCCCTGGCTGTCGATTTTGGACTCGCATTGCACACACTGCCTTGGATTGATGTATGTGATTGATTAGAACCTTAGGGGTGCTTTCGATCGGAAGATTGGAGCTCGATCGGTCATGATCTCTATAAATAGCCCTTTCTTCCCTCTCTCTTCTCTTTCTTTCTCTTCTCTCCTTTCTCTCTCCCCTTGGCTGCCAGTTGGAGCTTGGGATGCGGCTTTTCGACGCGGATCCACGTGGATCGGAGGCGAGGGATTCGTAGATCGCCTGTTTGTTGCACATGTAGGTGTTTCTACCCAATTCTGGAAAATTGGTAACCATAGAATCGCTTTTTATTGATTTTGTGGTTGTTGTGTTTGTTGGAATGCTTTCATTTTCTGTATTCTAGTTCCTTTCCATGTTTAGAAGCTAGTCATGGTTTCTTTTCTGTATTCTTTCGGACAGATTCCGTATTTTTGTCGATGTTTCGACGGGGTCTGACTCAGATCTGATATTTCATTATCTGAGTTTGGTTTTTAATTCATGAAAACTAACTGACGTTTGTCCCATCTTTTCACCCTCTGCTGTGATATCAACCTTCTCCTCAATGTCAACATGCTCATCCTCATTGTCATGAACTAAACTAACTGATGTTTGTCCCATATTTTCCTCAACCAATGCAGCTGACGCTTCCCCGTCATCAGCCATGTCAGAGATATCGGAATCGCTCTCAACTGGACGATGTTGCCCGAGGCGACTAGGAAGTATATAATGATTGACGATGGCTGGAGGCATGGTTCCAAACTGAATTCTCGCCGTTGTCTTAGTTGAGCTAAATCGGCTATAGTAATATCTGGTTCAGTTTTATAAAACTATGAATGAAACACATGTTCCATTTGTTTCCAATTTTGTTTAGAATTGGCCGGCAGCTTAATGAATCATGAATAGACCACTCCAGCTAAAGAACTTGGGAAGACCCTTAACTTTACGTAATCATTCACTTCTCCATATTGCATGTAAAATTTTTCAATGTGCTCAATGGGAGACGTCTCGTCTACACCAGTGAACATGGTGAATTCAAGAACTTTATAGTTCCTAGGGAATATAAAGTTGGGAGACGTCTCGTCTACATTTGATCGACCCAATTAGGACACGGTTTCCTATAAATTGGACAAGTAGCTGGTCGTTATAACCCTATCTGCTCATGTAATATATCGGCCACTTGTTCTCGCAAAACATTCATCGGATTATAAAGGGGATTGAAATGCATTTGTTCATATGGATCATTTGGTCGATAATTATTCTGAGAAATAAATGACAGCGGAACATCGTTTTGATGATAATTGTGAGGACCTGTCCCTCTACGCCTGTGGCTCGTTGTAGACCGCAAGGGAAATTTGGTAAATTGTGCCTTGTTGGTTTGTTTCACACCCGCGTGTGCACACACTGGCCTTGTATGTGTTAGTGTTTGTTTAGAATGGCTAGGTGGACCCGGGATCGGAAGATCCCAGCTTGGGCGCGCGGAAGCTTGTCTTTGGGCAGCTCCTTGGAACGATCGATCGGACTCGTGAGTGAGTCGGCGGGTTTGACCCACTCGGATCGATCCGACTTGTTGTTGGGATCGATCCGGGGCGCGAGCAACCGATCGCTCCTTGGAGCGATCGATCGGAATCGCGTCGGTGGCTTTTCTGCTTCGCGAGGACGCCCGCCGTTGGCCGTTGCTCTCCCCTGTCAGAAGGGGAGGACTTTCCCTCCCCTCCTTCGCCTTTTCCACCTCTTTCCCGGCTGTCCCCTCCCTCCTTTCCTCCTTTTCTCCTTCCCTTCCTCCTTCTTCTTATTCCTTCCTCTTTTCTTCTCTCCCGACGTTGCTCTTCCCCTGTTTTTCCGGCAGCCACCTTCCCCTCTTCCGTTCTCCCTCCTCCGACCATCATTTTGGGTGTTCTAAGGCTCGTTGGATCCGTGGCAACGAGAGAAAGATCCCTGAAGTGGTTTAGAGCCTTGTTTGTGATTAACTCGCGGGGAATCAGCCGAGGAATCGCTGTTAGGTAGGTTTATACCTACTGATGTTGTTTTTGGGTTTTCCTTAGATCCAGCCATTGGATCTTGTTGATCTTTGTCTTGTTGGATTCCTTATGCCTACTAGAATTTCTGATATGAGTTTTATGATCTTTGGTTTAGATCTTAGTAGGTTTTATACATGATTAAGCTCGGATTTCTGGTTTTGTGCTGTTCTTGAAGAACAGCCGGCTTGCGGCGTGTTTTCTGGCCGGTACGTACATGATCTTGGGTTGTGATGAACATGAGAGTTGTAGATCTTTGAGTCTACTCTCTAACCCCACTGATTTCATAATTGTCTGATTTTCCTACGATTTGTTATGAATTGTTTTCTGGAGGGCTGCGTTGCAGCAATTAATTGGTAAGTTAGTTTGATTAACGGTTGTGATTAGTGTTTTCCCGTTAATCCAACCGTTGGATGATTATGAATTTTGGATATGATGCTTCTGGTATACACACCTACTGATGGCTAAGTTGAATCTTGAATCTGACATCGTTTGGATGTCGGATCGAAGGGATCAATTAGCCCCTAAGTAGAGGCTTTGAGAGTTTTTGAATATAATATTATATTGTTTACTGTTCATCATCGTTTTCGGGGTTGCTTCCCGTTGCAGGAGTCCGCGGTCGACGGTCGCGGTACCGTCGTAATGCCGGGACCCGCTGCGGATCGGCTGGCAGCGGTTGGTAGTACCGCTGCAGCGATCTGGTTGACTTGTATGCTACCTTTAACATATTGTTGCATGCCTATCTCCTGTTTGTGTATGTCATAGCATGCATTGTTGATTGTGCATTACTTGCATTGGTTAGGCCGTGGGTGATCTTTGGGTCTTCGTCCCGAGGCTGGAAGCTCGGACTTAGCCCTAGGACCGAGGTTGGGTGGTTTGGACCCGGTTTGAATTGTAGTGCCCAGTCAAACTTGATGATAGGCCTAGATGACTCGTGCACTTATTGCCTGATGATTGTAGAGGTCGTGTCGGTCTCGAGTCGGATCTGAGGTGTAGTCGGTGTCCGGTGTTCCTAAACTCTTGAGTAGAGGAGTTGCCTACTCAGTGGTGTCTTTTCCCACCAAACAGTGTTCAGTATCCTGTTGAGAGTCAACAGTGTTTGTTTCCTGCTATTGAGTGTGACCTGACATGTGACCAGCCCGCCTGGAAGACCATGATCGTGGGCCTCAGGGACACGCGGTGGGGTTATGGGACCCCTGTATACACTCAGGTTCTACTTGAGGGCGACACTGTTGCGTTTCCCTCTTCCTTCTGTGTGTCTTAGTGTAGATCCCTACTGAGCTTAGTGCTCACACCTACCCGGGCTGCGTTTTGCAGGTGCAGGCGTCAGTTCTTCCTCTGTGGCCCCTACCGGGCAGTTAGACGGCAGTGCGGCGGCGCCTGGTGGATTTTGAGAGGTGGCGATATTTACTGCTTTTACCTTATGTTAGTTAGTCTCCTACGGGAGTGATGTTGTATTTTGAATCTTCCCCTCTCCTAGGATTTGTATATTAAACACTTTGAGTTTTAAATCTGTGGTTCGAGGTTTTACTAATTAATGTTGTTTTAATTGATGGTACTTTTGGTGAACTGTTAGGGAGACCAATAGGTTAGAGGGAACCCTCGTCGTTCCTTTTCCGCATTTTGTAGGTTCCGGTTCGCGTCGCCCGGCCCGGTTGGGCTTTCGCGGGTCGGGGCGTGACAATAATTGTTCTGAGGAATAAATGGCGGAAGAACATCATTTTGGCGATAATTGTTCTGAGGAATAAATGACGGAGGAACATCATTTTGGCGATAATTATTCTGAGTAATAAATGGCGAAGGAATATCGTTCATTCTTGGGCCACCATCATTATTTCCACCATTGTTAACAATCGGCCTAGGATTTGGATTTAGTCCTACTTGACCGAAATTATTGTTTTGGGCGAAATTTTGGCCATTGAATGGACCACTATTAATTGGAATATACGAGGGAGTAGGATTAGATGAATTAGCAAAAGCACCATTATTTGGCACACCTACCAATATCCCTGATATTTGGCCGATCCCATTTGGCCTTGGAATATTCTCGCTATGTATCGCCGTAGGACAATAAAATGGGTCATGGTGACATAAGCTATTATGGCCTCCTTGGCCATTTTGAGCGGTCCCAATTTGACTGGCCAATGGATTCTTTAACAAAACATATCTAGTGCTAGTCTCCGGCCCTATTATCGTGTTTGGCGGGAATGCTTGACCATTGCCATTTACATGAGTCTAATTATTGGCCTTTGCATTTTGGCCGAGGTTAGGGGCATTAGGAGCATTAAGACCAATTGGCCTACTGTTCTGCTCACCAGTTTTTGCACTTGGGTTGGCCACATTCATGAAATTTTGCATGGTCTCCAAAAAATGTCTCAAAGCTAGAGTGATATGATTGGCCATTTGCTGATTATTAACATGTAAGGTTTCATCGACCATCATATGTGCGGTCGTAGTAGTTATGGTCTGGTAATCTTGCCCATTTCTAATTGATGACCCACCTGGTTCAGAACTACGACATATCATTCTTTCCTGATATTCTACTTGAGGTTGAATGATAGGTGGATGGACGATAGGTGTCTGGTCCATAGTCACGTGAACAACTTTCACATGTGAGGCATCGCAGTGATCGGCGTTTCCACCACCAGTACGGGTAATGACCATACCGTCAAGTCCAACTTGATCACTTTCCATAAAAATTTGACAAAACGTCTGATACGCCGAGCCTTCTCTTAGGCACGGGTACCGGGTCTCCTGCCTGGTCTTGGCTCCTCCTTAGCCAAATCTATGGCTAGGTCGAGAGATACCTTTAAGGTTTTAGGAGAATAACCCTAGGTATTCGACGAGGAAGGCGTAGACTAGAGGAGAGAGACGGATGAGAAGAGGGATACCTTGCAGCTCTTCTAGGGTTGGCCAGCTAGTCTTGGAGATCCAAGCCAAGAAAGGTGCAGGAAGAGAGGCAGCGGCCAAGGAAGGACGCCGGGGTTGGAGATGTGGAAGGTGGCTGGTAGTGGCGGACGGCGGCCGGTGGTTGGTGGTGGCCGGCTGATGGAGAAGGGCCGGCTGTAGAAGAGAAGGTGGA